>CM056951.1:9900942-10500942 GCA_029856935.1 Cyclocarya paliurus
TATGTTTAGGAAGGTACTGGAGGATGGAAATCTTTCTGATTTGGGTGGAGAGGAAATAAATTTACCTGGTGACATCTTTCATGAAGACGAGATCCCATTTTACCAAAGAAAGACTTGACCGAGCCATTGTAAATAGTGCTTGGAAAGCAAAGTATACAGAGTTCTCTGTGGAAACTCTACCTGTTGTGTTTCTGACCACAGCCCAATTCTACTACAATGCAGTAGTAGAGGGTCCTTTAATCCGTAGGTCCCATAATCCCTGTAAGTATGTAGCAGGCTGGAACAAGGAAGTGGGTTGCAGTGATGTTGTCTCGGAAGTTTGGAAAGGAAGAAGTGGGGAGGGGGGGTTAGTCACCTGGACAGAATGTTGAGAAAGCTGGAAGCAACAAAGAGGGGACTGAAATAGTGGAGTAAAAACTTAGCAAGGGAGAGAACTAAAGCCATACGGGACAAGACCCTATTGTTAAGCAGGCTGCAAGTGGGGATAGAAACACAAGATTTTTTCAAGCATGTGTGAACCAGAGGAGGAAAAAGAACTTGATCAAAAGAGTCACTGATCTGAATGGGACAGTGTTAATTGGGGAACCTGAGATTGCAGATGGCTTTACCAGATTTTTCTCTTCAATTTTCCAGTCTTCACAGCCAGACTCAGACCGTGTGACTCAGTGCATAAATGGGGTAAATACAAGGTTGTCAACTGATAATTTGGAGATGGTTTTTACAGAAAAAGAGGTGGAAGAGGTCCTCATGCAAATGTCCCCCTTTAAATCTCCCAGGCCCAATGGTTTCGGTGCAGGCTTCTACCAAGAACACTGAAAGCTGGTGGGAATTGAGGTGACTCAGGCAGTGCTAGAATTTCTAAAATCTGGGAAGATGTCAAAGGATTTAAATCACACCTACCTAGTGTTAATCCCCAAGGTAAACTCCCACAACTCAATGAATGAATATAGGCCTATTTCCCTTTGTAATATAGTCTACAAGCTGATTTAAGTTCTGGCAAATAGAATGAAAGGAGTTTTGAAGACCTTAGCTCTCTACTGTATAATGCAGAATTTAAGGGTCTCATCAAGGGGGTTGCAGTGTCAAGGGGTGGACTGAGGATTAACCACCTACTATTTGCCGACGATTGTATAATTTTTTGTAGAGCAAGGTTGGTTGAATGGTACCTCATTCGTGACTTACTGGTTTTATATGAGGAAGCTTCAGGCCAAACTCTAAATAAACAAAAAACCAGCCTTTTTTTCAGCTCAAATACCAGGGTGGAAGCCAAGAAATTTATCTCGCAGCAGGTAAATGGTTTGAGTTGCAATGACTATAACCGATACCTTGGTCTCCCAACTATGGTTGGGAGATCAAAGTATAACACTTTTAGATTTGGAAAAGGGTCAACAGCTGGAAAACAAAATTTTTGTCCTCAGCAGGGAAAGAGATCCTCATAAAGAGTGTACTGCAGGCTATCCCAGCCTACACTAGAGCGTTTTTAAACTGCCTGGAAAGCTACTCAAAGAAATAGAAGCCCTCTTGGCTAGATTTTGGTGGTGTAATAAAAGTGAGGGAAAAGGCATCCATTGGAAATCATGGAGGTCATTGGGAGAGGTCAAAAATTAAGGGGGCTTGGGTTTTAGAGATCTTAGCAGTTTCAACAAAGCTCTCCTAGCCAAGCAAATATGGAGAATGATCAAAGAACCTAACTCATTGGTCTCTCTAGTTTTTAAGCAAAAATATTTTCAAAAGTGTGACCTCTTGGAGGCTAAATTGAAAGGTGTTTCCTCTTTTATTTGGAGAAGTATGTGGTCCAACTTGGAGCTGATAAAAGAGGGGGCGGTGTGGCAGGTGGGTAATAGAAAAAGCATACAGATTTGGAAGGATAAATGGATACCTAGCCCTGTGACATTTCAGATTCAAACCCCCAGGAATACACTGGGTCCCAAGGCCAGATTGGATGTTTTGATCGAAGAGGGCAGCTGTACATGGAAAACTAACTTGGTGGAAGCAATCTTCAAAGATGAGGAAGCAAAAGTTATTTGTTCCATACCAATTAGTAGCAGAGGGAACAAAGATAAACTGATATGGGTGGGGTCAAAAAAAGGAACATTCTCTGTCAAAAGTGCCTATTTTTTGGAATCTATGATTTTGAAAAGAAAAGTAGGTGAAGGCTCAACCAGGTGAGAGAATCAAGAGATGTGGAGACATGTGTGGAAACTAGAAGTACCTAGTAAGGTAAAATTATTCATGTGGAAGTGTCTTAATAATATTCTTTCTACAAAAGATAATCTTTTCAGGAAGAATATTATTGAGAACAACCTCTGTCCACTTTGTACACATGAAGTGGAAACTCTGGTGCATGTTATGTGGGACTGCCCTGCTACAGCTGATGTATGGGGAGATGGAACCAATATTTTTTGCAAATGGAAGAGATATCACTCTGACTTTAAGTTGTGGATAGAGATGAGGAATAAGTTGAGTAAAGAGAATTTGGACTTGGCCTCAATTACTTGTTATCAGCTGTGGGCTAGGAGAAATGCTTTTATTTTTAAAAACCAGTTTATGCATCCTGGTATACTGGCGAGACAAGCTCAGGATGATCTATCTTTTTTTAAGAAACCAATCAGATCAGCTCAAAGAGTGCAGCAGGGACTCATGGGAGAAGATCAACTCAAAAGTGGAAGCCATCTGCATGGCCCTATGTCACCGTGAATTTTGATGCAACTTTTGAAAAAGCAAATGGAAGGATGGGGATGGGAGTTATCATTAGAGATTCAAACAATAGCGTGCAAGCTGTGGTAACAAGCCCTAAGGATCATATCTCCCCAGCTGCCCAAGTTGAAAGTGTTGCTCTTCTTAGAGCTATGGATATTTGCACTGAGCTTGGTTTAAACAAAGTTTGTTTTGAAGGGGAGGCCAAGGTAATAGTGGATGCAGTAAACTCCAAAGGTGAAGATAATTTGTGGATTGGCCAAATGATAGAGGATATGTAGCTCTTGATGATAAGGAATCAAGCATGGAGCCTGAGTTTTGTACATAGGTCAACAAACAAAGTTGCTCATACGGCAGCTAAATTAGCAATTAGGGATGTTTGTGAAAAAGTTTGGCTAGAGGCAGTTATGTATGATGTATTGCTACCTGATTAATGAAATCACTTTCTTTTCAAAAAAAAGAAAAAAATAGAAGACTTGGCTGGAAGGGAATGAAAGAGATAGAGAAACAGTAGCTCCCAGCCAGATGGGTACCATTTTTGTTTTCACACCAACCAATCAGAAATAGCCATGTAGCGTCTCACCAAATTCAGAGTTGGACCCGCATATAGGTGATCCAACTCTCATTCTTTCTCTCCCTCTCGTTGTTTCTCTCCCTCTCCCTCTGAATCAACGAATGTTGGCCCCAAACATTTCTCTCCCTCTCCCTCTGAATCGACGAACGGACGCCCCAAAAATGAGATCAGATCCCAAACATGATCTTGCTAAATCGATGAAAGAACGCCCCCAAATAGAAAATGAAAACAGATCCCAAACGTGATCTACCATCTCCCTCTAATCTGTGGACACTGACAAGAAGAGAAACGAGAAAACCTTACATGGAATCTTGAGCTGGTAAAACTTTTTGTTTGTCTAAATATGATTTTTCATGCATGATTGTGATCTGCAATAGCAGTTCTGACTTAGGGAGTTTCAGATTGCATCTTTGTTGTATTTGGTGGCATTGCAATTAAGTCATCGCTCTTTGAATTTAGCGCACACACAATGGTTGCCCTAAAGCATTAGGGAGTTTTAGATTTGTAGAGGTGAAGAGGAAATTCGGGGGAGAAGAGAAGAAGTGATTTGTAGAAGAAGGTTTATAGGGTTCCAATCGAAGAAGTGATTCATGGTAAAGATGGGCTACGGGGTTCCAATCAAATAAGTGCATCGCAAAAGAGAAGGACTACAGGGGAGGAAGAGGAAATAGGGAAAATAGAGAGGGGGTTTACCTAGATCCAATCCCATTGTAATTTCTATAAGTTCTTGACGTGTTTGTTTTTGACTAGTGGGTGTAAAAAGGAAATCACTACTGAGTGTAAAAAGGAAACCTACACCCGACCGACTGAAAGGTTTTCCCATAGAGAAAAGGCATGATGAGGTAGACTTCTTCAAAACTCCCATACTTCTACACATCAGAGGCACCTTCTTCATCTCCAACATTTTCTCATCTCAATTTTCTCCACTGTAATTGAGAATAAAATGAGTCATGAGAGCCTGTGAAATTATCAAATATAGTGAATTTTACCTTCAAAATACTTGTGGACGTAGACCTTTCCGCCAAGCTACGTAAATCTCATTGTCTCTCGCTATTTACACTTCATTTACTATTTAAACCCTGGATGAGAGTCCAACCATAACACCATCATGGATATTCAACCATATTGTTGACAACAGTTGAGTTGTCTCAAAGAAACTACACTCAAATGAGAAATTAAAATGAGATTTGCCATATTGCAATAAACATATTACATTCTGTTGAAAACATAATCTCTTCCTTTAGAAAAGCTTTACGTGTGGATAAAATAATTTGGGTTTAGATTTAAATTTAGTTTTGGATTTCAAGTCAACTATGACTTTAAATTTAAGATTTTGAAAAAGTTAAATTTTGTATGACTTTGGTGCAAACCCAAATCCAAGTTTTAAATATGATTCAAACAAGAAATTTGGATTTTAACAACTCCAATCAAAATCCTCGCTCAAATCCATGAATTCATCCAAACACAGTTGGTGTCCCATATTCGATTTAAAGCTATATGCTTAGCTGGACAAGTTTTTGGGGATTCTCCACCCTCTCTTTAGCACGTCATACCCTATTCAACAGGTCAGAGAATTGATCCTTTTTCAACTTCTTTTAACTCCTTGAGTCTTTTCAGCCTAGTACAAAGATGATACAAAACTCTAGCGAAGCTAATAGCTCTAATTGTTGGATATCTAAAAAATATGCTATTGTTTGTAGCCTTCCTGTTCTTCCAGGTAGCTAGATTAGTTGCAATAGTCTTTATTAGTAAACTACAGTCTCGTTGTTAATTGACTCCTTACTTCAATTAAAGCTCACCCCACCCCTTTTGTCCCTTCGCCTTGCCTCCTTCGTAGACAACCTCGAATATCATATCCCAACTGGGAGCTCATGCTAAGATAGCCCTGCCTTCCTCCTACCCCTCCAGTTTGACCACCTCACCATCACAATTGACAAATGAGTTGCCTTTTTCCCATCGATATGGCATCCAACTAATGGCCCCACCTTCCGCATAGCCGGACCGACTGACTCAAGCTGTAAAGGCAAAGCGGCATAAAGAGAGAGAGAGAGAGAAGAGTGGCGTTGTTGTTAAAGGAGCCCAAAAGAGCTCCTATCTCAAGCTAAGCCCGGGCCCTCGAAAAGCAGACAAGAATAGTTCAATCCTCTTAAGTAAACGGGTTTTGGGTTATTGTTTCAACACCCTAATTCTCTCTTGTTGGCTTTGATACCATGAAATAAAATAGAGAAAAAGACCTTCAAGAGAGGCAAGGCAAGTTCCCTTGCTCGGTATCAGGTATAGCTTGCTTTACTCATTCACTTACCTACCATCTTATATTCATATTAGCTCCGATGTATCCAATATGTACTCTAGTTTATTCAAAGTATCCCAATAGTGTAACAACGTCGACTTATTGGGAAAATGACCCAAATTGAGAAGCCCACTCGCATTATGTAAATGAGTTTAGCCAAAAGCTACAGCTCCTTAAGGAAATTTTTTATTGTGTTAAAAGGAACTACAACTTTATTTTGCAAAGAAACAGAGACTATGACTTCATTAATGAATCAAACAGAAGGACAATGAGGAATGCAATTGATGAGCACGGCATAAACTAACATGAGAGTCCAAGGTATAAAAACTTAGTCTAAATCTTGGCATCCACACTTGGGTATGAGGCATGAATTATTCATATATTGCAATTTCAAGACTTACAAACAGGTTGTGTATACTTCTTTCTTAAATAGATCTTTTTTTACATAAATACTAAGTTATTTTGTTTTCCAAAGAGGGTATTACTCTAAACAAAATAAATAAATAAAAAGTAAAAAATAATTATCCATCTCTATAACTTCTATATCTCCCCACACATAAGCCTATCTTTCCGATCCTTAAAAGTCCTCTTATGCCTTTTGTCAAGCATTGTAGGTACTCAAAAACTATAATATTACAACTACTTGGACTCACAACATTACTCTAGAATTTATCTCAAGCGGTTAATCTCTTGATCACCATCCTCTGGTGCCTTGGACTAATCCTTATTGCTCTGTTTCGGTGTAGCTGATTCTTCTTTGTTCCAACACACTCCCTCAAGCTCAATGATGCGGCAATGACATTGAAGTTGTCCCTTGGTAGAGTAAACCTTGAAGATGGTAATGATTGGGTGAAAGTGTAGGGCAGTTGGTCTTTACTTGGAGCTTTGACAGCAAAGGGCAAGATCAGTAGAGATGGCGGGGAGCACAAGGCGATGGAGGGAAATATAGAGTCAAAACTCTATGCAGGGAGAACCCTAGCAGCAATCAGAGATCAGGATATCATAAAGATACTGTGTGTGATAAATTAGCCCCTCTCCTAGTTGATCTATAAAATAGTTCATAATCATCCGCTTTATTATACACTTCATTACAACTTAAGCTATAAACAACCTAAGCAATAAGATACTTATCTCCAACTTATGATCCTATAATTCCTAGAACATTGAAGCTAAATTCCGCTCTGTTAATATTTAGATACCAGTATCAAAATCTTTCTCCAATGTCTGTATATGGGATTTGTAAAACCCATAAACAATCCATAAAAACAAACAACTAAACGACCAGACATGTTTAAAATAAATGAGTTTATAAAATAAATGACATTTTCACAGAAGAAAAAGTATAACACATCAATCATTAGTGTAATTACCATAAAGGAAATTGGGAGTATGTGCTAAAATTTTATTACATGTATATATTGATAATCTTGAAATCTTATATTCATTAGTACCAAAGTATTCCGTTTTAGTGCATACATTGAAATAATTGATGTCAAAACATTGGATGAATTCAATGGATTTTAAAATGTTCTTACAGATTAACAAATATCTTAGCACGGTAAAGCAGATAACTTTAATTGCTAATTCCTACCTAGCTCCTGAATGCTCAACCTCCGAAGCAGACCATGGCATCTTAATGGAAAACAACCCTTCCTTCACCCCTATACCCCACAATTCTCCTTCAACCTTGTAACCTTTTCTTTGGTAAACCTTAAACCTTAAACCTTAACTGACCAAGAAAGTTTTGAATCACTTGGCTGTGTCTAGGACGGTTTCTCTGGGAAAGAGATTAACAAGCATGGATAGCCAGGACATCCGTAGGTCAAGGCCATTTTTGGCAAATGCCTAAGGCCCCCACCTTATTCAAGGTTCTCAAAAATAAAAGTGAGATGTGTTTACTTTAAAAAAAAAAAAGTAAAATATAAAAACCATTTCATTAAATAAATTTTATGTTTTTTGTTGTGTGCAATGCCCCATGATACTAAATTTTTTTTATTTTTAATACAATGAATAACTTATATTTTTAAATAATTTGCTCTAAAATGTTGCTAACTTGAGGCACAAAAGTTACAATGAGGCCTTATTTAAAATTTTTGAATTAAATATAAAATTCAAGAAATTTATTTGAAAAGTTCAAATAAAGCCTAATTTTACTTGTAAAAAATTGGAAAATATTTAATATAACGATTGATATCTCATTATATTATAACTAGATGGACTCAATTTAAATTTTGCTCTACATCTCAGATTCTCAATTTGTATTAGGCCGTCCCTAGATGGCCTAGACAAACGAAATACATGACTGTGGATTCGGACCAACATCACCAGGCATACATAACAAGTAACTTTACAGAGCACAACCAGATCGCCTAAGCAGCTACCTAAAAGCTTCATTTGAACCTTGACCATCTAATTTTCATGTGACAAAACAATTTCAATACAAGTTAACCTCACAAAGCGTTCTCGTAAAAGTGGCTTGACATGCACCTAAATTACACCTTTTCTAATATTGCTATTAGCAAAGTAGTTCAATCATCACCTATTAACAAGTTCAGAAAAGAAGTTTGAAAACCTGCGAAAGTCAAGTGAGGAGAACAAAGATTAACACAAATTATGCATAAAACCAACCTCCTCACCACCAGCAGTGAACCTGAACCCAAGCAAGGGGGAGATTTTTTATTTTTTTCATTTGTACTTTTTGTAGCCAAGTAGTACTTCTCTCATTCAAGGAGGTTTGGTAGGGAAGAATTCCATTATTGTTTTTAAAACTAACAAAAAAGGCTACTTCTAATGGAACAAAAAAAGGCAGTACAAAATGGTTACTTTTTTAAATTGCATGACCAAGAAAGCAACCCATGGACACAGATTGTTGTGAAAAAATTATACAATCAATTTGCAAATTTAACTATACTAATTCAGCAACAGGATCAGTTTCAAAAATAATTAAAAATACAAATGCACTTCAAAATCAAATGCAGAACAAAAACGAACTCATTTTTAGAAATAAAAACAAAAGGCCACAGGGCCTATTTGAAAGTAGTGAGTGTTAAACTGGATGTTTCACATAGAAAACTTCTGTTAGGATCAACTGACCCCAGTCAAAGAACACAAATATTCTAGATATTTAATCAAACTTAAGTCACACGACAATGAAAGTTGCAACAATTGCATAAACGAGATTACCTTTCTCATGAGAGCTTCATACAGAAAATTTGCAATCTATCGTCGTCTAAACAACTGAGTAGACCTTGATCCAGAGCATGTGTGTACTTCACATCACGAATATGTTGCTTTTGTATTTTAAGATGCTGAAAAACTGCAAAAGATGGCAACTCTTGCAAGATCAACTCACACGTTACATCATCCCCAGATGCAAACAACCGGTTTTGGCTTTCCACGTCTATAATTGCAGATTTTTTTGGTAGTCGAATGTCATTTACATTGGCAGATGCAGAACCCAACTTTTGAAAGCAGTTGCTTCCCACTCTATTATAGAAAATGTGAGAGCCTTGTATTCCTTGACCAATAACTTGGGAAGGAGTTAGAGAAGGTTGAGTAAAAGCAGGTTGAGTAAAAGCCATATTTGACATCTCAACTTTGGGACGATAAGAAGCAACAATCTCATCACTGCTGGGAGAATAAGCAAGGGATATACAAACTCCTTGCTTGTCCGTTTGAGGAACCAAAAATGGCCTTCACAGATATCAAAGGAAAAAGTTAGAACAGGCTATAGAATAATATATGGCCTTCATCAGCCCTGAAGAAGTAAATAATGGACAAATATTTGGATAATTTAAGGGGAAGACTGTGCAAGTATAATGGAATTTGTTATTGCAAAGGCACTAGACCATAGATGAATTAAAAAAAAAATGCCAAACGTGGTGATGACCATAAATTAAAATTTATGGACGCATTTAGTCAAGGTTCAAAGTTGCTCAGTGAGTTTTGATCAAGCTAACAATTAAATATTTCAAAAATGAAAAATAAATAGCCTGCCGTACACGTTTTTTTTCTTTCATTGCCAGTGGTGGTTACGGGCGTTTAATGGCGTTTCTTTCTAGCAATATTGGAATGAAAACATCTTCCACAAAACGTGTTAAAATCGAATCTAAGTTGTTTGAGGTGATAAGGGATGGACGTTATGTGCACTTTATTGAGAAATGATGGAAAGTTGTAAAAAATATGAGCTTGGAGCTAGAGACAGTTTGCTGGTTTTCCAAAGCCTTGGAGGAGAGTCTAAAGGCTGTGAGAAAGGGTTTTTACACTGCTCATCAGGATGGGGACAGGAGCTACATCGCACAACGTTGTTCCAATTCAGAGCCGTTTACATGGCTCTAGTGAAGTATGGGGGTTCGTCAGAGCTTCATATTCATACCAGGAAACAGGGATGGAGTGGGCTGGAGGAAAATAGCAGTGGTGTTGAAGGAACCTAAAAGAGATGGAGGTTCTGAGTGGCTGCCATTACCAACGACGCCGTCGCAATTCTCAAATCCTAGGTCATACAGGGAGTCACTCCAAGGTCGGGTGGAGAGGCTTCGGGACATGAAGTGCGCAGAGATAGCAGGTCTGCCTAGGTCAGGTGGTGCCACCTTTTTGGTAGGTGCTCAGCGATGTGGGGGGTGGCAGAGATTTTGCTGGCTTAAAGCAGAAAATGTGCTGTAGATTTTGTCTGAAATGGACAGTCAGCTAGGAGAGCTGAGTGATAAAGTAACCTGGCTAAAATTGTGCATTAAGGAGCAAGGCGAAGTGGGCTCGGGCTCGGGCTCGGGCTCGGGCTTGGGCTGTGGATTAAGATCAGAAGGCGTTGTGGGCTCAAGAGACATGGGTCAAGGCCAGCCCAGCCTTACTCAGTTGAAGGGAAAGGGCAAGGCGCTGGGCCCAGGAGACGGGCCTCAGCCCACAGGGAGGGCTTCCTTCCATCAAAAGCCAGGCCCTGGCTGGAGGAGATTGCAAGTGAGTGAACCCGAGCCACTGTTGCGGACGAGGACTCAAGTGACCTCGCCACAAGTTGTCAAACCACCAGCAGTGGCCACAACACCGGCGGTAACATCAACAAAGCATGGCGTCATCACTATGTGCAATTCTGACATCATATATGCCCTCAACGCATCAGAAATTGCACAAAACGGTGCGACGGTGGTCTCTAGTGCATCCTCGACGACAACACAGAGGATTAGATCACTAGGGAATGAAGTTTTAGTGAAGGAGGCTGCAATTCCACTTGTTGGGTCCAACTCCGAGTTTGGGCAGTTTCAAGATGCAATATCGGTGGTTGCCCAAACTTTGTCGCTGGCCACCGGCGACTCCCCTGGCATGACTCAGGTGGTGGTTCTAACATCGGAGGTGGTAAAGGGGGATATGGAGGCTCAGGAGGCTGAAAAGGAGGTGTTCTTTTGGAAAGAATTAGGGGAAGGGGAGCTGGAAGAGAATCTAGCAGGGGGGTGTCTTAACCAGGGTTGTGGCTGTTGGAAATGGTTGGGGGGTTGATGGAGGTATAGGGTTATCAACAAAGGTTTTGAAGGGTGCTGTGCAGATGGATTGTTCTTCAGATATTGTGGTCAGCAAGGTAGAGGGAGACAATGAAGAAATGGATAGTCCTATCCCATTATGTAATATCTCTCCATAGACAGCTTACAGATTAATGTCGGACTAGGTACTAAAAAAATGGAGGAAGTTCGAATGTGTGGGGATTTCTTATGTTAGGTTTGAAAAGCAGTTTAAGGCTCTTCTAATTGCGATTGAAGCAGGGAGATCCACGGCCCTAAAATCTGCAGTAAAACGGAACAAGGAGTTGAAACATTTAAAAAGTTCTATTAATTACAATAACAAGGAGGGAAGTGTAGGAAGGGATAGGTTGAAAGGGTGGGGGCATTGTCATCTAATGAAGCCTAAAATCTTATCCTGGAATGTAAGGAGGATCAACGACGTTAACAAACGTCTTCGCATTAGATCCCTTCTTCGCAGCTGGAAAATTGACATTGTGTGCTTTCCAAAGACTAAGTTGAGTTGTCTTGATAGAAATATTATTCGTAGTTTGTGGGGTTACTCTTTTGTGGAGTGGACTAGCTTCATTGGGCGCTTCAGGAGGTGTGTTGTTGATGTGGGATAAGGGAGTGGTGGAGTTGGTAGAGGATTGTATTGGGTATTATTCAGTGGTTGTATCTCTCAAGAACATTGAGGATGGGTGGAGGTGGGCTTTTGCGGCCGTGTATAAGCCTAATGTGGATAGAGATAGAAGTTTTATGTGGGAGGATTTGGCAGGTCTGTATTCCTTATGAGATTTACCTTGGTGTTTATGTGGAGATTTTAATATTGTTCGGTTTCCTATTGAGAGGGTGGGGCATATACGTCGACAGGGGCAATGGAAGATTTCTCTGAGCTGATTTTTTTTTTGAATCTTATGGACCTCCCTTTGTTAGGGGGAGTTTATACTTGGTTCAACAGCAAAGGATGGTCAAGATTGGATAGATTTTTAGTCTCTTCTTCTTGGGAGACGCACTTTCCAGATTTATGTCAGAAGAGGCTGCCACGCGGTGGGGGACAAATGCAGTAAGTGTTTTCATAAGGTGGCTAATTCTCATAGGCACAATAATACTATTGAGGTTCTTCACTCCGACTCAAATGTGTTTCATTCTCCCTTAGAGATCCAAAATCATTTAGTGCAGTACTATGAAGACCTCCTTGCTGAAACAGCAGAATGGCATCCCAAACCTGATGATTTGAATTTTGACCAGCTGGATTTGAGTGTAGCAAGCTGGTTGGAGAGGCCGTTTGATGAAAAGGAGGTGCATCTAGTGGTGAGAGGTATGTGCAAAGATAAAGCCTCAGGCCCAGATGGTTTTTCAATAGCTTTCTTTCAAGAGTGTTGGGATATAGTGAAATAAGAAGTGATGTAGGTTTTCCATGATTTCCATACTTTTCATAAGTTTGAGAAGTCTCTAAACACTACATTCAGTGCTCATATCCCGAAGATAGCTTGTGCCTATGAATTGAAAGACTTTTGTCCTATTAGTTTAGTAGGCGGGATCTATAAAATCATGTCAAAGGTGTTAGCCAACTGTATGAGTATGATGATGGATAAACTCATTTCTAAACCTCAAAATGCTTTCGTTAGGGGCCGGAAAATTCTGGATTCAGTTCTAATTGCTAATGCGTGTTTAGACAGCCGGATAAGAGAAGGCATTCCGGGGTTTCTTTGAAAGCTGGACATGGAAAAGGCTTACAACCACGTGTGTTGGGACTTTCTTTTTTATATGCTCAGATGATACGGCTTTGAGGATAGGTGGTGTGAATGGATTAAACATTGTATTTCGACTGCTCAGTTTTTTGTTTTAGTCAATAGTAAATCATGTGAATTTTTTCAGACTTCGGGGGGTTTGAAACAAGGGGATCCTTTATCCCTTTTTCTTTGTCATTGTTTTGGATGCATTGAGTCGCATGGTGAAGGCTGCAGTAAGGGGAGCTTTATTGCTGGTTTTTCAGTGTGCAACGATAGCAATGGTGTTAGTTCCATTTCTGACTTATTATTCGCTAACGATACTCTTATTTTTTGTGGTGCAGATAGTGGTTAGATTCAAACTTTAAGGGATGTTTTCTTGTGTTCTGAAGCGGTTTCAAGACTCAAGGTGAACTTGGGAAAGTCAGAATTGGTACCGGAAGGGGAAGTGAGGAATATTAACTTTCTTGCGAACTTGCTAGGTTGCAAAGTAGCCTCTATTCTTATAAAATATCTTGGGCTTCCCTTGGGGGCGCCTTTCAAAGCAAAGAGTATTTGGGACGTTGTGATAGAGAAGATTGAGAAAAGATTGTCGGGTTGGAAGCGGTTATATCTATCAAAAAGGAGGAGATTAACCCTTATCAAAAGCATCATTTCCAATTTTTCTACTTACCATCTTTCTCTATTTCCATTACCGGTTGGTGTGGCAAACCGAATTGAAAAAATTTTTGGAGCATTTTTGTCGTGTGGCATTAGGGAGGAGAACAAATTTCATCTTCTGAGTAGGCAAAGGGTGAGTTGTCTGCTTGTGTATGGCGGCTTCGGGGTGCAAAATTTTTTTTTTTTTTTATAAGTAAAAATGTTATATATCAAAGGAGAAACCAAGTACACTGAATGTATACAAGAAAACATCTTGCCCAAAATGACCCAAAAAGTCCCTAATGACCCAAAAAGCCCATGAAAAGAACAATCCAAAATACACCAAACCGGTTCCCAACCCTTGTTTCTCGTAGAACTAAAATTCTACCCGAACACCCAATCCCAAACCCTTGATTCCCGTCTTCACTATGTCCTCCCTTTAGATTTCCCTCTGGTTGAGCTATCACCCTTAGCGTCGTAGTTGATTGTACTAAAAAGACGCTGTAACTCCCTGCTTTTCTTGAAACTTTTGGTTTCAAGCGCGTGGCTTGCCTCAATTGCAGTGATTAGTTCATTGAATTGGTTTTCACATCCTCCATGTGAAATTTCCACAAACTGTTGAATCTCGTTAACTTTAGGCAGAATCCAGTCCGCTATTGGTGGAAGTGTAACATACTAGTTTTTGTTTTAGGGTAGATAAGTAAATTTTTCTAGTAAACTTTTATTTTAAAATTTATATTATTATGATTAAAGTTTTATCAGAATTTATATCCACTTTATCTCTATATTTTCGACTATAGTTGTTATTTAAAATTTTGTTAGAGTTTCATTTTGTTAAGGATTTCTAAAGTGTATCGGATTATGTTTACTAGAGTTTTTGTTTGAAATTTCAAGCTTTATTTTTTCCCTCTAATCAGTCGAACCCATCTCGATGTTAGCCTCTGTTTACCTCTCAGTGTTTTTCGCTAACATCCTAGTGGAGAATTTCAACCCAGTTGCCGAGTAAAATTCTAGATATGCACGTCTCTACTTTTTGCACGTGCACATCTCTACTCTTCTAGGGTTTCTCCTATTTTCTCTATCATTCTACCACTATAAAATTTTGCTTACCCGTACACGAGAGGAAAACCTTGAGCCGAGAATCCTCTGTTTCGAAAAGCACCCTGTGCGTTGAACAGTAACTTCTGCCCGTCGCCCTCCTCCTCGATAGCCAACCCTTGAAGCGCCGAACCCCTCTCCAACCACCACAGAAGCCGCCGACCTGCAGCCCCCGTCGAGCCCCTCTCTTTTTCCGGTAAGGCCTCGGCAGCCCAGCCTTCTTTCCCTCTCTCTTTTGTTTCGGTTAACAGTTTCTCTCTCTCTCTCTCTAACTCTCTCTCTCTCTCGCTCGGTGCTGCACCACCGTAGATAAACCTCCAGTCGCGCCGCTCCCAGCCACCCAGAACCGCCATCTCCATTTCAGTCGAGCACCTCCCTCTCGGTGAGTTCTCCCTTCTCTCGCACACGGCTTGTTTGTTCAGAGTGTTTTAATTCTCCAGCACCCTTATTGCTTCTGCCGAGAATGGGTATCACTTGAGTTTACAAACGGGCTTGGGCCTTATGATGATGGGCTTAATTGTTAGCCTGTGTTTTAATTGTGTTTCGGGCCTTGTTTTAAATCTGGTGGGCATTTCTTTTGTGGGCTAAAGCTTAAGGATAATTAGACTTATTATATATTACAACTTGTAATTTTAATTGGGCCGATTTTATGATATTTCAAGCATACTTTTAGTGATTTATTAGACTTAATATTTTAAAGAAGAATTATATTTTATTAAATTAATATATTAGTCAGATGCTTAATTTATAAGAAAATGTTTAAAGAATTTTAAATTATATTTTAAAGTAGATTATTGAGCCTAATAATTTAGTTAAGATTTCTTTTATCTATTTAATAGAGTTTTAATAAAAATTATTATAGATACTTTAAATAGGAAAGTTAAGAAATATGTTAAGAATATTTAAACGATATTAATATTTATAAGATTTCTTATAAGATTTAATAATTATGTTAAGAAATGAAACTTAGTTTGAGAAATTAAGTTTTATAAATTATTTTAAAATAGCTCGAATAATTTTCACTAAATTATAAACTAGTATTTTTAAGTAATTTTAAATACTAAGAATTATTGATTTTAGTGTTAAACAAAATATTTGTTTGATTACCTTTTAGAATTCCAAATTTAGTTAAGTAAGATATTAGTATTTATTTAATTTCCAAACAATTTAGTGATAGTTATTTATTGTATATAGGTCTCAAGTTACGAAGTTTTATTCAAGAAGAAACGCAGCGAGGTAAGTTATTTGATCATAAATTAGGATCATCACAGTTAGTCTATATGTATTATTCAAGCCAGTTTATTGTCAGCCATTATTTATGAACCGCTCATGTCATGTGCAAGCATGTCATTCAGCATAACACACGATCATGTCATTTCGCATCATGTTTAGATTCATAAGTTATAATTATATAAGTATTATGTCATGCATCTCATGTGCATAAGACACGTAAGCCATCTTAAATTCAAGTGTAAGATAAGTTCAGATCAGTTAATAAGATGGCCATTCAGATGCATGGTACCAATGCAGTTCAGTTCAGGGTGGTGTGCAAGCCATGAACTCAGTCGTGGTCCACCATAGTACGCTAGAGTACTATCAGCAGTTCCCCTTGCTGCAGCGGGATGTGGGACTGGTGCACAACCTTGCACACAGGGTTAAGTGTGTTGGCCAGTCAGATAAGTCAGATAAATCAGTCAGTTAGTTCAGATGAATCAGTCATACATAGCATAAGCATTAGCATGATCAGTCATGAATGTTTAAGTCTTCAGCATGAAAGTTCTTATGAAAATCTTATGTTTATTACGTTTACATTGTGATGGATTTCTTACTGAGTCATCGACTCATTTTAGTTTATTTTCATGTTTTTAACTACCCAGGTGAAGATGATGATTACGAGCAGGCAGGCCAGGAGTAAAAGGAGCATTTTATTTTTAGTTCAGACATTAATAAAATAAAACATGTCTTTTATGACATGAATTTATTCAGTTTATTCATTTAATGTTTTTGGGATGAAAATTTTTATGAGACCCTTTTATTTTTTCATAAATTTCAGTATCTTTTTAATTATGAACTTAGAGAATCTCTTGCCGGATTTTTTTTATGAAAAATACGTGACACACCTAGCCTACGGGAATGGGGTGTTACAGGAAGAGACACCAGGGGAGCAACGTTATCCACAGACACAGTACAATCATCTACATGAGGCACCAACGCTAAATCTTTTGGTTCTCCAGCAACTCCATTGGTTTGATCCAATGGTAACATGGTCCCCATTGGAGATTCTAGGGTGACAGCAAGTTCATTCACCTCTAGGGATCCTACATCTCCTTCAGACCTCGACAGTACACCATTTTCCTTCAACTCTGACGAGAGAGTTTCGGAGACCAAGGGTGTAGTACCGATTATCGGTCTATCCTGTGTTACATGAGGTGAATGACATTCTTTTGATGTCTCTACGCCGATACCCGATGTAGACCCTGCTTCAAACAACCCGGATTTCTTTTTGACCCGCCATACTCCCCTGGATCTAGAGCCGAATCCGATCTTCCATTTTCCTTTAACTGGGTTTAAATGATTTGGGCCTTTCTTGTTTCTTATAACCCTGTTGTCTCCAACTGAGAGTCAGTCTATTTTCGAAGACAAGAAAGCTATCGCTGCTTTCAACTCGACAAGTTGGGTTTCCATCACCTTTAAGGACTCAACAAGCTGGTCTTGAGACGTGATTTGTGGATCCCCTTCACTCTGAACTCCCGAAGGACCCATCTTTAGAGCTACCGCATAGGACTGTCTCGCCACTGCGGATGTACTTGAATCTCTGTGCACCTCCAAATTTTCCTTCGCTGACATGTCACCGACATGTCTACTACGCGACTCCCTAGCAGAGCCACGTCCTGCAACACCTTGTCCCTTCAAACCGTCGCTCCCTCTCTTGCCGAAGTCACGCAACACCTCCCCCATCCTTCTCCAACCACTGCCCCCCTCCTCAGGAATGAAAATAAAATTCCTCCTCCCACCACCACCATACTCTTCTATCGCCATATAACGTCATCGAGCATTTGAGCAGCGGTGTCGTGAAACTGCGTCTACCTTCTCGGATAGTGGAGAAAAAATCTTGTTTTTCATCCTTTGTGCACGTTTCCATAGCTTTAGCCAGCCACTGCACTATTGTTGAACCCAAAACCAGCTTAGAAATCACCCTTCGACCCCTTTCAGTAATGGCCAACATACTCCCCTCCTTCACCAGAGTGAAGGATTTAGATTCTACGACTAACACCATAGAAGAACCCATACTGGCCAAGTCCCCTCCTTCAACAGCCATTCATCATCACATTGAAACCAGGTAAGGACCACTGCTGAAGGCCAACGACTTCAACCTCAAAGCTTGACGACGGAATATTCCCAGAAGACTCTCCGGAGTGCTCGCCGAAGTGTTTTGAGAGATGACACAACAAGATCTAGGTCACTGGTATCGGTAGATCTATTTTCTTGGCACCAGAAACGGATCCCTGAAACGGATCTTGAAGAAAAGCATGTCACCAGAGGGATGACCTACGCCGGACGACCCTCGGCGTATACGCCGGGGTCCGTCGGTCCTTTCTGTGCCTCCGGGAGCCACTCGCCGACCTAGGTACGGCGAAATGGGCTTCTCTCTTACGGGTAACACTCCTTGTGCATAGGTGTATCTCACGCCGGCGGGATGACCAACTGAACAACCCTCCATGAGGTCGCCGGGTCTCGGCGAAGATGTCTGGGTCGGCGGTGAGCAACCACTCGCCGGTCAACGGCGGCAAGGTAGTATTACTCACACGGCACGAGTGTTTCTCTCTCCTCCCGACTTGTTTGAGTATGTTTAATAAGACATTATTACAAAAGTGGTTGTGGAGGTATCAAATGGAAGGGAACTCGTTGTGGAGAGAGGTTATTGATCGAAAGTATGGAAGTGAGTGGGGTGGATGGTGCTCTAAGGAGGGTAGGGGGTCTTATGGTGTTAGCCTATGGAAATTTATTAGAAATGGGTGGAACGCCTTTGAAAAACATCTCAAGTTTGAGCTGGGTGATGGAGCAAGAACCCAGTTTTAGTTCAATGAATGGGGTGGCGAGAGACCTCTTAATACTGTTTTTCCGGTAGTTTTCAACTTGGCCAGAAACCAACAGGCTGAAGTTTCAAAGGTGCTATGTCGTGCAAATGGGACGGTACTTTGGAATGTTATTTTTACTAAAAATGCTCAGGATTGGCAACTTGATGAGCTTGCAATGGAACAAATTTCATCTTGAGTTAAATCGTTTTACAAGGTTTTGACAGTCCAAAAGCGTTAACCTTTTTCCGTGGAAGAGCATCTAGAAGGTTTTGTGCCATCTAAAGTCGCCTTTTTTACATGGACAGCTGGGCTTGGGAAGATTTTGATGGTAGATAATCTAAGGAAATGGGGTATGGTTGTAATGGAGTGGTGCTTCATGTGTAAGAGGAATGGGGAACCGATTGATCATTTTCTCTTACATTGTGACATGGCTAGGGAGTTATGGGCTGGCATTCTTAGTAGAGTTGGGCTGAGTTGGGTTATGCCATAGGCATCATAATAGCTCTCTATTGGCAGCAGTGTGGCGGATGATACCTTTGTGCTTAATGTAGTGTCTATGGATGGAAATGAATGATGGTTGTTTTAACAATAAGGAGTGTGCAGTGAGAGAAATCTGGAATTTATTTGTTTCTCTTTTACAATGGTTTTCTGCTATTGTACTAAAGGGTGAGAATGTTCATGAGTTTTTGTCTAATTTCCAGCTTTCTAGAATATAATTAGGTGTCTCATTTTGTATACTTCATGTATACATGGGCATTGCCTAGTTTAATTCGATTCAATAAAGATTATTACTTGTCAAAATAAAAAAGTCTGACTGCCACTCACAAAGTTGAATGACAGCATGCAAACAAAGACGAAGTGCCCATGTGAACCAACAAACATGGAAACACTGAAAGATATTTTGGAATTCGAAGAAACATTAACATGTACCATATGAATAGAAATATAATGCCAATATAAACACCCATATTCTTTTCTTTTCTTTCTTTCTTTTTTTTTTTTTTTTTTTTTTTTTTTTTTGGATAAGAAACACCCATATTTTTCCAGGATCTATCTAAATTTGAACATAAGCACTAATATGCAAAATACAAACTACAATAAACTTCATCACATCTACACTTAAATCTAAAGAATTTCAAACTAAACTATTTATATGCTCAATTTATAGGTAGGAGATATAAGCAAGAGAACATTTAAGTTTCAAACTAAATAGAACTTCAATCATCACTAACTTCTCCAATATTGTCTCATAAAAGCTTTTAGATTATTTTTTTATTGGCATGACCAGGTGTCCGAAATAGCGTCCCGACTAACCCCAGGGATGCACAGGCCCTCGACAAGGATGTTCCCGCAAGTGCACCGGTTAATTCAATGGGAAAATCCCCCAATCCGATGGCCCTCATAGATTGTTTGCACCCAACAGGATTTGAACCTTAGACCTAGGGAGAGCATATCCCTAAGCCCAAGGCCTTTACCACTTGAGCCAACCCCTAGGGGTTAAAAGCTTTTAGATTCTCTTCACAGTAAGTGGCCTTTACTGTGCAGTTGGGGGGGCTCTAGATATTTCGTTGATAAAAAGACTTTAAACATGGGAATTCAAAAGGTAATCATAGCTATTGATAATCAATATTATAATAGATTCATTTAGAATTGAACCACTTCTACCAATGGAATTTAAAGATTAAGGGTCGATGAAAGTGCTTCCTAAATATAGACGAAAAAAGCCAAAAGGATAATGAAGAAATTCTCCAGTTTGAAGGGAAACATGTAGAAGTGATTGTTTGATTCTTCAGTATAAACCATTATTGGATCTCAAATGCCTTTAAGACACTGAAAGTCATTAGAAGTATGACATAACAGACTACATACAGAAAAACAGGGAAGAAAAAAATTCTCAAGTGCATTGAAGAATCAAATACAGATGAAAGAAAGAACAAAATGATAATTAAGAAGCAATCATTCTTGGATCTCTACACCTTTGAAACACAGAAAGTCATTAGAAGCCTGACAACAGACTACTTTCAGAAAACATGGGGAGAAAAAAATAGTTCTGAATTGCATCATGAGTAATCAGTTTGAACTAAAAAAAGGTGAACTGTGAAATATTCAATAAATTCAATGACTGTCAGTTTATCCGCATGACTATATACCTGAGCTAGAAAGATGAGAAAGCTCAAAGCTACATGCATAAGATGATTATAACCTACCCTTCTTCGGCACCACCAAAGTTCCAGTGACACAGGCCAATTGACGAAGCAGATAGTACAGATCTAACACCAGGCGGAAGAGTTGAACTGTGTAAAAGTGAGTGAATGGTATGCACAGGATTGCATGTCAGCCCCTTCAGGGAATTAACAGGCCGAACAGTTTGGCGCACATCAAACACCAAAATGGAGCCATTCTACAAGAAAGGAAGTAAAAGATCAGCATAAAATATGAAGGTCCACAAGATACAAAAACACACTAGTCATACCTGCAGTCCAGCATATATATAATTTGAGTTCTGGAGATCCCATGAACATGACCAAGCAGCAGCCTGGAAGTACATATTCTTCTGTTTAGTTAATGAAAATATAGAAAGCCAGAAGTACACATGTTTAGGCACGTGTAGGGCAAGTAACAAAGAGAAAATGGTGTTACATAAAGGACATTAATAATTGACACATTCAACCAGCTATGAAAAAGAACTAAATTAAAATCCAAACCTCGCATCATCAACATAGCACTACAAACCTAGAACTACATAATGTACCTTTTAAGAAGCACTTGAAGGAGACACACAGACTAGTGCTAAGCTGGCGCAATCTATGTGGTAACCCGTACTGAGTGAGTATATGTGGTGTAACAATCCGGCCCAATAATTCTAAGGTTAAAATATTGACAATTTTTATTAAACCTAAATTATATTTAATGGGCCATTTTGGATAAGCCCACGAGCGATAAATTGTTGAGGTTGAATAGGAGTTTTAATTAAGCTCAACAACTAACTTAAATGCCATTTATTATTTATTGAACGAGTTAGACTCCTTTTACAATTTAAAGATCGGCCATTAGAAATTTATTTCAATTTAAAATCACCACTGATTAAAGCCCCCACGCAGTCTCAATCGCTACTAATCCTACATTGAATGAACTACTAGATCATGTTTTTAAATTCAAACTCTCTTCTTGAATGATTGTGACCGAGTCCAACTCGAACTCGTTGACATTTTATTCCAACAAGGATACAACTCTACTAGTTATCTTCACATTAAAACCCTTTAACCAACTGCCTTCTCAAACTCTTAAGTCATGCACATCTCCACCTTCCACCAGGATTCATGCCCTAATAGAACTCTCTTACAATTCTACAAATTATCTTCACATTAAAACTCTTACACCGACTCCTTATATACGTTCAGCCCCATACACTTTACATGTGTCTCATTCCTTCAAGCCCCGATGTAGTTTCTGCTTACCCAAAATCACGCAAAGCACCTCTAGTCCAACAGCATCCATCATGTTTTCTCTCTTCTTCTAGTTTATATGATCGTTTTCAGGCCGAAAATACTAGATTAACGTTGAAAGGTAAGTAGCATGATCATATCCTTACACGTACGAACAATAAACGACATATTTTTATAAATGTATTATGTGTGTACGCCCTCCATTGGAAGCCCCTTTTATGTAACCAAGTCATGATAAAATGATGAAAAATCTATGATTTTATGTATAGGTTTCATGTTAGCTTCAATGACATATGCATCAAGATATTTTATAAAAATCCATGGTTTTATGTGAAGAATTATACATTTAAATATTTTATGAAAATCTAAGATTTATATGAAAAATTACGCATCAAAATATTTATGAAAAATCATGATTTTATGTGAGAATTATGCATTAAAAGATTTACGAAAAATCATGATTTCATGTAAGGAAATATGCATCACGACATTTTATGACAAAATGCGATTTCACTTGAAATCTATGATATGACAAGTATGCAAGTATGATTATGATGAATTATGAATGATAAGATACGTAACAACCTATGTTATGATATGAAGATGGTACTATATGTTATAAGCATATTACATTGCCAGGTTATATACGCTGGTAGTAAACTTAGTGTGTCTTCCTTATGTATGGATTTCACAACCCGCAGCTACGGGCAAAATCGTTAACCCTCACTCACGGAGGTCAATAGTGGGTATCGCTCATAACAAATGAAAGACAAGGTAATACATTTCATGTATAAATCAGGTTCACATTCATGTTATTTATGTATGTATTTATGTGTGTGCATATTTTCAAGAAAACACTATGTTTATTATGTTTACTATATGATGTGTTGTTTATTGGGTATTCAACTCGTTTTTGTGTGTTTTGATATTTTTCAACCACTCCAAGTGATGATATTTATAAGGATACGATTGCAGAACAGTGCATGGCCCAGGGAGGGAGGCAGGCCTAGATAGTTTTTGTCATGCTCAGTTTCATATTTAAAGTTTAACAAGTTATTTTGATAAACACATGAGCCTATTGAATTTAAATAAGTTTTTCCAGAGACTCTTTTGGATTTTAAGTGGTTAATAAAGATTAAATTTATTTATTTATGGAATCTTCATATTTGGCGCTTCATTAGGAAGAAAAGTTTTTAAATAAAATTTTTAAGTAAAGTTTAGTAGCACACCAGTTTCTCGAAAATTTTAAAAATGACCTTATTGGAGAACAGGGTGTTACAGGTGGTGAATGGGATCCCATGTTACTTGGAAGGGTGGAAATTTTAATCTTTATAATAATTTCAAATGTTTCCAATCGTATCATTGACTAGTCATTTTAGAGTAGGACCTTAAATGTGGCTTGGGTCTAGTAACGAACCGATCCAATGTTATTAGAGATACAATATGGATAATTTTATTGGACCTAGATTAGGTTTAATGAGCGATTTGGATTTAAGCCCATTTAATATTTTATGGACCAATTGAGCCCTATTTAACTAGTATTTGGCTTAAGAAATTTTCTAAAAGCCCAAAAGTAATTATTGAACGAGTTAGACTCATTTTAGAATTTAATATCAGCCATTAGAATTTTTCTCATTTTCGAATCATCACTGATAAAAGTCCCTTGCACAATCTCTACTCCCAGTTCTATGTTAAATATGTTTTCAAATTTCAAACTCTTTTATCCATTGATCTAAGTGAGTCCCCTTGAAATGTACTACTCATTTTCATATGGAACTCTTCCATTTTTAAGCATCACAACCCACTGAACAAGTCAATTTTACATGCTTAATCCAACCCACAATTACTGTGTTATTAGAAATAAAATCAATCGGCCAACCGGTTTTCACAAAATTACAATGTAAACAATTGATCATGACCGAGATTTTTGCTCACACAGGTCATCATTTGACTTCAATTCGAACTCGTCCAACCATTTCTCCCATCATTTGACAACCACCCACACTCACAACAAACCCTTACACCTAGACCACCCCGAAGAACCTTCCAACCAAGCCCATCTCGCCGGTAATAGCTAGAAGTCACCCAAAAACAACCGACCGAAAGTTTCTCTCCTCCTCGCACTATTCCGGTAAGCCATGCCCGACCTTTCCCCCTCCTCCTCTTCATGGCATAGAGGAGGTCGAATAGTCGCCACCTTAGTCCTCAACCCACTACCAGGCATCCCGCTCCACCGCATCCCTTTCCTCTAACCCAGTTAGTCTTGAATCTCTCTGTCGCACACCCTTGTTCTATTCTCTCAATTAAACACTTTATTGTTATTTTTTTTAATTAGGGGAGGGGGGTCGAACCCAAGACCTCCATTTTGGAGGTTTGGGTGTTATGCCATCAGGCCATATACCGTTGGCAATTAAACACTTTATTATTTCCAAGTTTGAAACAAACTTCATTTTACTTACAAAAAAAATGCCCTTTATACCCTTGTCGTGTAGCTCCATCTGTAAAAAAAGCTTCTTGAAGAGCCTTTCTTGTGCAATTACATTACGGCCCTTTCACCAAAAGGGCTAAAACACCCATACTTGAATGTTTGTTCATTCAAGCATTAATTGTTTTTTTTTCTTTTTGGTTTTAGCCCTTTCGGTAAAAGCGTGTTCAGACTTCCCTTTATCTATTAATATTGTACCATTTATTACACCATGTAGCCTTTTTTCCCAAAAAGTATCATGAAGTCTTTTCAAATGTTATTACACTCATGCCTTTAAATTGTAAACAAGTAAGTGTGCCTTCAGCTTTTTTTTTTTTTATAAGTAAAAATATTATATATATATATATATATATATATCAATAGGAGTAACCAAATACACTAGATGTATATAAGAAAATCCTTAGCCCATACTAGAGAGCTCCTAATGACTCAAAAAACCCATGAAAAACTACCCAAAATACATCAAGCCCGAGTTAGAATAAAATACACCTCCCCAACCCCAACCCATTGTTTCCCGTAGACTAATACTCCACCCGAAACACCCTTTATGCCCTCCCTTTTGGGCATGTCTGGGGCCTAAGATGAGACACAAAATTCTCATCCCATCTTATTTCCAAACATAATTCAAATACAAAATTTTCAAACTAATCATTACAACTTTTTCAAATTTTCAAATAAAAAACATTCCAACTTTTTCAAATCTCCAAACAAAAATAATATTATAAAAATATATTCTTACAATATCTTAATTTTATAAAAAAGTTTATTCAAATTTTTCTCTCCTTTCACAAAACCCAAAAAATACTCAACTCAAATTATCTTGTTACTATTCACAGACTATCATACTATTCACAAAATTCTCATTTAATCTCACTCCCCAAACCTGTCCTTAGCATCGTAATTGATTGACAAGAAAGATGCTTCAACTCCCTGCTTTTCTTAAAACTTGATTTGGTATCATGTGAGTGGCTCACCTCAATCGCAGTGAGTAGTGCTTTAAATTGGTCTTCACATCCTCCATGTGAGAGTCGCACGATATGCTGAATCTCATTAAAATTTTGTAAAACTCAATCCAATGATGATCTAGCTATATTGTTTAATAGAGGAAGAGATACCAAGGGGACAACATCTTCCCCCAACATAGTTCCCGACAAAGTTCCCAACAACACCAACGACAAACCCTTATTCAAACCTTGTGCCACCTCAACAACTCCATTGGTACTCTTCATTGGAGATTCTGGGTTGGTAGCAAGTCCCTTCACCTCTGGCAACCTTGTATGTGCAACTTCGACGAACCCTACTATTATGGATGCTGAAAAAGTAGTGTAATTTCTATAGGCTCTTCGAGGGGCCTGGACCTCCAAATTGTAACACTAAAATTATAGAAACTGTATTCACAATTCATTACTGATAACTGCAAAGCATATATAAACATTACAGATAGACGTGGTCTCCCATGACCCAGACTCATTCAACTTACAGGACTCTGTTTGAATAACTACCCAAAATGGACATGCATGACTCATAATAGTAAATATTGAACGTGGCCCATTATGTCTAAACGTGGCCCACTACACATAACAAATAGTGACTAAAGCAAACTAAACAATAAACAACTGCAAGAAACAAACTAACAACTGCAAGGCCCATTATCTGTTGACCCGGCCCCTTTTTCTTCAGACATCCCTAAAGACTAGGGTTTCTTGTCTCACACATAACACATTCCCTCTCTTCAGAAGACCTTGCCCTCAAGGTCAGGGAAACACCGCTTGTGCTCTTCGTGATCCTCCCAAGTCGCATCCACCTCTACCATTCCTTTCCACTGTACTAGCATTTCAACTCCTGCTCTTCTCCCTTTTTAGATCATTCTTCTGCTCAGAATTCTTTCAAGTTCCGATTCAAGGGTTCCCTCCATGGTGACTTTCGGCAGCTCGGTAAGTGGCCTTATGTGCTCTCCAATCATCTTTTTAAGGCAAGAAATATGAAAAGTAGGGTAGATTTGAGACCCCTGTGGAAGATCTAGTCTGTACGCAACTTTCCCTATATGTTGAACCACTGTGAACGGCCCCTAATACCTTGGTGATAGCTTAAGATTTCTCCTCATCACGACGAACATCTGGCAGTAAGGCCGAAGGCGCAAGTAAACTCTATCCCCAACTTGGAACTCTCTTTTAGTTTGCTTACGATCGGCATGCATCTTCATCCTTTCCTATGCATCTTTCAAATTCTCTTGAACTAACTTGTAAATAAGTTCTCTGCTTCTAAGCTCCTCTCCTCTACGGCCTGTACCCTTGTGGAACCTGGTTCGTACGGCATCATCCTTGGGGGTGGCTGTCCATATACTACCTCATATGGTGAAATCCTAGTTGAGGCATGCTCCGATGTGTTATAAGCATACTCAGCTAGGATTAACCATTTTGCCCAGTCTCGTGACCTGTCTCCCGAGAAGCATCGTAGGTAACCTTCTACCCCTTTATTCATTACCTCTGTTTGGCCATCAATCTGCGGGTGGTATGCTGAGCTGAGTAATAACTCTGTGCCACTGATTCTAAACAGTTCCTTCCAGAACTGACTAGTAAATATTTTTTTTTTATAAGTAAAAATTATATATATATCAAAAGGAGTAACCAAGTACACAAAATGTATACAAGAGAACACCTTACCCATAATAGAAAACCCCTAATAACCCAAAAAACCCGTGAAAATCAACCCAAAATACATCAAGCCCGACCCCAAACCTCAACAACCCCTACTAACCAAGTACCCAAAACTCTAGCCAAAAACCCCACTCCAACCCCCTATTTTCCCGTCCTCATAATGCCCTCCCTTTAGACTTCCCTCTAGATGAGCTACCACCCTTAGCATCGTAGTTGATTCCTGAAAAAAGACACTGTAACTCCCTACTTTTCTTGAAACTTGAGCAATGAGCATGTAGTGGTTGGGGATACTGATTTGACGGTAAAGGATGTGCTGACTAATACGGGACCAAATTATAATTTACTAACGGAGTTGGTTTCGGACGAAGTGGTGGAGAAAATTAGAAGAGTTGAAACCCGCTTACGCCCAGGTGAGGATCTATTCGTATAGGTGCCTACAGTTGATGGGAAATTCTCCACAAAGTCAGCTTGGGAGAAGATTCGGAAGCATGGGTCGATTTGTCGCTAGAAGAGATGGTTATGGCAGGAAGTTGTGCCGAAAAAAATGTCCTTCCTATGTTGGAGAGCTAGACGGAAAGCTATACCTGTTGATGATGTTATTCGGCAGCTTGGAATCCCAGTTGTGTCTAAATGTTGTTGTTGTGTGCATCCTCAAGTCGAAACCTTGAATCATATCTTTTGTGAAGGAGAAGGAGCTAAAAAAGTGTGGAAGTTTTTTGCAGATGTTTGTCACATTCGGCTACCACAGATAAGGAATTGGGAAGGGATGATGACTTTTTGGTGGAAACGTGCTGCAAGAACGTCCCAGGTTGGCTGGACTCGTGGAGTCTTACCAATTATTATCTCATGGACATTGTGGAGGGCAAGATGTTCAAGTTGCATGGAGGACTGCTGATTCCAGACAGAGGCTATTATTCAGGCAGTTAAAATCTCTCTTCGAGATATCACAGGTAACTTGCGGAAGTTCCAATCTATGGGGACTCAGGACACATTAGTGCGGCAGGAATTATCATGCCCGATTATACCAGTACGTCAAAACATGCCTAGGCTGATTGCATGGACACCACCACAATTTGGGAGGCTGAAATTAAATGTAGATGGGGGTTCTTGTGGCAATCCGGGTTTATCGGGTGGGGGAGGCATTATTCGCGATTCACAAGGTAGAGAAATAGCTAGGTTTGCACATTTTTATGGTCAAACAACTAACACAATTGCGGAGTGTAGAGCTTTAATCGATGGTCTTCGGTTGTGTTGTTCCTTGGGGTTGAGAGATTTATTGGTGGAATCCGATTCAAGTGTAGTGATTGGGTGGTTGATCTCGGGAGTGTAACTATTGGTATTTATGGGATTTTTGGGAGGAAGTGAAGGAGCTTGTTCATGGTCTTAACATTCGTTATCGGCATATTTTTAGAGAGGCAATCATGGTGGCGGATTACTTGGCAGAAGAGGGGACAAAAGGGAGAATACTTGATTTTATTGGGCAAGATTTGGTGCAAGGGCGTTTTAGAGGATTAGTCCATATGGATAAATTGGGTATTCCTTATATTCGAAAATGATGTGTGGAAAAAATGGGGTTGTGTTTGTTAAGGTTGATTTTGATGTATTTTGCTTCCACGGTATGCCTCCGCCATAAGTGAGGGTTTTTTAATAAAAGAACGGGAATGGGGCACTCATGGACAGGTGTCCTTTGTCTCTTTGCTAAAAAAAATTTTAAAAATTTAAAATTTTAAAACTTTAAAAAAAAATTGTGTTAATCAAGTAAAGGTCAAATTCCATTATCTTGCCATTACAGCTCTGTCAAGCATTAGCCACCAAGGTAACCTTGTCACAAGCAATCCTTAACAACAACGAGAAAATAGCCCCATTAAAATGTGTCACAAGCAATCCTGTTGACTACCTCGAATCCATTAAAATAGATACTAGTTCTTCTTGATATATTTGCAATCACAAACGCCATTAGCCCCATTTACTTCAATGGAGTCCACCCCACCCCACCCCCCCCCCCCCAAAAAAACAATGTATAACCAAACTTAACATCCACCATTGAACACCATAATGCTTCCCTCTCAGTGGCAATACACTATAGCCATTTTCCAAGCATAGCATGATTAAATACCATTATATTTCTAACACCCAACCCCCACCCGAGGCTAGAGTACCAATCTTTGGCCAGCTGACTAGATGATATTTGGACTCCACAGGTCCCCCCCCCCATAACAGATCTCTCAGCAGCTTCTCAACCTGATGTGCCACTCCAACTAGTATAGAGCAGATAATAAGTACGCAAGTTAGATAAAGTTTTTTTATATAAGTAATTATGAATTTTATTAATAGAACAATAGGCATAATCAAAAGTATACAAGACGTATACAAGAGAAACACCTAACTAAATTTACATTCGATACAAAAAACTCATGGGCACTAATACATTAAAATCTATTGCAACTGCCCAGAGGAACAAAGTGTTGAGAAGGAAAACACTAAGCTCATCCATTGTCCTCTCTCGGTCTCAAAACTAATGTCATTTCTCACCATCCAAATGTACCACAATAAAGATATGGGAGTTATATTCCGTATTGCTGCTATTTGTGGGTTACCGTATAGACCCCTCATGTTAAGAAGTCCACTTCTAGGCATGACCCATGCTAGACCCACTCTAATTAGCACCTAACCTATGCCGATTTTGTCGGATCATTCTCCACCCCGGTGAACTCATGCAGTTCCAACAAGCCCAAAGGCTAGAGGATTGCCAGCATTTATTATGGTTTGGGTATTGTTGCCCAGGAGAAAGTGGGTTCTGGCTTTCTGACTTCACTTCTTTTTCTGGTCATTCCGCTCTATCGATCGATCGATGGTGGTATAAGATATCTGTAACCCCCAACGTTCACTCTTCCATCTTCAACTGGTCTATGTAATCATCCCATCATGTTCTAGCTACCTCACAATGTAATAACAAGTGATCCACAGTTTCCCACTCATGCACATATAGCACTAGTCCATCACAACAATCTGCTGCTTTCTTAAAGTGCGTTTGATCAAATCTAATCTGCCTCCTTTTGATTGATAGAGTCGTTTCAACCATGCTAAACGCCATTCCATTCTCTCAACGATGTCATCCCAGATTGTTTTGGCCTTGAATGAAATGATGCCCCCTAAAGGTAATCCCAAGTAGTTTCAAATTGAAGAAATATAAAACTTGAGAGATTGTTTTTTTTATATAAAAAATTTACTGATGCCAATCAGTGTAGCCAAGTACACTGGATGTATTCAAGAAAAAACACCTAGTTGGGTGCAAAAAAAAATGGATAAACCCATCTAGGAAAATGAACCTAACAAAGCCGTAGCCCAAGCCCAAAGATGCGCCTGCCCCAAACCACAACTAGTGCACCAATGTCTATCCCACCAAACCAGATTTTTCCCTTACACCAAGCCACTGTAAATTCCCCAACACACTCCTCAATACTTGTAAACTCCGAACAGGCATACTTTTTTTTTATAAGTATGCCCGAACGGGCATACTAAAAGTATACAATTGGGTTTGTCTTCCCTCTGGTCCTTCCTCGACTTAAACTACCTCCCTTATCATCATAGTTGATTACCCAAGTAAGACTCTTTAACTCTCTGCTCTTCTTAGATCTTAATTTTGTGCCAAGTACATGGCCCACCTCTATTGCAATGAGTAGTGCTATGAATTGGTCCTCGAATCCTACGCATGTAATCCCCACACACTGTTGTATCTCATTTACCTTGTCCAAAACCCAACCCAATGATGAATCAACTATAATGTTAATCGGTATGAGAGATAGCCTCTTCCCTTCTCCACACCAGTTCCTAAAACTCGCATCTCCTCCACAGCGCTATTGATGATGTCACCACCTTAGCCAAAGTTATATGTCAACACACAAGATGCCTAAAGAGGTACACCGGTTACCTCCGACGTGGGTGGTGGAACCATGGCCGCCATTTGAATTTTGGGGCTAGTGGAAATTCTCCCAAAACTCATCAATACCTCATATTTTGTCGTAGGTGCCATTGATTCAACAAAAAGAGCATTGACTGTGCGACTCATCGGAGATTTCCAAGTCACCTTTGGTAAGGGTTAGTCCGTTTCGGTCGTCTCCACACATACTCGACATAGAACCCACTTCAAACGTAGATGACCCACTTCAAACGTAGATGGCTCGCTTCTCCTTTTGACCCTCCACACTCGCCTGGGTCTAGATTGTGTATCTACCAATTGAAATGCTCATAAACATCAAAGATATCTACATATTTGAATGAAGCAATTTTGTAAAATCTGATGAACGTGTGAGCTGATGAACTAGATACTTTATATCTTGTATCATTCTCTTTGCTTTTTGGCTGGGGGGAGCACTAAAGGGGATGTTGAAAAAGGATAATGGTGATCAGCTACAAGATATTCATGTGAAACATAATAGAGATTATTGCATAATACATCTTCATCACCCACAAGGAAACAAATTTACAAGGGAACTCGCCACCATGCATTGTCTATCTATTTCCATATAGAATATAATTCGCATCCTATATCCACCAACCACAGGATTATAATCTCAACACATATAATCTTGTTCACCCTAACTTGGAAATATGAAGAGATACAATTCTTGAAGCATAATACAAGATGGAGCCTCAACATGATGGTATCAGATCTTTTGTTACTTAGTGCCCGTATGGTTTTGAGTTTAAGAGCTTGAAACTATTTTTAACGGTTTACCATTTTAAAGAAAAAAATGGTATGTTTGGTAAATTTATAAAAAGTGCTTTAAGCACCTAAAGAGGTGGGAAAGCTGGAAAGCCACTTTTTTTAACCTTTTGTTGAGATAAGCTCCTCCAGAGAACACTGAAAACCACCATAACAAATTTAAAGGTGCTTTAGGCATATGTTTACCAAACAACAAACAGCTTTTCAAGAGTGGAACTTGTTAACAAAGCTCTACAATTTAAAGCTCTATTACCTATAACAATCCCAAGCATGCAATTAAACAAAAATAATATATATACACATATATATGGATTGAACTTTTACCGGTAGATCGTAGGCTAGGATGATGTTGTTGCTTTCCAGACTGTAGCAAATGGTATAAACAGGTCAACAGGGTTAAAGGGCAAAGATTAAAAAAACAAAGAAACAACAGTTTATATAAACAGGGTCAAACCTGAGAACAGATAATTTCTGCCCTAATGAAGCAAAAAGTACAAGGCTACCATTAGAAGGAGAAATGCATAGGTCCTTAATAACTTTCATATTTGAAGGAAGAAAAATATCCTCTTTTTCATGTGGAGGCATCAAGCTCATCTGCAAAAACATGTTCACAAGAAACATAGTTACAATAAGTTTTGGAGAAGTTCCACCAAGTCCAAATTATGCATATGATGCTAGTGAAGCCATGATTTTGTCAAGAAACATTACTTTTGTAAGCACAGAGGTTGCACCCATCTCAGACCGCCTTCGCACAATTAATAGAATTTGGCTAGAAGCATCTACATCAATTAAGCGTGCACCATCTAGCCAGAACTCTTTCTACAGAAATTTAAAAAAAATGAAAAAATAAAGGTAAATTTCTGTGGGCAGCAAAATTACTTGATGAATCAATTCAGCGCATAAAGAAGTTATAAAGAAGAGGATACAAGAGACGAAAACAGAAACAATAAATCTCAATCTGAATAAATGCATACAAATCTTTACCAGCTTGAACTACAAGATACAAGAAAGGCCCTAAATCCATGTTTTCATCATCAGTAGTCCATCTATCAAGTTGTTGTTGATGGAAGTGAAGAGTAACAAATCATACATTTCTCATGGAAAACTTGGAAAAGCAAGATTTTTCAATGCTGTACCATGCAATTTCACAACCCAAAGCCTACTTGTGTGAAATCCTTTTGCATTGTTAATTTCTTTCTTTCCCATATTTGAATTTGGTAGTATTCAGATGTTGATTCATCTTCTTGGTAGGATATACTGTAGATTTTCCTCTAATAACCAAAAAGATAGCTCCTAAATTGCAGGAAGTCATTTGGTATTGAAAAAAGTAAATTTAACAAGTTTAACCGTTTCACTAGTTGACAACTGTCTAGACAGACTACAAATACGAAGGAAACTTACAGAAAATATAAATACAATTGTCCCCCATACATCAAGATCTAATGGCTGTATTCCAAAAGTACGTTTCAGGTGTGTGCAAGAGAGAGAGAGAGAGAGGTGCAAAGAAACATTTCAAAACACTAATTCATTTGCCCCCTCTCAAATAAAGTTGCTTAATCAATTTGCTTCTAATAAATTTCTTCCATTATCCAGCATCATTCCTTCACCTACATTATTCCTTAAAAGCCATCTATAATCTAGGGTGCATTCTGAACTTTCATTAGCTCTTTCCTCTCTTACCACAGGGCCTGCCTGTTGTGAATTTCTACTTTTAATCACAAAGACCACTCGAGAACATGAAAACTGATTGACAGTTCAATTTGCACACACCAGTTATCATATCATTTTTTTTTATTGGCATCGGATGTCCGAAAAAGCATCCCAACTAATCCCGGAGGTGCACAAGCCCTCGGCAAGGAGTTTTCTGCAAATGCACCTTGGGTAATTCAAGGAGAAAATCCCCCAGTCCAATGGCCCCTAAAGATTGTTTGCACCCAAGGGGATTTGAACCTTAGACCTAGGGGGACCATACCCCCAAGCCCAAGGCCTTTAACACTTAAGCCAACCCCTACTTTACACACCAATTATCATATCATATACCTGTGGATAACCTCGTCAAACAGAATGTGACCCATCCAAATCAGTGTTGAATGTGTAAGCTTACTGGAGATCAGTTGATCATATATTGATTCATTATGGTACTGCAACAGAGTTCATTGGGTGATCCCGAAAGGTAACTCCAGTAAATTTTGGCTGGAAGGGTTTCCAATATGAACTTTTAAGTTTGGTATGGAATGATACTCCACTATGAATAATGACTATGATTTATTGGGAGAGGAATAACATCGATAATCAATGGTGTTGAGCTTTCCGTTCTCCAGCTTAAGACGTTCTTTTTTAGATCACTGTATGAGGAGGGGATGTCTTTTTCTGGTTGTATCGCCGTTTCTCCCTTTTTGTATATATTTTATACATAGGATAATTTTATCCTGTAATCTTTGGGAAAGAAAAAACCTGAGGGAGTAATATCTCTTCCCTTTGCTTCCTTTCCCGCATGTATGGCATGACGAGTCAAGTTAATCTTTAAGTTTTTTTTTTCGACAAGTTAATCTCTGAGTTGTCCTGCCCATTCCTCTCAAATAATTAGGTGTAACTGGTGTGTCATGGTCTCTAGACCTAATCATTTTCCCCACTATTTACTTATGAAAAAAATATTTTGAGAAGGAGAAATGTCTCCTTCATTAACTTCCCTTTTGCATACACATTATGTTCTGAAGGTTTTATCTTCGTTTTAATATTATTCTTTCTATAGAACAAAAATATGTAGTAGTATTAGGTGCAGGTTGAAAAAGGGTTGGGAACAGAGCATAGAGGAAAGCAAGAAATGGCAGACCTGTAATATGAAACTGCTAGAAGACTCTTGCCCACAGAGGGCTGAGCCAAAGTTTGGTCCTGCAAAGTATCATTGAAGGTACAAATGTTTTTACACAAGTCAATGCAAAGGAAGAGAAAAGATGCATTTTCGTACTCCAGCATAAAAGAAGGGAAAATGCATCTAAAACCATAAAAGCATTAAGTAAAAAAAATCTATAAGGTGGACATAAATGACCTAACCACAGAATTGCATTAGAGAATACGAAATATAAATATATATACATATATTCATGATGAAATACTTGTATATAAATGTAAGTATATAATCCTATACACACAGATACTCATGTATACATGTATGTGCCATGCACACATGAAATTCAATTTTCACACGGCAAAGATTCCCATTTAAAAAGATGATTACCAAATACAGATCTTCCTTGGCAATTCCCGCCAGCTTTTACTACTCCAGATGGCCTGCTCTGCTTATCTTTAAATAAACTCTCCAAATATATTTTCCTCTACAAAGCAAAATTTTCAAACAAAACATGACAAGTAAGGCAAAACATGTTCAAAAGAAAAAGATCAACTCTCTTCAAACTAAACCTTCTAGTGAGAAATTTGCAACTACATTGATTAAATAGTAAAAGGAATGGATGCAGTTCTTAAATTCAGTTCTTTTTATGTGAACATGGCAATAAAACTAATGAATTCTTAAAATGAAGTATGCACAAAAATCCAAGGCTGAATAAGCAAATGCCTAAAGCAGATAACCACAGTACCCAATTGGAAGAGACATGTGAAAGGCAATACGGCCAAGTTGGCAAAATTGAAATTGAGGTATGAGGCAAGCAAAATTAAATAATAACAATAATAATAATTTAATAATACTCGCTTGAACAAACTAGAGACACAAGTATGAAAAGATACGGAACCTTAGGCATACATACAAGATTATAATCAAAATGAGTGACCAAGAAGAAAATAGTAGAAGCTCACAGAAACAATGACTGCAGGTATTTGCTACAGAAGACGAACCAAAGCATAATGAGCACAAACCAGTAAGAGCTTTCAGTAACAACTTGCTCTAAAATGGATACAACCAACACACTTATATAGTTAACATAACAATCAAGCATACCTCTGATAGCTGGCAAACTTTCACATGCAATTCGGCTTCTCTTTTTTTCCATTCAGCTTCTTTTTTACACCAATCAGCACCCTACACATACAATATAAAACTAAATACCCGCACCAGAAGCAAGGACCACTGAAAGGTAGCTCCTTACACCATTATCCCTTCTTCATAGTTTTAGTTTACCAAACCAACCGTTGGTTTGCCAAACCTCCATTCATGGGGCAACCACAAGGGAACAGTATAGAAATACAAAACCATATTAATGACCATCTTTTTTTTTCCTTTTTCCAAATAAAATTCCCACCTTCTTCTCAAGAGAAGCACACTTAACCTCAAGTGACCGAATGCGCTGCAAACAAAATCAGCACATTTAGCATCCATGATTAAGCTTAAGTGCTAGTAAGTTTCTTTCCAAATTGCAATTCCCAACAAGATTTGAAGACACCTTTTGGGATTCTTCATCAACAGCAACAACCCGTGATGCAAAAAGCTTAGTTACATCCTTCAACGTGCATTTCCTATTGCATTGAGGACACTAAGAAGTGGGGAACTATGAATATTAATCCAATAAACAAATAGTTCTTTCCAGATTATAATGAAAAGCATGTCATGACTATGAAACTGATCACCTTCCCTGAGTTTTTTCGTTGCTTCAGCCATTTGATGATGCAAGACATACCATATATGTGCCCGCAAGGAAGACAACTGCAGTCTCCAAACAAAAGAAATAATGAGATAATGAATATACCACAGAAAAATTCTACTTATCATCCTTATACCACACGCCACATTTTATTTTTTATTTTTTTTCTTACCAAATTTGTAGTGTATGGATGATGAGTAGAAGAAATCCTTTAGTTTAGCAAGAAGAAACACAAAAAAATTAAAAATAAAATAAAAAATAAATGTGGTGTGTGGTGATAATAAGTAGAAGGGCTCACTACCACATAACTATATGATATGAAGATTCCGTGTTAATTATCGAATAAAACAAAACCTCAACATACACTCATGCGCGAATGTCAACCCTCGTAACACATACTCTCAGTGCTTTCACACTCCTTCAAATCCAAAATCCCAGATTACCCAGTTTATCAATACAAAACCCAAACGAGAATTCCATTACCCATTCTGCCCTATTACCCCCATATCAGCCCTAAAAAGTTAAAACTTTATCTATCTAGTGTACAAATAGAACATTGGCAGTAACTGAAGTGTGAGGAGTCAAAATTAGAGTAAAATTCGAGAATTCTAGACACTGAAACTTCATAGACGTAGGGCCGCAAGTGTAAGCTTTGGCACCAGATATGATGGCCGCCGTCGGTGGTCCAAGCCTCCATGCAAATAGGGCAAAATAGGCCGTCGATCTCACTCCGACTCCACTCGTTGTCCTGCGAACTCGACGAACACGCTTCTCCTCCTTCAGTTCTCCTCCGCTTGTGACCCTCTTCTTCGACCCCATATTCCAATGCCTCGTGAATTATGGGACCGTTGCGCAAAACTCCATGCAATTCTACCGCCGGAACGTATGCTTCGTCTTCCCAGTCGTCTGCTTCTTCTTCTACCTCCTCCTCCTCCTCCTCTTCTTCTTCTTCTTCTTCTTCTTCCTCTTCTTCTTCTTCGGCTCGTTCTTGGTTTTCGAGGTCTAATTCCCCGTGTTGGGCGTATTGCTCATAGTTTTGGAGAATCTGAATGTAATCAGGGTCAGCATTGTCGTCGTCGCCGTCTGACATTAGCAGACTAGGGTGCGCGAAGTGAGTTTCTTTCTGGTTATGTTGCGTGCCGAGACACTGAAACTGAGAAGAGAGGAGTAAGTAAAGCTGGTTTACAAGGTCGTTGGCGGGGAAGCCTTTGGGTTAGCCCGGAACCCGGCAACGGAAGCGCGAGTTTTCTTAAATGGCTGAACCAGAAAGGGTGATGGTTCGATGGAGGAAACCCATGCCCACTAACCCAAACCAGCGCTCACACGACCGAATGCCGGCTCGAGAAAAAAGCATTTTGCAATAAATTCGTCGAAGCGTAATGATTCTTCGTCTTCTACAACGGTCTCTTGTTTCCAACTTTCCCATCCCATTTCCATGGGTGTGGACTATATAGCCGTGAACAAAATGGCAGCCCAACGAATTCTCTCGTACAGACTTCCGGTTCGACTTGCATGGTTCGGTTGTCGGCCCACGTTTTTCAAGAACCCACTGGGTCAATCAGTTTACCCAACAACTCTTCAAAAGCCCAACTCTAGATACGAATAAAAGAACTGAATAATTAGATGAGAGAAAATAAATTTAAATAAGTTAGAAAAACAAACGAGACATTAATATCTGAGTTGTCCTGCCCATTCCTCTCAAACTATTAGGTGTATGTTAGGACCCCAAGTAAAATCACCACTAAAGTTGCACCTTGGCCATATGCACACATATCGCTCGAGCGGAGTGTCGAGCTAGTATCGAGCGAAGCTCTCCGGTTGTTTGCGCTCGAGCTGAGTCGAGCCACAGTCAAGCCAGACCTCAAAAATTACATTTTCAGCATGAGAACAAGCTAGAGTTCGACCCCCATGCACCCCTTAGCCGAACCATTGGCTCATGCATGCCACGGCTATGTGGTCCATGCCACTATCTTATTTATGTTATTTATTTCTTTTATTTCTTTTATTGCAAAAGGACCTTTTGGGGGTTTCCAAGTTGTAACCTTTATAAATAGGACCCTTAGTCATTTCTTTGACATCTTTTGGCAAAAACCCTAGAGGGAGAACTATTGTTTGAGAGATCACCATCGGTGCTTAGCACTTGGGTTTTTTAAGTGAAATTCGTGAATCCCAAAGAGAGGATCATTCCATGTAATTCGTGAATTGGAGTGATTCAACTATCTTGTCTTACAACTTGGTGAAATTCGTGAATCCAAGTTGTGTTTATCTTTATTCTTGTTACTTTTATCAATATATGAGGTTTATTCAACATTTGTGCAATTCGTGAATCATTTGTTGAATTTATTTCATTGTTCATTCAAGTTCATCATTTTGTTCTTGAGTGTTCATCGTGGTTCTTGGAGATTATTACATTTTCGGCTCATTCAATCCATTTCATCCTCAATTTCGACCACCCACCTTGTTTGTCAACTTTCCATAATTAATTCCCTTCTTCCACCTAGCCCTAGCCGAACTCTCACTTTCATTTGAATTTGAATTCAAATTTTGGCACTCTTGCCTTATTTGAATTAAACCTAGCCGCCCAACACTCTTGCCCTACTTTCCTTATTTGGCCACCTACCATATTTACCCTTCATCCAATCCCCTTTTGACCTAGCCAAATCCCACAAATCTTCCAATCCCTTCAAATTCGAAATTCAACCATTGCCTTAGTCAAACTTCCAATTCCCAACCACTTCCATGCATCTTACTATTTAGCATCAAACCCTAGCCAACCCAAAATACTTTCCATCTTCACACTCCCACCAACCCTAGCCAAACCCTAGTCCATATAAGGTAACCTTTACCTTGTTGACATCCTTGACCTCTTCCAAATCAAATCCCTTGATTTAAGGAATTGTCAATCACATTCAATCCCTTAAATCTCTCTTTCCTAAAACAACTCAAGACAATCTTTGACTTGCCTAAACAAGCCAAAACCGAAATCTTCTTCTTCCATAAGGATTCCTACCACTTAGGAATCTTTCCTAAAATATCTCCATTTCCCACATTTCGGCCAAGCCCTAGCCGCCCACCTCCAAACCCTAAACCTATCTTCCATCTCCTAAACCCTAAACCATCTCCCAAACCCTAATCCCACTCATCCACATCTCTTCCAAACCCTAGCAACTCATCTTACACTCCAACCCTAGTCCAACTCTTTCAATCTCGAAATTCCCCATAGCCACCATCCAAACCCTAGCCTATCTTCACCATACCAACCCTAATCATCATCCAAGTTGTCCCAACATCAAGGGCAACCCATAAGCCATTCCACATTGCATCAAACACGCATATTCATCACTTAGATCACCCGAACTCATTATTCATCACCATCATTTCCCATCACTCCATACACTTCATCTAGCCTAAACACTTAACCTCACCATACCAAAGTTGCCATCATCACCATTGTTGCGCCATATCCAAGAAAGAGAGGACTTGGCACTTGGTCAATACAATGAGGACACAGGCGAGGAGATCATAGTGTTTAGGGACTTGACCGAGGTCCCTAACAGTGTAACTCAATGCGTCATGGTCTCTAGACCTAATCATCTTTCCCACTATTTACTTATGAAAAAAATATTTTGAGGAGAAATGTCTCCTTCATTAACTTACCTTTTTGTGATTTTACGATAGGTTTTATCTTTTAACAAGTCCCCTCTCTCTCTAGGAAATGTGGGGTTTCTTTCTGTCTCTTGTAGAGCATAGAAGTTAGTCTCTTAGATTTTATCTAAAGAGTCATTAGTTTCTTGTTTCCAGATCCTATTTACTATGGAGGAGGAACTTTCCAACTTGTATGACGGCCTATGCTTGACTGAAGATGAACAACAATCCATGAGTCTGTCTAAAGAGGATGTTTTGGTCTCTAAGTAGAAAAGCAAGAAGTGTTTGGTTGCTCAAGTGGTAGCAGAGAAGGATATCAACAAAGGTGCTTTCAAGGCCACCATGTCCAAGGTTTGGAAAGTAGAGGGGTCCATAACTTTCAGGGAAGTTGGAAAGAACAGATTCCTGATTGAGTTCCAAGTTCCAGAAGATAAGCATAGGGTGATGCAGGGTCGTCCGTGGTCCTTTGACAAGAACCTTGTAGGCTTACAAGATTGTGTTGGTAGCCTAAACCTCAAAGACATAAACTTCACAATGGAACCTTGCTAGATCCAGTTCCATAACTTGCCATTCGTGGGCATGAATAAGAATATGGGTGAAAAGTAGGGTGCAACTATAGGCCGAATTTTGTTAGTTGATGCTGATAGGGAGGGGATAGGATAAGGCCAATTCCTGAGAGTCAAAGTGCTAGTTGACAATACCAAACCATTGGTAAGAGGTCGGTTCCTCACTATGGGGGAAAGCTGAGTATGGATCTCTTTCAAGTACGAGAGACTACCCGGTTTCTATTTCTATTATGGTGCCATCTAGCATACTAAGCTGAGATGTTCTAAGTCTGCATGAGATGGAAGATCATGTGAAGAACCTCAATCCCAGTATGGTGCCTGGCTCCGAGCCAATCCTCAGGCAAAATCTAATCAGTTCCAACCAAGAAACAGGGAAGGGGTGGTGGATTCAAATGAGCTCAAACACAGCAGCTCTGATGGCAAGGGGTCTAGTTTTGGCGAGAAAGGGTTTGACCCTTTAGCAGCAAAAAAACTGGGGTTACAGGACAATGACTCGGGGATTTCAAAATGTGACCGGCTGCTTGACTCCAATTCTGGTAATATTGCTAAAGCAGACCATAAAGGAAGGGATGTTTTGCTCAATGGGGAAATGTCTTCTAATTTCGAGGTTCCCTCAAACCCAACTAACACCTTTATTGAGAACACAGCTCTGTCAAGACAGCCTGCTCTCAGCAACCTGCAACCCTCTTTTCAGCTAGCTAACCATCCCTACACAATACTATAACCAGGTTAGCCTTTCTCATACCATTCTTAATTCTAGGATGACTAGACAAACCAAAAAGAAGCTTTTAGCTAACTGAAAAATGAGGGCCAGGGGTAGGGAGACGAATTTATCTACTGGGTCCAGTGGGGAGCATATGTTGGTGGATGATACCTGCTGTCTCAAGAAAAGAGTTGGTGGAGTGGGGGAAGTGACCACTTTAACCCCTAAAAAGGCTAAACTTTATGTAGTGGCAGAGGCTGTGAATCAGCCCTGCCAATCATCATGAAAATCATTTGTTGAAATTGCTAAGGGCTTAAGAACTTTCGGACAATTCGCGAGCTCCACCTTTTGGTGAGAGAAAATATCTCAGATATGGTTTTCCTTTGTGAAACCAAGTGTAAAAGAGAAAGACTTGAAAGTATCAAAAATAAAATAGGCTTCGATTTCAGCTTTACAGTTGATTGTGTTGGTTGAAGTGGGGGCCTAGCAGCATTTTGGAGGAAATAATTGAATGCTGAGTTACAGTCATATTCACTCAATCACATCTCCTTGCATGTTTTTTTTTCAAAATCCTTAAACAAAAAGTGTTCATTAACTTGGTTTAAAGGGCAACATGTCGTGAAAAAAAGAAGAGAAAGTTTGAGCTTATTAAGGTTGTTAAAACCTGATCCTGAGGTACCTTGACTTTGCATGGAGGACTTTAATGAAATTGTTTCCCAAGATAAGAAGTGTGGTGCTTCCTATAGGCCTTACAAACAGATGGAGGACTTTAAAGAAGCCCTTGTGGACTATGGTCTAGGGGATCTTGGCTATGAGGGGGCCAAATTTACATGGCGTAACAATCGAAATGGGCATGACTTTACCAAAGATAGATTGGATAGGGCCCTTGTGAACTGTGGTTGGCATCAACTATATGATAATAACCTGGTTTCTATCCTACTTGTCCAGTGCTCTGACCACAGCCCCCATCTCTTGTCAAAATCACGTACTTGCCTTTACTTCTAATAGAAGGGTTTTCAGATATGAATCAAGCTGGGCCAAAAAAAAATGGTTATGATGCAGTTATTAGGAGAGCATAGTAAGGTTCAACCAGTCCTGGGACCAAAGCACAAACTACTAAGAGAGGCCTTGCAAGATGTAGATTTCAACTGAGGGAATGGCATAGAACAACACAAAGGCACCAAGAATTCCTTATCAATCAGAAAAGGGATTTGCTTAAAACTTTGCAAGACTCTAACTCTAGCCATCTGAATGATCAAATTAAACTACTCCATAAAGAAGTTGATGAGTTTCTCGAATGGGAGGATATGAAATGGCGCCAAAAGGCCAAGCAAAAATGGCTGCAGGAAGGTGACAGGAATACCAAATACTTTCACAAATGTGCAACTCACAGAAAACAAAGGAATACCATTTACATACTTTATATTGAGAATGGTACTCCTAAGTCTGGCCAACAAGAGGTTGGAAGGCTATTTCAAGACTTCTTCATGCAATTGTTTTAATCTTCTAATCCTAAGGGCATTACTGAAACACTGGACAACTTTGAGCCTATTATTTCAACTGATATGAACATGGCCCTCAAGAAGGCCTACTCTAGGGAGGAAATAGAGTAAGCAATCTTTGAAATGAACCCACTAGAGTCTTCTGGCCCTGATGGATTTCCTGCTACATTCTATCATGATCACTGGCCAATACTGGGTACTGATATTGTCTATGTTGTGATGGAATTTATCAACTCTAAGCAAGGTTTCCAAGCAATTAACCATACATATATCACCCTTATTCCCAAGAAAATTCCCCCACCCTTATCACAGATTTTAGACCCATTAGTCTCTGCAATGTATTTTACAAAATTATAGCAAAGGTCCTTGCCAATCAACTAAAGTCTATTTTGCCTAACCTCATTTTTGACACCCAAAGTGCTTTTGTACTAGGTAGAATGATCTCTGATAATGTTATTGTGGCCTATAAATTAATGCACTCTCTACAAAACGGGATGAGGGGGGAGAAAGGAAGGTTTCATATCCCTAAAACTTGATATGAGTAAGGCCTATGATAGGGTGGAGTGGCCCTTCCTAAGAGCTGTAATGAAAAAAATGGGGTTTAATGGTGACTGGATTGAGCTAGTAATGTAATGTGTGACTACAGTCTCTTATTCTCTTCTTGTAAATAGCATTCCTCAAGAGACTATTATACCCTCAAGGGGTATTAGGCAGGGAGATCCTCTCTCTCCCTACCTATTTATTTTATGCTCAGAAATTCTCAACTTTTCACTTATTAAGGTAGAGCAGCAAGGCCTTATTTCAGGCATCCCTATAGCTCAAAGTTCTCTTAAGATTAATCACCCTTTTTTGCATATGACAGTTTTATTTTCTGTAAGGCACACCCATTTGAGTGGACCAGATTATATTTCATTCTTGTAGTGTGGCACCCCCCAACCTCCGTTTGGGATTTGACGAAAACTGAAACGCTGGGACATGCAACACCAGGGTTACCTGCCCCTCATACATGACAGATAAGGTGCAATGTACCTACTGATAACTAATAGTATGCAATATATTACAGTAGAAAGTTAACTTAAGTCCATTTAAAGGAAATATTAATCATGGTACCGAAATATAATATCCCAATACTTCTTGCATAAAAGTAAGATAGTCATCATAGTTAATATGAGTTTCTAATGAACTCCCAAAATATGGGACCCAACATTTAAAACTTAAATAGACAATCATTGCCCAAAAGTGGTCCCATCACTTTGTCTTGCTCTTCAATGAGATTCAGGCCTCACTTGTTTCTCTATGGCCCGGTCCTTGTTCCTAATATGTGACATTCTAGACTTTTATATATATTCAATTATCTCAGTAATTGTTTTGTCAATCAACTCGAGTTGGTCTTAAATAGACTGCTTAGACGGGCTTATAACCTTTTTAAGCACCATCCTCTCCGAAGGAGGTACCGTTCTCTTGTGCTTCGCCATGCTCGTTGACTAATCCTGTCATAGCTTCTATCATCCCGAGCGAGGAATGATAGTGGGTAAATGCAACAGTGAGATTTCGAGAAATTTCAGTAAGTAAACAAATAACGTACAACAGATATCATAAGCATATGAAGCAAACTTAATAATGAATACATGGACATGGACTTGTGCATATGCTCTTGACCTTTCAAAGACTTTACATAAAACATGACTTTCATAACCTTGGCTTTTGAAAACATGCTTTCTTCATTTCATACTTATGAGCTCGTAACGTTTCTTGACTTATAGCATATCTTATTGTATCATAACATTGGATACCTCACAACTCCCCTATGCACCGTGTGTTCTCCGCTAGTTACAGTATCAACCATTGACTACTTTGACCAAGATGACTACGTCTTGACATTCATAAACAGTATTTCGCATTTCGCCTCCACTGGTATCCTTTTCTTTTAAGTACCATTTGAGATCTGTCGATAGTATTTCATTGACCCAGGGGTATCCTTCCATATTAAACACTCTTGAGAGGACATAGGTGTTCCACTAGGACATTCACTCGTCCTAGCATTTGGGGTCGTGATAAAACTTTATTTAAAAAAAAAACTATTTTTCCTTTCAAAAAGGGTTTTCACAATCCCAATACATGTGACATGACAATAGACCTTAAAACTTTCATGAGACACATGAAATACCATAATGATTCATCATTATCATGAATGCCGAAATGTTCATCATCAAATAAAGCATCCATACATGAAATACATATCCCGTTACAGCTTGAAAATATTAGAACATGCGAACATGTTCCCTTATAACAATTTAAGGCATGCATAACAATCAAAGACATACATTCCAATCATTCTTATGCAAGGACCGAAACACACATAAGCCTTAATCTAACCAAAACATCATCCATATCACATCAATCTCAAAATACCAATGATCATGCTCCATTCATGGGGTTGGCCAAAACTTTCTATCTTAGTAAACATGCATTTCAAACACTTTTCATGAACTTAGAATCTTCTAATGTATTGAACATAATCTTTAATAAAGAAATTCTCAAGGGTGGTCGAAACCCTTCCTTGTGATTATGAATAATATTCTCAAGTTTAGTCCATATTAAAACATTTGAGTGACAACCATTCATGCATAACCAATCATGGTGAAAACTGAAACCTAACATGGCATTCTTACCTCCTTTTTTCATATCATATGCATCTTCCTTAAACCATTTCAATCATGTTTTAACATATCACAACAAGAAATTCATAACACATGGAAGAACATCAGGATCCAAACAATCATACAAAAACCAAATCAACTAATCAAGTTCACAACCATATGCATAAAATATTCAACTAAAAGTTGGAGATATACTTACAAAAATCTGAAATGTATTTTTATAACTAGCAAGTTGAAAAATCATATACAATACTAGTTAGGATCTTTGCTCAAGAAAACCTTAACCATGTGTTCATGTGTAGCACTTCTTACCCCTTTTTTTCATTTCAAGAAAAACCAAATTTTTGAACCCTTTCCTCCTTGGATCCGAAACTTGCCTTCAACAAAATCCTAGCTACTACCCACTGTTGTCGTGATCCATTTTCCTCAAAACACCATAATTTTAGAGCTTAAAAACAAGTAATGGTTAACTCATCTTTTCTTAAGGAAAACCCTAACCTAGCCATGTGAATGTGGACGTGGTTCATGTGGAATAACATCTTCAAAACACGAACTTTCTTCTTCTAGCTCAAGTGTGCGTGTGTGAAAGCATAAGTTCTAGATGAACTTGACTCAAACTAAGACCTCTCTTCCTTGAAACCGTGCTTGTGTGAGTGGGTAACAAAGAGAAGTTGGTTTCATACCTTCTAGGTCTTCTTCTTGCAAATGTCTCTTCACTTTGTTTACTCTCAATGGGTTGTTTGGATGGTGAGAAAGTGATGGATACTTAGACTCTCAATGGGTTTTTATAGACACTCAAGTGTTTTCTTGCATGAAGCAAGCTCATGCATGATTGCCAAGTGGCATGTAACCCTACTACCTTCTTCCTTTAACTCATCATTAGCTCAAGTTGGAAACCCTAAAAATATTTTCTAGCATGTGGCGTCTTCCACCTCCCAATCGAACCTCACTTCCTCTTTTACCATTTCTTTTCTTGTTTTAACTCAATGCACCTTATGGCTAAAGGGTCTTTTGCTAACTCAAGTCTCTTACAAGTGTGCATGAGTGCCAAGTGGCACATGAAGAGTGTGTGTGTGAGTGCATGGGCTGCCGAACCTTACTCCATCCTAGGAGATCCTCTTTTCATCATTTCGTTGGACAATATGTGATTGGTCCTCCTTTTGGCATAAAGATCTTGCCCTAGCCGACCACCTCTAGGGTTTCTTACACAAAATTTCCCTTCTAGAAGCCTTGGGCATGTAGCCTCCCTCCAAGCTTGGTCTTGTTCCTTTCCAATGCAACTTTTTACCTACCTTCATGCATGGAAGACACATGGCAAAAGGCAACTTTCTTTGCTCCCCCATTCTTGTCGTCCATGGTTTTTGGCCTTCCCTTGTTTCGTTTTCCCATATTCCTAATCATTTCCTTTTAGATTCTTTCCCCTTAGTGACATGTGTCAAAAGCGTCCTTCCACAAGCAAGGATCTTCATGCATGTGTGACACATGGCAAAAGTGCTAGTTTTTCCTATGATAGGCGTGTAAGACACACTTCCTAGCTCCTTCTCACATTTCTTCCCTTATTTCCATCTAGATTCATCAAGTCCTACTCTTAACCTTATTGAGTGTCAAGTACCATGCAATAACCTCAAGATTAGGGGTAAGCCCTAATTGTATTGGGCTTCAAAACCCTAATTCTCCTACAAGGCCGAAACTCCCAAGGGCTCTTTAATAAAAAATAAAAAATTATACAAGAGCCTAGAAAGTTTTGGTTGTCGCATGCAGCTTTTGAAAAAGCATCTGGCCAGAGGCTCAACCTTGATAAATCCTCAATCTTTTTTAGTAAGAATACTAAGGAGGACATTCAACACAACATCCTCAACATTGCAAGTATTAAGGCCTTGGCTCCTTTTGAGAAATACCTGGGTCTTCCATCCTGTGTTGGCAAGCACAAAAAATGGCTTTCAACTCAATATTGGATAGGATCAAGACACAATTAGGGAGCTAGAAAACTAACCTGTTATCCCAAGCAGGGAATGAGATATTGTTTTAGTCAATTGTATAATATATCCCCACTTACAGCATGGGTATTTTCAAGCTCCCTAAGAACATTCTCAAAATGACTTCAAATCCAAGTTGCACTGGATTAATTGGAAGGGACTTGGTAAATCTAAAAAGGAGGGGGGGTCTAGGTTTTAGGGATTGTGAACATTTCAACCTGGCCTTACTAGCTAAACAAGGTTGAAGGGTCCTCCAAAGCCATTCTTCCTTGGTTGCAGGCTTAATGTGGAAGATAGGGAATGAGAAAAAGGTGAACAACTAGCAAGACCAGTGGATTCCTCTTCATACTTCCTATAGGATCCAATTCGCACCAAAAATTCTTGATGTTGGAGCAAAAATCTCTTAGTTGATCGACCAAGATACACTGCAGTGGAATTCAAACTTGATCCAGGAAATCTTCAGTGAATCTGAAGCAGAAACCATAATTAGAATCTCAATCAATCCTTGTAGAAGCCCAGATATGCTGACCTGTGATTTTCTTCTAATGGTAAGTTTTCAGTGAAATCTGCTTATCACCTCTAAAGGTCACTCTCAGAAAGCAATTTGGGTCAATCCTCAAGGGCTACCTCAAAATCTAATCTGTGGCATAGTATTTATAAACTAAAAGGCCCTAACTTTGTCAAGATGTTCATTTGGAGAGCAGCCAAGGAAATTTTTCCCACAAAACTCAATCTCCATAAGAGGAAAGTGGTGAAATCTCCCAATTGTCCTATCTGCTTATCCCATCCTGAAACTGTTGCACATGCCCTGTGGTGGTGCAAGTTTGCCCAAGCTGTGTGGCACCTAAGCTTGAAGAGAATTCAGAATTGCAACATTATTGAGGCTCCTTTTAAGGAAAATTTAGACCACCTTTTCTCTTTCTTATCTGAAAAGGAACTCTCTGAAATTGCCATGACAGCAAAACACATATGGCATCGAAGGAACACTTGGGTTTTTGAATCCAAATTCACCCCTCCCAAGCAACTTAATAGCCTAGTCTTAATGAATCTCTTTAATATTAATTTGTATTGTGGTAAGCAAAAACAAAAGGCCCATTGTCCCGGCCTTAGTGTAGTGGTGCGTGCCCCCTCCTAATCACTACAAGGTCAACTGGGATGCTGCCATTGATAAGATCAGGTATAAAGTGGGCATTGGTGTGGTTATCAGAGATTGGAATGGCAAAATAGCTGCTACCTTGATGTCTTCCCGTGATCTATTTCCTGACCCCCTCCTGGGTGAAGCCTTTACAGCTTTGAAAGCTGTAATCCTATACACTGAATTGAAGCTCCCCAACATTGTGTTAGAAGTGACTCTCTGAGTGTGGTCCAGGCCATCAAAGGAGTGGAAGGCAACTGGAGTTCGGTGGGTCTACTTGTTAGAGATATTAAGAAAACTTTAGGTTGTATTCTGAGCTAGTCTATATGTCATATCCCAAGGAATATCAATGTAGTGACACATTGTCTAGCAAAAAAGGCCTTGAGTCTCTCTGAGGAGAACATTCTTGTAGAGGACTATCCTCCTTGTATTCATAATCTCCTCTAATTGAGTTTTGAATGAAAGCAATACTTATTTCAAAAAAAAAAAAAAAAACTTACCTTTTGCATACCCGTTATGTTCTAAGGGTTTTATCTTCGTTTTAATAATATTTTTCTTATAGAGCAAAAATATGTAGTAGCGTTAGGTGCAGGTTGAAGAAGGGTAGGGAACAGAGCATAGCGGAAAGCAAGAAATGGCAGACCTATAATATGAAACTACTAGAAAATTCTTTTGCGTAGAGAGCTAAGCCAAAGTTTTGTCCTGCAAAATATCATTTGTAACACCCCGTATTCTAGTGTATTTTAATGAAAGATTATTTTAATTGATTTAAATATTGATTCTCTTGTTTTATAATTTTGGGAATTTTAGAATATTATTTTATAATATTTTAAGTTGTGAAAATTATTTTATTGGGTTTTCTTATTGTTAATTATTGTTATGGATTTAAATTGATCTTTAATTTTAAATTGGGTTGTTTATGGGTTTTAAAATTATTATTATTTTAATTAAAGCATTTCACTGCGTTTGATTAATTTTAATTAGTGTTCTGCAATTTAATTCCTTTTTATTTTAAAGGATGTTATTGTTGGAGTTTAATATTTTACTTTAACTAGTTTTGAGTTTATATTGATTTATTTATTTTACTGTTTTAAAAATAGTTATTTTGAGGATCAGTTGCGACCCAAAAGTTGTGAAGATTGGACCTCATTTCTTTTCCTCATCTTTTTCTTTTCTCTTTTTCCTTTTTCTTCTTCCTTTTCTTTCTTTTTTTTTTCTTTCTCCTTCCCGCGTGCAGTCGACCCTTTCTCTCTCCTCTCCCACGCTTAATCAGCCAACCCCTCACGGTCGCCGTTGTCGGCCGCCGTGGTCGACACCACTGGCACCATCGGCTTCCCCGTGCGTCGGCGACCCAGCCCCTCCATTTTCAGACCACATTGTCCGCCGTTAGCCGCCATGGCTCGTTCGAACCCGCGGTGGTTTTCGCGTCATTCCGCCGCCGTCCGGCCACCATCTCTTAGCCACTTCATCACCGGCCCTCCAGCAACCTTTTCCACCCATCCCCGGCCCCGATCCGTCGCCGGAGCCGTCCCATCGAACTCCATTTCCGATTTGAGTTTTTCGGCCTTCTACCGCCCATTCGGCCGCCACCCACGGCCAACCATCACTACCATTAGCTTCACCATCTCCCATAGGCCCTACCCTACCGTTTCCAAGTTTTCGTTTGACCCCGTGTATTTTTGGGTTCACTGTGTATTTTGGTCACAGTGTTTTTACACTGTGGAGTTGCTGTTTTGGTGCTTCTAGTTCCTCCGTGATCCTCCATAAATTATTTTAAAGCTCTGTAAGTATTTCTCCAAAAGATTTTTAAGATTTAAATATATTTTTGCAATAACCTGTTTTATAAACTGTGTTTTGGTTATCTGGATATACTGTGTTGGTTATTGGAAATTATTGATAACTGTTGGTTGTTAGTAATTGGTCTGTTTCATGGCATTGTGCACGCATGCGTGGGTGTGTAATTTGAAAAGGCTTTTCGGGTGTGTGTGTATCACCCCCAAGCCGAGATGGGTTATTATCTCGGTGGAGCTCCTCTGGGCACTCGGGAACGGAATATACTGAGTGTCGTCTCCTGGAGCTGTTGCTCGGGACTTGGACGAGATAGTAGCGCTCTCGATCCGACTTCGTGATCTCTCGGGCTGGAAGAGATCAAAGGATGCTTGGCTATGTATGCTGTGGGCGCGGAACTGGGCATCACTCGTGTTGTATCACTCGCACGGTCGCTACTTGTGGTGTGACGAAGGGAGCCAGTGTATGTGGATGGTCCCTAGGGGAGGCCATGGTGCATACGGGATAAAATTAGAATTAAAATAACTATTCCTGGATTTTATTTATGTGCCAAATGGTATTTTTGGCATGCGTGGAAACTGATGATTTTACGGGAAATTGTGTTTTTCTCGGGTTTGGTGTTTTGGTCATCATGTGCATGCATAGGGGCTGTTGTATTTATATATTTGTTATCTTAGAGTATTTTTGAGTTTTACTTACCTGTGGTACCATTTATTAGTACTGCAGATTTTGATGCAGGTTTTAAAGAGGTTGAGCCCGAGGATGCGACTCTGCCTGAGGAGTAGGGGTATTTGACTATGTTCTAGTTTGTATTTGTATTTTTATTTGAACTTGTTTTATGAACAAGAAAATTGTATTATGTTGACTTGTGGATTTCGGTACTATTTTGTATTGTATTAAACTCTGGTACTTAGTTATTTGACTTAACATTTCCGCTGCATTTTATTTTTGTACACGTGTTGCATTTCACACACTCGGCACGTGTCGTTGGGGTGCGTGACTGTGTTGTCATCATCCTGGATGTCTCGATTTCCGTGCGTATCCGTGCATGAAAGTTGGGGGCGCCACATCATTAAAGGTACAAATGCTTTTTACACAAGTCAATGCAAGAGAAGAGAAAATATGCATTTTGGTACTCAAGGGAAAATGCATCTAAAACCATAAAAGCATTGAGTAAAAAAAATCTGGAAGGTGGACATAAATGACCTAACCACATAATTGCATTAGTGAATATGAAATATATATATTAATAAATATATATATTCATGATGAAATACTTGCATATAAGGCCTCGTTTGATTACGTAGTTCAAATGAGATGAGATAAGATATTTTGTTGAAAGTTAAATAAAATATTATTATAATATAAAATTTTAATATTATTTTTATTTTAGAATTTGAAAAAGTTGAATTTTTTATTATATTTTGTGTGGGAGTTTGAAAAAGTTGTAATTATTATATCAGATGAGATGATTTGATTTTGTGTAACTAAGGCCTCATTTGTTTTCGGAAAACATCTCATCTCATCTCATCTCAATTTCATCATTACACTTTTTCCAATTCCAATACAAAATAAAATAAACAATTTAACTTTTTCAAATTCATCTCATCTTCTCTTACTTAATCATTACAACTTTTTCAAATTTCAATACAAAATAAAATAAACAATTCATCTCATCTCAAAAGTTTTCATCTCATCTTATCTCATCTCCGAAAACAAACGAGGCCTAAACCAACCCTAAATGTAAGTATATAATTTTTTATACACACTGACACTCATGTATACATGTATGTGCCATACACACATGAAATTCAATTTTCACAAGGCAAAGATTCCAATTTAAAAATATGATTACTAAATATAGATCTTCCTTGGCGATTCTTTTAATAAACTCTGCATATCTTTTAATAAACTCTCCAAATATATTTTCCTCAACAAAGCAAAATTTTCAAACAAAACGTGACAAGTAAGGCAAAACATGTTCAAAAGGAAAAGACCAACTCTCTTCAAACTAAACCTTCTAGCGAGAAATTTGCAAGTACATTGATTAAAATAGTAAAAAAGAATGGATGCAGTTCTTATATTCAGTTCTTTTTATGTTAACATGCCAATAAAACTAATGATTCTTAAAATGAAGTATGCACAAAAATCCAAGGTTGAATAAGCAAATGCCTACAGCAGACAATTAGGCATATGAAAGGCAATACGGCGCAAAATTGAAATTGAGGTATGAGGCCAGCAACAATTAAAGGATGGGTCTATGCCCATCACTCCACCGTTAGTTCTAATTAGGTTCCCCCCCTAATAATATTTTTTAAAAATAAAAAAATTACAATATTATTAAAAAATACTTCCCTAATCACTAAATAAAAAAATAAAAAATTCAAGTGATAACACCGAGCGATAAGTTTGAGTGGTGAAAATAGCATTTTTCATAATTAAATAATAACAATAATAATAATTTAATAATACTTTCTTGAACAAACTAAAGACACAAGTATGAAAAGATACGGAAAGCTTAGGCATACATGTTAGACTTTTGGTTTGGTTTCTCTAGAAAACCATTTGTCTTCCTTAAGATGGTTCACTCCATCTAAGATGATTTACTTCATCTATCAAGCATAGGTAGCCCGGCCTTTGTTTTTTTTTTTTTTTTTAATGGATGAAATAATGAGGGTAGCCCAAAAGTTGTAGGAGTAATAAGTAAGGATTTCTATTCTTGCCTATATAAAGGAGTTTGTGTTTTCCATTAAACTCACCCATAAAGTTTTAAAGCAAAATACTAGAAGTCCCTTCCCTACAGAAAAATCTCTACTCTGTTTTGTAGGTTTTTTCAGTTTTCAAACCCAAATGACTGGAGGTAAAAGATTATATAGATCTTTTTATTCTTTTTAGAAGTTTTATAGTTGGTATCAAAACCATACCTTTCAGCTTTGTGTTTGAATTATTAACATTTCAATTTTGTTCATATAGTGGGCTTCTAAAATCCAGTTTTGTTCCTTGTTTTATTCTCTTGGCGTGATTAATAGATTTTGTCATAATCTGTGTTGTAAGAGAATAGCCAGGTCATGATTTAGAGTGTATTTTTCGAAAAAATAAATTTTTATAACAAAAGTCTTTTCACATGATTTGAACTAGACTTAAACTGAGATTTGACTTGACATGAACTTCATCTGAGACATGACTTAACATGAACTTGGAATCTTGTTCTTTAACTGATTAAACACAACTACTTAGGTGCTGAATGGGTCCCTTTACTGTAGTTCCTTTACTGTAGTTCCTTTACTTGTCACTCATATACAATAAACTAATAGTAAGTTAAAAGCTATCTTATCTCGGTCTTCGCGTTCCTAAGCAAAAACTCAAGCGCGATCATGAGGAATTGAAAGTAGTGATTTCTAAAAATTAGAACTTAATCGCTAACAATTAAAAATATGGAAAAAAAAATATTAACTTAGAGTAAAATTATCATTTTACCCTCTACATGTGAGAAAATGACAATTTTACCCCTAACTTAAGGATTTTGCATCCTAACTCTTAAAATCACCAAAATTGATATAACTCATGTAAATTTTGTCCTAAACTCAAATAGAAAAATTTAAAACTAAACAAAATCATGAAAACTCTATCGGGGCTTAAACTTATATAGGCTATATTTCCCTTGATTTTTGTTGCAATTCTTTCAAATTTAAAACTCAGGACTAAACCAAAGTTTTGCAACAAAGATCTTCCTTTCCTAAGTTTAAAAATATACTTAAACATCCATTAAAAATAAATGCTAATCATCACCACCAAACTTTTTAGTAAAAAAATCTAAACTTTTTAACCAAAAACAAACCCTTGAAACTCAAGTTTTGACCTTATTCAAAACATCTTCAAGAATTTTAAAAAATCAAATCTTACATCTAACATATTCATAACATCATCTTAAGATGAATCATGCTTTAAATCAACAAACAAAAGTCACCAAAAATTACAAAACAACACTTGGAGTTTTTCGGTTCTACACTTAGTCCAAAAATAGAAACTTTTCCTTAACTAGCTTTGATCAATCTCTTGATCCATGAATTAAAAAAATGCGATCATCAAACTAAAACATGACATGATTTAAAAATGTGTTCTAAATAATATCCAACCATCAAACTTAAAATCACATGGCTAAAATTCAATAAAACATGGATCTAACCCAAAAGCATCAAATCTTAGGTCTAACCGAAAACCTCTTGTATAGAAAAATCATATATTTGAAACTAATACTAAATATCTTCAAACCAACATCCTAACATGCATATAAAAAGCTTAGGATCATCAAATTAAAATATCAAAGCCATTGAAGTAAGATTAAATCACAAAATATTCAAATTTTCTCAAACAGAAACTGTTTTTCCATTTCCAATTTCTAAGTTTATATATCTAAGAAAATCTTTCCTCAAAAGTTTTAGTCATGCAACAAATCCTCAGTGAACATTCATAAGCATATGTTAATAAGACTCCATAAACTTTTTGGACCAAAACATGTGCACTAGCTTGGTCAAAAACTCCAAAATATAACACACTCCCCAGTTTAACGCCCATAATAACCTTTCCATGGTTAAAATACCTTTTGACCAACCAGTTGACCACGAAATAAACAAATAGTTATCCATGGAAACTACACTCAAATACAAACAACTTTTACAATGGAGTGATTATGAGAAAATACTTACAAAGGGTTGAAAAGTGTCACGCAAAAAGACTCAGAAATCTGTCCAAGAGAGCTCTTTTGGGTTTCTCTCTAAGAATAGGGTAAAGAAGTGATGAAATGAAGTGAAATGCGTCTTGCACAACTTTAGACTTCTGGAGGGGGGAGGTATGGGTTTGAATGACCTTTAATTGGAGGTGCATATGTCACATAAACTGAAAGATAGTGAGAGGTAAGGGCTGCCTGCTGCTGTGTGGTATGGAGGGTGTTGAGGTGGATTTCCTTTCTCATATCAAGGCACTATTGGGTGCAACTAAGGGCAGTGGATGGCCTGCAATGTGCGGGAGAAAAATTCTTCAAAAATTTTTGCCAAGTTGGCTAAATTCGTGGGCCTTGGTGGGTCTCAATCAAGTGAGCTTCAATTTGGGGTTTAGAGAGGGTTTAGTTAGGGTTTCAGATGCTATCAACCCCAAATCCTTTTTTTTTTATCCAATCAAAATTTCAAGGTTTAAAGGGTTGGATAATGATGTCATAAGATAAATTTTAACAATTAATAGCATGTAGAAGTGATTTAATCAAGTGATTAAATACAATGCTAGAAATTGGATCAAATATGGTTTGGAGGCCAACTTTAAGATTTGGGAAAACCGTTTAGGGTTTCATTTTTCAACCAAAATTTTGGGGTTTTCAATTGGATTACAACCATTTAAGGTTTTATTCGGGTTAAAACCCTCTTTGGTTAGGCACAATTTAGTTGAATAAATGGAAAACAGGGTTTTGCTTAGGTGGCATGATCTCACACTTGGATTCCTTCACAATATATCTCATTGTTCCTCTTTGTGCCAAGTGTCCAATACTATTTACCAAGTGTGGCTAAGATCCTACTAAGTGTCCAAATAAAACTTTTCTAATCTAATTTAGACATTTCACACTGTGATTTTAAAAACACTGCACTAGATGCTATTATAGAGGTTACTATTCACTCTGGAAAAGTGAAACAAAAACTTTATACTGTAAAATCTTAAATATTCATACAAACCTTATTGTGCAATTTTTTTTTATTGAAATTCAATCCTGAAATGCCTCAAAATAGGCACAACGCGTTTTCGAACAAATGTTTTGTCTGAAAATTGAAAATTTGATTATTGCTTCATAAAATCTTAAATAATCAACTGAGTCTAATAGTACTGACCAAAACTTAATTTGACACTTTTAACTATATCAAATAAATAAAATCGCACTTCTGGCACCATAGTGAGTAATAACTCTAGCTATGCCGACAGACTAAAACTTACGTGATTAGTCGAATCGTGAAAACTTACGGTATTTTCATGAAATTCCTAAAGCCTATAGAAATTCTATCAACGAATTTCTAGTGGGGTGTTAAACTCATTGTAACTAAATCATAAGTTTTAAGGATTTATCCCTGCAAGAAAATCTTTAATTTTTGTGATTTAATTAGTATAAGAAAATGATTTTTGATATTGATAGTAAAATTAGTCTTCTGCCTGCAGGTGTGGATAGTTTTATTTGTTAATATTCGGAATAATTTTTCTTATAAATAAAGATAAGTAAATTTATGCTGTTTGCAACGTTTTCCCACAAGAAGGTTAAAATTTACTTGAATTCATAGTATTAAAGTTTTTCTTGATTTTGCATTTGTTGTTCCACAATCCTTAGCTGATGGTGTTATTTATATTATTCCAATGCTTGATGGCACAAATTATTTTGACAGGAAAGATTCGGTTCATTTTACCTTAAGCTATATGGACCTTGACTATGCACTCCGTGTGGAGCAACTACCTGCTGCCACAAATATAGATACATAGGAAGTCATCGAAAATCGCCAACGGTGGGAGCGATCTAACCGCCTAAGTCTGATACTTATAAAGTCTCCTATGAGTAAGAGCATTAGAGGCTCTATTGGTGACTGCGCTACAATTAAAGAATTAATGCAGACAACAATTTGTTCGCTTTGACAAGGCTTTAGCTAATATTCTTATCAGACAATTCACTACTAAAGCCTTTGACAGCTCTAAGGGTATGCGTGCATACATTATGGAAATGAGAGATATTGTTTTTCAACTTAAGGGCTTAACGATAGAGATAGCTAAGCCGTTCTTAGTCCATTTCATCCTTGACTCACTTCCATCTGAGTATGGGCCTTTCAAGATCTCTTATAACACACATAAGGAAAATTGGTCAGTTACAGATCTTTTGACCATGTGTGTGCAAGAAGAGGACATGATGAAGCATAATCGACCTAAAAGTGCAAATATGATCGTGAATGATAAAGTTAAGACTGAAAAAAGCCAAGGTGGATCTCAAAAGAAAATGAAGAATAATGTGCCATCAAAATCTAATGGATCTAATGGTAAAAAGGTGACCTGCTTCTTTTGCAATAAAGATGGCCATCTAAAGAAGAGTTGCATCAAGTATAAAGAGTGGCTTGAAAAGAAAGGTAGATCTATCTCTCTTGTGTGTCATGAATCTTTTTTCATTGATGCTCCTAAAAATTCATGGTGGGTTGACTCCGATTCCTCAATTCATATTGTGAATATATTGCAAGGTTTTCTCACCAGAAGGAAACCAACAAGTGAACTTTGGGTTTTCACCGGAAATAAAAGGCGTTCACAAGTTGTTGCAGTTGGAGTTTTTAGAGTGATTCTCAAATTGGGACATGTTTTGGATTTAAATAATGTTTTTTGTATTCCAGAATTTTGTAGAAAGTTAATTTCTATTTCCAGACTTATTATCAAAGGTTATGGTTTCTTTTTTTAGAATACTATGACTATTTTTAAGAACACAATTCCTATTGGTTATAGAACCTTATTTAACTTGTTTAAATTAGATATTCATCCCTAGTTTTAGGAGAATTATGTCTCTCTGCATTCGGTTAGCATTAAGAGAAACCTTTTGAATGAAAAATCTTCTCTATTATGGCATAAGAGATTGGAACACATCTCTATAGAGAGGATGAAACGGTTAGTAAAAGAAGGGGTCCTACAAGATCTCGATTTTACTTACTTCAAGAATTGTATGGACTGCATAGAGGGCAAGCAGACCAACAAAACTTCTAAAAGTTTAAGAAGGAGCTCAAGTGTTCTTGAGATTATACACACAGATATCTGTAGACCATTTTCTACCCCTTGCCTGAATGGTCAGAGATATTTTATCTCATTTATTGACGACTATTCTAGGTATATGTATCTTTATCTTCTGAATGAGAATGCTCAAGCATTAGATGCTTTCAAAGCCTATAAAGCAGAAGTAAAGAATCAAAATGAAAAGAAAATCAAGATCGTTAGATCTGATAGAGGAGGGGAATATTATAGTAGGTACACAGAATAGGGACAAATGAACGGTCTATTTGCAAATTTTCTTCAGGAGGAAGGCATTGTTGCCCAATATTCAATGCTGGCACACCACAACAAAATGATGTTGTAGAAAGAAGGAACCGTACGTTAATGGATATGGTAAGGAGCATGATTAGTAAGTCTAACATGCAACTTTCCTTGTGGAGTAAAGCTCTTAAAAATTGCAGTGTATTTATTGAATAGGGTTCTATCCAAATCTGTCTCTAACACACCTTTCGAGTTGTGGAAATGGTGGAAACCTAACTTAAATCATATACACATATGTGGTTGTCCTGCTGAAGTTAGGATTTATAATCTTAACATAAAGAAGTTAGACCCAAGGACAACTAGTGGTTTGTTTATTAGGTATCCAAGTAACTCCAAAGGATATAGATTTTATTGCCCTAGTCATAGCCCTAGAATTGTCGAATCTAAAATTGTAAGGTTTCTTGAGGATGTTGAATCTAGTGAGAGTGTGAATCCTCAAGAGGTCACTTTTGAGGAAACACCTGAACATGCTACGTTGCCTTCTTTTGGAGAAATAATGGTTGTCTTAAAGCAAAATAGATCGCAGGATCATGTGGTGACACCAATTCAAGAACAACATGTCCTCGTAAATGAGGTTCAACCTGAAATTATTCCACATTTACAGTATGAGCCAATTGAGTCATCTTCAAATGACGAGTAGTGACTCTAAGAAGATCCTCAAGAATGCGTAGGCCTGCTATTCTAGATGATTATATTCTATATCTAACTGAGTCTATTTTTTACATTGGACTTCCAGAAGATCCAATTACATTTTCACAAGCCAGAATGGAGATAAATCTACATTTTGGTTGGATGCCATGAAGAATGAGTTAGAATCCATTTATAAGAACCAAGTTTGGGATCTCGTCGAATTACTAGAAGGGGCGGCAATAGTTGGCTGCAAATGGGTTTATAAAACCAAATGAGATTCTTCTATATCAAACGATATAAGCCTAGACTTGTTGCTAAAAGATTCACTCAGAAGGAAGACATAGATTATCATGGAACATTTTCTCCAGTCTCTAAGAAGGATTCGTTGAGGATAATCATGGCCTTAGTAGCTCATTTTGGTTTAGAGTTACATCAAATGGATGTGAAAACGCCTTTTCTTAGTCGGGATCTTGATGAAATGGTATACATGAAACAACCTGAGGGTTTCAGTAATGACAGTAAGATAGTATGCAAGTTGAAGAAATCTCTTTATGAACTAAAGTAGGCTTCCCGTCAATGGCATTTATAGTTTCACAAGATTGTTATCTCATATAGTTTTAATGAGAATCTTGTTAATCAATGTATATACCTTGAGGTCAGTGGGAGCAAATACATTTTTCTAATCCTATATGTAGACGATATTCTTCTTGCAAGTAGTGATTTGGGCTTACTACATGAGACTAAACAATTTCTCTCCCAAAATCTTGAAATGCAGGATATGGGTAAAGCCTCTTATGTCATTAGCATAGAGATTCATAGAGACAAAAAACAAAAAGTCTTAGAATTGTCTCAAAAGGCCTACATTGAAAAGGTTTTACAGAGATTCAATATGAAAGATTGTAAACCTTCTGTAGCCCCCATAATCAAAAGTGATAAATTTCATAAAGGTCAATCACCTGAAAATGCATTGGAACAAGAGCAAATGAAAAATGTACCTTATGCATTTCCAATGGGTAGCTTGATGTGTGCTCAAGTTTGCACCTATTTAGACATATGCTTAACAGTTGGATTATTGGGTCTCTATCAAAATAACCCGGGTTTTCAACATTGGATAGCTGCAAAGAAAGTGATGTGGTATTTGCAAAGAACTAAGGACTATATGTTAACCTAAAGGCATACAGAAAATTTGCAAGTAGTTGGCTACTCATATTCAGATTTTGCTAGTTGTGTAGATACCAGAAAGTCTACTTCTAGATATATCTTTCGTCTTACTGAAGGAGCTATATCTTGGAAGAGTACAAAACAACCTATAGTTGCTACGTCTACTATGGAGGCATAATTCATTGCGTGCTATGTAGCTACGACACAAGCTATATGGTTGAAGAATTTTATTTCTGGTCTTAAAGTTGTCGATTTCATTCAAATACCAATAAAGATTCTTTGTGATAACACCGCTGCAATGTTCTTCTTAATAAACAATAAGAGCGGAAATAGAAGCAAACATATCAACATAAAGTATTTAAGTATGAGAGAGAGCATAAAAAATAATGTGGTGTATATTGAGTACGCTAGTGCAAATTTAATCTTAGCTGATCCAATGACCAAAAGTTTATCGGTAAAACAGTTTCAGGGTCATGTGAATCGTATGGGCTTATCTAAAATGTAATTTCTCTCATGTGCTATATATTCCACAAAGAATAAAGTTGAATTCAATTTCAGTTTTGTGCATGAAGTAACGAATTTGTTATATCCATTGGGTGATTAAGTTGGATCCAAATGACTTTTATTAGTTGTTCATAAAGTATTTTAAGGGATACTATGTATTGTGACGCATTGAAGGGAAATGCTCACTATAGAGAGCAATACCGCCATGATTCGTGTATAGGATACCTTGACAGAATTGAGGGTATTATTTTTTGGTCATTTCAGTTTTACCTATTAAGTGAACCAAGTGTGAGAATGTTAGACTTTTGGTTTGATTTCTCTAGAAAACCATTTGTCTTCCCTAATGTGGTTCACTTTATTTAAGATGATTTACTTCATCTATCAAGTATAAGTAATTACCCTTAATAAATAAAGTGTTTGACCCTGACTATTTTTTGATGGATGAAATAGAGTAGCCCAAAAGTTATAGAAGTAATAAGTAAGGGTCTCTAGTCTTGCCTATATAAAGGGGCTTGTGTTTTCCATTAGACTTATCCATAAAGTTTTAAAGCAAAAGACTAGAAGTCCCTTCCTACAGAAAAATCTCTACTATCTTTTGTAGGCTTTTTCAGTTTTCAAACCTAAATGGATAAAGGTAAAAGATTCTATAAATCTCTTTATTTCTCTTTTTAGAAGTTTTACAATATATACAAGAATATAAATCAAAATGAGTCACCAAGAACAAAATAGTAGAAGCTCACAGAAAGAATGACCGCGGGTATTTGCTACAGAAGACGAACCAAAGGTCCAAAGCATAATGAGCACAAACCAGCAAGTGCTTTCAGTAACGACTTGCTCTAAAATGGACCACCGAAAACTAGCTCCTTACACCATTATCACTTCTTCATAGGTTTAGTTTGCCAAACCTCCATTCATGTGGCAGCCACCGCCATCAATTAAGGGAACAGTAAAGAAATACAAAACCATATTAATGACCATCTTTTTTCTTTTCCTTTTTCCATTAAAATTCCCACCTTCTCAAGAAGTGATTGAATGCGCTGCAAACAAAATCAGCACATCTGGCATCCATGATTAAGCTTAAGTGCTAGTAAGTTTCTTTCCAAATTGCAATTCCCAACAAGATTTGAAGACACCTTTTGGGATTCTTCATCAACAGCAACAACCCGTGATGCAAAAAGCCTATGTGCATTAGGAAATGCATTCGGGTTCCTGTTTTGTTTTTAAAAAACATCTCATCTCAATTTTATCATTATATTTTTTTAATTTTAATATAAAATAAAATAAATAATTCAATTTTTTTAAATTTTAAAATAAAAATAATATTAAAAAATATATTCTAATAATACTTCATTTAACTTTTTAACTTTAATTTCAACTCAACTCATTTTCAAAAACAAACGAGAAACTATGGATATTATGGCTATGAATATTAATCCAATAAACAAAAGAGAACAATGAAAAGCATGTCATGGCTATGAAACTGATCACCTTCCCTGAGTTTTTTCCTTGTTTCAGCCATTTGATGATGCAAGACATATCATATATGTGCCCGCAAGGAAGACAACTGCAGTCCTCCAACAAAAGAAATAATGATATAATGAATATACTATGTATTAAAATTTTATTCATTATTCTTACACTATAAATTATATATTATTTTTTTATTTTTTATTAAATATATAGTGTATACGTGATGAGTAGAAAATTTTTTTTAAGGGTTTTGCTACCCAACCTCTTACTATTCATCCACATTCTATATTTCATATTTTTTAATATTTAAAAAAAATTTTGAATTTATTTTTTTTAAATTATTTTAAAATTTTTATTCACTATTTATATAAAAAATATTTAATAAAAAAATTAAAAAAAAATGAAATGTAAAATATAGATAAATAATAAGAAATTGCGAAAATTTTTTATAATAGAAAAGCTCGCTAGTCGCTACCACAACTATATCATATGAAGATTCGGTGTTAATTATCGAATAAAACAAAACAAACCCTCAACACACTCAAAGTTCATACGGACAAAACAGTGGAGGAAAGAAAGGAAGAGAACAAGCGTAGAAATGTCTCGGAGTATCTCCTACGTGACTGGCTCTCAGCTACTCTCGCTCAAACGCCGCCCTAATATAGCCATAATCGATGTCAGGTTTATTCACCATCACACTCTCCTTTCTGATTTTGATTTATATCTTGGGGCCGGAATTTGCTGCGGGAACGTATATTGAGCTAATTTTGATGGGTTCTAGGGATGACGAGAGAAGTTACGACGGCCATATTGCTGGGTCTCTGCACTACGCGAGTGACACTTTTTCTGACAAGATCTCCAACCTTATTCAAGAGGTGAAGGGGAAAGATACCCTTGTTTTCCACTGCGCTCTGAGCCAGGTTTTGTTGCAGCTTTCAAACCCTGTTTCGTCCTTATCTTTGATTTTTGTGATTTTTCCCTATTGGGTATCTCATATAGAGGTTTTGTTGGGGTGGGAAGGTGTTCTATGCAGTCTGAAACAAATTGGCTTCGAAAATTCAATATAACCTGTAATTTCTTGGCTGTGGGGAAGATATTAGTGTTAATACCACTAATCAATTAGTTCTTTGATTTTTCTTATCCAGTCATATAAAAAAATCAAGTAAAATGCAGTCTAAGAGCTGAATTTCGTTCACTTCCTTTTCCATCTGGTGCTCCTTAAGGTTATTCTGGATCTTTCAATATGGCATTGGGACGTGCCAAAAACTCTATGTTTCTGCAGGAAATAACTGAAGTTTTTCACCAAATCTCTGGTCCTACCATAAGACTGGTTTATCGCTAATTTCCTAATGTAGTAGTGCAGATGATTATAATTATTTCCAGTCATCTAGTTTTATATGGCTATTAACATCTTACGTATCCTGTTTGGGAATTCATCCAGCGCAGTTGGACATGAATGTCCAAGACAATATCATGTCATTTTGGATTCAGTCTGGAAGGGGGGATGTGAGTGTATATGCTGTCTTTATCGACTAATCTGTTTTTCAGGCAGAACATTTGGGAAATTCAAGTTGGTTAGTGAATTGTTTGAGTAACACTTAAACTTGTCTTGACTTAGTTAGGATGGACTATCATATTTTCCTTGATGGTTTCCGACGGTGCACCAAAGTTGGAATTTCATAAATGATTATGTATATAATCCCTTATGAAGTAAACGTAATGCATGCTTTGGGAAGTATGTATATCACGATTGAGCATTGCTGAAAAAAAAAAAAAAACAAAGGGCACATCAATAGCAAAACACTTCTTTCGAGTTGGAGAGACCACATGGTGTTCGTAAAAAAATTCCTCAATGAATGGTTCTTTATTATTCCTCGTTCCTTCAATAAGCAAACAATTATAATCTTAATAGCAAAATGAAGCTTAGTTTAAAACAGAGTAGAGAAAAGATAAAGCAGGAATGCTAAAAAAAATCCTATTGCAACTCCTCAAGCAAATGCACCACCTCAAGTAGTTTGCTATTCTTGTCCTGTGGCATATCTCTTCAGTCTTTATCTGTTCACCAGCCATAGACTTCTTGCTCTTAGGACCCTAGCCTTATAGAATAAAATATTTATGTTGTGTGAGGGCTGTCTACGACTTCTTCTACTTCCATCATTAGGTTCTTATGGTACTATTGGCTTTGATGAAGTTGTTAGCCTCCATGTTCAGGCATTTTGAATCCAGTTGTCTCTCCGTAGAGTTAGAAGAAAGGGAATCCTAGGAACATTTGGAGGTCGCTAATAAGAAGTTTTTGGACAGGTACTCACATTCAGAATTATCCTTCTCTTTTAATAAAAGGTATGCGTCCTGTAGTTGAGTGAAGCATGATATATGCATTAATGAGATAAAAGTTACAAAGCGAGTGGAGGTAGGCAAGATGATCTATTATGAAAGAACTATTTTGAAGTCAGGGTGCTATGTAAATACATATGAAGCGGCTGCTTATTGAATGTTTTATACATTCATATACTATGAGTATCCCTTTTCTTTGAGATCACTATTGAAAATGACTTTTTCTTCAACTTTTGCACATTTCGCTATTTCAGAAACTTAAAGAGCCCCAGAACCTTAAAGGAAAATATGATATGAGAAATTATTCATCAAATATCAACTTGCTTCCTTTCCTTCTAACTCAAATGACCCTACATGGCTGATATGAGAGATCAGTGAGATCTTGTCCAAGAATTTGATACTGCCGAATGTAGGTACCTTGGAGAATATGTGATATACATGTGTTGATGGGTAACTGCTCTCTTGAATGCATCCTTGGAGAAAACTTTTTAGTAGTCTTCAAGATTCTTCCCACTCTATTATGTGACGCCCAAACTTATCAATATATATAACTATACACACACACACACATACATACTGTGACGCCCAATATTCTACATCTGCACATCATTTAGTAACAAATCTTCTTTACAACAATTGTTGTGAATTCTTTTCTTAGCATTATCATACTGAACTTCATTCATAAATTCTGTCCCAGTCTGACTAAAACTCTTCTGTAAAAATATTTCTATAAGATAAAGTTTATTAATAATTAAATAGGGTGTAGCCCTGATGCAGGAAGTATACAAAAAAACCACCTAACTAGCTTAAGGAAAAAATCTTTTTTCTTTCTAAATTTTTCTTATATTCATTACACCTTGTGTACGAGCTTGGGGCGGGTTCCTGAAATATCTACCCATTATGGTTCTCTAGGTTCGTGGACCAACTTGTGCACGAAAGATTGTCAATTATCTTGAGGAGATGAAGGAAGATTCAGGAATAAAGAATATTTGGGTCCTGGAACGTGGCTTCAATGGCTGGGAAGCTTCTGGTCAACCTGTTTGTCGCTGCAAAGATATAGCCTGTAAGGACGAGAGTGCATAGTCATCAATGGAAAGAAATCCTGGACGGGAAAGATTTGCTGGTGTCATGTTCGGGCCATCTACTTACAATCAGTTTACAGGGTGCATATCCAAACAATATATTCACTTGATAATATATAATATGTAATTTGATGTTCCAGTTAATACTCAGTACGTTTTATCCTTTTTCTATTTAGTGAGGTATTACGGGGAGAAGCCCATAAATTCTTTTTGATAAGTTTTTTTTTTTTTGGATAAGGAGAAGCCCATAAATTCTATTATGGGAAGAAAAACAGTTTGCCAGTGTAATTTTTCTTCTCTTTCCAGGATGATAAAGGATGAATTTGCATGTTTTACCTTTGAAATGGAGAATAGGATACTCTCCATTTCTTTGATTGCATCAATTTAGGGTTACATTTGGATGGTGAGGTAATCCCAATTACTCTGTGAATAATAGTGAAAAAAATAAATAAATAATGAAATAATATTAAATAATATTGAATAGTAATAAAAAGTAAGTAAAAAGTAATGTTTTCAGTAGTCTTGGTGATTTGGGCAATGTTTTCAGATGTTTTTAATCCTTGATGTTGATGGTTTCAAGATTGATTTTCTTTCATATTTGGTGTTTGGCAAAGTGTGTCGGTCATGCCGTTTCTTGTATATTTACCGTCGGTGGTGATGCTGGAAAATCTTGTTTGGCACTTTGAGGTGGTTCCATGGTGTTTCAGCAAGTTCATTGAAGAAGTTTCTTCATGTTTAGTGATCTTTGGTGTTTGTAATTTTTTCTTTCGTGGTCTGCGGTGTTTGTTTTGTTTTTTACTTTTTGTGGTTACCCGTGGGTTTTGTGGTGATTACCGCCATCGTCGGCATCGGAAACCAAGGTTGATGACATCTCAATGTAGGGAAAAGACCCCTGTTTGGTTGCATGAGTTGGTGCATTGCGTTATTGATGAGAGAATCCTTGTGTTTTAAGCCGTTTTGTAAATCTTTGACATGACCCGCAAACCTAAGATGAACCCGATAGGGAATAATAGAGTTGGGTTGTGTGAAAATTGCTTATTTGGCTTGCGTCAATTTTCACACAAACCCTAATAATTGGCTCACTCTACGTCAATTTTCACCCTAGAGCTGCAGATGGTTGATCCAAATCAAGAAGAAAGGAACTGAGTTGCAGAAAAAATTTCAGAGGAATAGTGCTAGGAGTAATCGGCTGTACATGCAACATGCTTGGAGAATTGTCAAAGTTACTATGCGCTATTGTTCATGGCATTATGAGGTGTTCTGAAAAATGGAGATCTAAACTCATGATGGAGAAGGCTGAACTTGGCAGAAAAATGAATCCTAGGGGTGCATGGATGAAGGGTGTTTGCAACAACTATTTGCTAGGTGGTAGGTTTCCCGTTGACATCATGAGATTCTTGGGTATACTTGTTCTCCAAGTTCAGTAATACTTAGGCCCCACGTTTCTACTAAGTTAGGCCTTAATATGGGCCTCAAAATGGGCCTTCCCTTGGGCTTCATATTTAGTTTTGTTGGGCCTCTCTTTGGATGTCAATAACTTACTAACTTGGGCCTTAACTTTGGGCCTTACTTTGGTCCTTGTCTTGGACCTTTCTTTAGCTCTTTTCTTATGAAGCTTGGACCATCAATTTAACCAAATCTTTGGGCCTTATTATATCCATCTAGCCTCCACGACTTGCTATGAATCAACCACGAGCCCATTGAGGTGGCAAGTCCTTCTCATGCCATTTCATCCTTCTATTAGCCTCTCGACAATCCATTTTTACAAAAAATTTCATTGCTCCAAATATCTCAATTAGAGCAATGGTGGAAGTTATTTTGCCATGATCCTAAATGACTCAATTAAGTCCAAAAAGCTCAATTTTCTTAAGGATCATTACCTCCACTTGACCAAATTCATGGGTTATCATTGTCAAATTCTCAATATTTGACAATTGTACCACCTTGATCTTTGTAGTTCCTGGCGTGATATTACAAGTTGCTGGTTTGGCCTATTAAAACATCTTAATTCAAATTATTTTACTATTATTCATATTTTTTATAAATAAAATAAAATTTTATTATTATTCACATACTATTTCACTTCTATTCATGGACCATTTTATTATTATTCACAAAATTTTAAGATACTCCAAGTATCCAAACGGGCCATTAGTATGGCTGGCCACATCCAGAGACAACTAGGATGCGACATTGGGTTGCAACTTAACGTAGCTCAGAATCTTGGGTATCTGACGCACATTCCTGAGAGGCAATTTAGTTATATAGAAAAGTAAGAAACAAAGAGTTGTTACTAGGCCCACTAGGGAATAGAATATCAATCTATATTTCACACATCCTGTGATTTTACGTGGCTGGGAAACTTTCTTGAAGAGTTATTTATAGTGGATACACCCATGAGACTTTTTGGATACGCCCACTTGTTCTTCAAGGAACTAAGCACATTTAAGTTGATTGCCACTTTGCTTTATGACAAGTTTATAAATTACAAAGTCGTTACTTTATATGTGAAGTCAAAAGATCAATTATCTGATTCATTTACCAAGATGTCAGGTCGTCGTTGGGTTGAATTTCTTTGCTCCAAGCTGGGGATTATATGAAAGACAATCTCTGACTTGAGTAGGGTTATTAGATAAGGTGTAACGTCCCAATGTGAAGCTTAGAATTACGTGACTTATACTTCAAAAGGACTAGTTAATTATACAACTAGAGTCCTATTGGAAATCTATAAAGAGCTAAAACTTCTTTTGCCTAGATAATGTGAGATCTCATACACCACCTACCTTTATCCTTATCATATATATCAAAATAGTCTTCTTGTGATGATATTTTTGTATTTGGTATTTTTTGTATTTTGTTTGAGAGTTTGGAAAATATGTAATAATTAGGTAACAATTAGATGAAAAAGTTGAAAATTTTAAATTAAAACAAACAAAAAAATACTATTATATAATGAATGAAAGATCACGGGAGATACTGACTATTTCTACCCCTAATTTTAACGTGACCGATACTCACTCAATATAGGGGTATCACAATATACCATTTGTAATGGCCCAAAGATTGCCCAAGCCACATTTGGGTCTATACTCCAAAATAACTTGCAATGGTAGTACAATTGGAGCTCCTTAGAATAATTATAAAGAATGAGAATTTCTCTTCCCAAGTAATGTGGAATCTCATTTACCATCTATACTCATTATGGAGTTATCACATTAGGCTAGTTGGAGTAACATGCTTGATGGTCATAAGCGTATAATCTGGATGGAAACATGTGGAGTACTTGGAACTGAGATAATTTATTCCTCCTTTGATTGCTTTCTTGAGTTTGAAGATTTCCATTACAAACTTTCCTTGGGTTTTGAATCTTTGATGTAAATTGAAGACCTTGAGCAGTTGGAAGTACAATAGGAAGATGCAGTAGGAATGGAAGCGAGGAAGGATTAAAATGAGTATCACTGATTAAGGGCGACTTTAAGCTTGTTGACTTGGTTTCAAAGAGGATAACTTATCCTTCTGCATGGGATCAAATTACGTCTGTTTTTATAGATAAGATGAGATGAGTTAAGATTAAAGTTAAAAAAATGAATAAAATATTATTAGAATATATATTTTTAATATTATTTTTGTTTTGAAATTTTAAAAAAATTGAATGATTTATTTTATTTTGTGTGAAAATTTAAAAAAATTGTAATAATTAGATGAGATGAGTTATAATGTTTATATTTTTTTTCTTTTTCTTTTTTAACCCTGTCTTTTTTTTTTTTTAACCCTTTTTCTTTTTTTAACCCTGTTATATATTGTGCAATGGAGACCCTGATGGTTATTATTCATTCTTGTTCTCAGTAGTGTGGAACTGTAACGTTTTTACCTCTAATGATTTTTAATCATTGCATTATTTTGTAACGTTATTAAGATTCTGGATCGGGATTTGCCACTTTCAAAAGCTTGGCAGAAAAGTATGGAGTCTATTCAGCTTGGACTTAAAACCTTTAACGCTACGCTTGGGATACAAATCTCTTTCAACTCATATTAACTTATCATTATAATTTATTTTAAATTTCAATACAAAATATGATAAATAATTTAATTTTTTCAGATCTCAAAATAATAATAATATTAAAAAATAATATTCTAACAATATTTTATCATCTCAATTCAACTCAACTTAACTCAACTCAGTTCAATATCTAAACGCAATCCACGATTGCAGCGCCAAATCAAATCATATAACTTGAGAAATGTTAGGATAACATTTAGGAAGAAAATAATGATAAATTTCAGAAAAAAAAAAATTTAACACAATACGGGAGTTTTATTATTCTTAATTTCCACACGTCTATGTCATTACGGGCGATGGCTTATCTATTTGGTCGAACCTTTTCTAGAAAAAAAAAAAAAAACAGTAGAAGTCTAAGACTAATTATTATTCTTTTTTCAAAAAACCATTTGATGAATTGTTGAAATTCAAAATCTTAAAGAGTTTTTGTAAGGGAAAATTACCATTCAAGTATGTGGAGTTTGCACTCTTTCAAAAACTGATATCTCTGGTTTAAAAAATTTAGAACTATCACTTATATTTTTGGTCAAGTTTCAAAATGGTCTCATAGTCAAAATTTTAAAAGTCTCCTAATAAAAATTGCTGATGTGGTAGTTAACTGCTACTTCATAATCAATAAGAATATAACACGTATCATATTATGTACGCTCAACATTTAAAACTTCTCAAACCATATGCTGGTCGCGCTACTGTGCCGCTTTGCGCTACTGTGCCCCTTGCACAGTACCGCTCATTTTGACCGCCTGACGTGGCAGTCTACGTGGCATATAAAATTATTATTAAAAAAAAAAAACGTAACGGTATGAGAAACGGGCACTACAAGAAAAAGTGGCATTTCTGGCTATATTTATTTCCAGCGACATATATATCGCCGCAAATAACCTGTTTTACTGTTACGGTAAATTCTTTGTGTCGATCAGTAAAATCGCCGGAATATATGGTTATTTCCGACGATTTTATGTCGCCGCAAATGAGATTGCCGAGAATAACTTTAATAACGATTAATTTGTTGTCATTTATTATTTCCAACGACATATATATCGCCGAAAATTACCTATTTACTCTTACGGTAAGTTATTTCCGGCGATTTCATGTCACCGCAAATGAGGTTACGCGAACGACTTTTATGACAATTCAACTGTTGTCATTTAAAAAAAATCGCTGCTACAAATTATTTTTTGCGACGATATAATGTCGCCGCTAATAATATTGTCGCAAAATCATAAATGCCTATCTTATCTTGGTTATGACGGCGACATCTATGTCGCCGTAATAAGTTCTACATAGTAACAAAATCCTAAATTTACCCCCCCGCACTTAATTTTCCTATTATTTCCCCCCCCCCCGCGAGTTTTTGTCCCTCTCTCTCTCTCTCTCTGTCTGGCTCGAGGCTTCGCAAGGTTGTTCCCGGTTGCCGTCTCGTCGCCTCCTCGCCACCTTCTCGCCGCCTTCTCGGTCAGTATTTTAGGCTCCACTGATCTATCTCTCTCTCTGTCTAACTGCTGCTCGGTTTCCTGGGTATAATATCGTTTTCATAGAACCGAATGACTGCATTTTATCTTGAAGTATTTAACCTTGAGTCCATATAACCGAATGACTGCATTTCATATGGAGTCCATGCATGTATATGAGTTCTCATCTCTGTACTTGAGCCCCAAAAAACAGAACGAAAAGAAAAGTCATTAAAATCTCTATCATTCATGTGTGGCTTTTCAGCACATGAGCCTTTGTTTGACGTTGAAACTGCTGCGAAATTTGTCATCTGCATGCTCAACCACTACCAGACTTAGTTCAGAGAGTTCATCACAATTTCTCCAAAAATTCCAGACGTTAATTTGGTGTTCACATTGACATAAGTTTACTGCACGTTTATTAATATTACAGTTGGAGATTATCTTCCACCTAACGTACGCTTTCTCAACCAAATTTCATTATTTCTGTGATGGTATTAGAAGTTGGCCCAAATTATCAAACACACCTTTGATCTATGTATCCAACCCATTTATATATATACATATATATATATATATATATATATATATATAGATAAGATGATCATGATCAGCCATTTTTAATGCAGTGCATGCATGCTTGTCCCCACCATGAAAATATCTTCTATATATTTACCTGGAAGGACTAGTACTCTAGCTATATATATATATATAAATGCAGGTGAGACACTATTCATATATATATACATTTTGGTTTTTGCTTAATTATATGGTGCATATAGATGTGTGTGTGTGCACGCGTGTGCGTATGCTAAGTGCATGGTTTGGCCGCATTGATCTTGATTAATTAAGTAGAAAGCAATTAGTGGCCAATTGGGGTAATTGATAGTTTTTGTATGGTGTGTATCAAATATGTTTGTTGTTAGACAAAGACACTTAAAAGTTAATTATTGGACCGACCGATAATCATATAATTAAGTGATATGGATGTGGGATCAAGTGGAGACCACAATGATTTCAGTACTATTACATTAATTTGCACATTTGACATAAAGTTAGGTCAAATATATAATGAGCCTCATGACTCAAAGCAACCTTAGCACAATCCCATGAACTTAGACATCTCTTTTATGATAAATATTAATGTGTCGCTGGTACTCTATTTTTTTTTTGGGGGGGGGGGGGGGGTCCTCTTCCTTTTTCATCTATTATTGTTCATGGACTTATAAGTTAAACCTAGCTTTCAAGGGCACACGTAGGAAGCATTCTTCTTCTTCTACTTTTTTTACTGGTTTGTCTTTTATATATATATATAAATATATATCCTACTAATTAGCACGACTAAGGCTAGCTTGGAACTCAAAGTTCATGCCGTATCAATCCTCCATATATTTTACAAAAATGTTTTAGATGTAAAGCATGATTGTAGGAATATGATTATTTAACAAAAATGCCACTTATCATTTAAAAAGAGAGTACTTATAAAAAGATTGTGTCTATAGGGCCACTTCTCTCTAACTACTCTTTGCACAAAAGTAATGCTATAGCCTATAGGTTATAGACGTTCCCAAGGCGCATGGGCAGCATGTTCATATTAGAGCCAAGAAAATGATGACTTGCATGCACTAATTAAAATATATATGCAGGTGTTGCTAGCTAGTTAGCTGCATATATAATAACAGTAGATTATGCATGCATGCATGCATGAGACTCGTGGATAGGCACACCTTTCACATGAAACTAGGTGGATATGTGCACATTTCACAAACTACGTGCCTGTTGGCTGTTGACGATGCCCAAAATCTGTTTGATCATATTCCCTAGCTATAACTTCTAATTAATTCCATTAATTACTTCTTTTCTTGCCACTTCCTCCTTTAAATAATTCCATCATTTGAATTGAATTAAAAAGGTGGTTTTGTTTTTTTGTTTTTTAATTTCTATTTTTATAAAAAGCTGCCTTTTAGTGTTATATACTTTAAGGGTATTTAGGGGCGACATCAGCCTTTTATTAATTTTTAATCAAAATCAAATTAGGAATTATTTGATTCAGAGAGTGATGAAAAAAAGACTGAATTTAGAAGGTGAGTTGCATTAATGAATTAAAGTTTGAGTAATGATATATCCTAAATTTTTTTTATCTTCAGTCATACAAAGAGCTTGTAATGTGACATGTTTTTAAAAGATGTCATTTAAATGGTTGATTGAAAAGTTATTTGAAATGTGCCGAGTCAACAAGTGTGATTGAATATAACTTGCTGTTTAAAATGAAAAATATTAACATTACTCTTAAAATTTATTGTTTGGAAGAGTTTGGAGCTTGGTGTACAAAAATCATCCAAAATGAATACTCGACACAGGCCTACTCGTGCTCTACGTTCTTCGTCCTTGGTAAGAATGGCGATGAGGATCTCCAGATCAAGGTGGTTCTCTTTCTTAAGAAGAGTATTAATCCACTACCACAATGGATCAAGATCTGACCTTGCCTCTAATCCTTTCAATTCAAACACCTGGATGCTGATGGAATTTCTAGTTTTGGTGGTTCAAATAAGTATCACAACATTTACGATAGCTATTTCCAAGGAGAAGCCTCTTGGGCCAATTCAAATATGGATTGTTGGTTATAATATTAGTTGTGTTCTTAGTCTGCTGCTACTCTACGGCCGCTACCAGCATCATCTCAATCATGGATATGGTTTAGGCCTTTCTGATGTGGAACAGCAGAGGGGCAGCCAAGAATCCAGGTATGCTAGCTTTACATACAGTTCGCCCCTTCACCTTCGATGATTCATTTATATTTTTCTCTTAAACAAAATCATCAGTTAATTCCATGCGCTGTACTAATAGTGACAGCGCGTCTATTGGGATCATTACAAAGAGAGATATTAAATTTAGTGGTAGAAATATTTAAAGCTAGCACTTTCTAACTATCTTCAGGTCTTCATTATAAAATTTGCAATTTTTTATTTTATTTTTGTAAATGGGATGTGATAAGATAAAAATTAAAAGTTGAATAAAATATTATTAGAATATATATTTTTTTAATATTATTTTTACTTTAAAAATTCAAAAAGTTAAATTATTTACTTTATTTTGTGTAAAAATTTAAAATAATTATAATTATTAAATGAGATTAGTTGAAAAGAGTTATAAAAATAAATGTAGAGGCACATATACAAAACATTCAATCTTCAGCTAGCTAGAGCTTTTATTCTTTAAACAAACAAAAGTTAGCCAATTGCTCATTCTATTTTCTACTTCAGTAAGTACTTATGTGTGACAATTCCATTGGCCAAAATATTATTTAATATGTAAAGTTGGCCTCCAGCTTTAACTGTAAAGTAGTAATTATTCTATCAAACCCTAGAAAGAGTTAAAAGTTCATGTAAATAAAAAACCAAGTTGGTTAGCCTTTTAAATCCCTTGTCATTAAATAAAGATCATCAGATACTGAGGCAATTAATTTATATATGACTTGATTGATTTTTTTAAAAGTAGTGTCAAGTATCATCACGATGGAGGAGTTCAAGATGCACAAATGACTCATTTATATTTTTCTAACTAATTTTTTTCATACACAAACAAGTTTCCATAAATTTAGTGGAAGTGGTACAGAGAGTTTTTGACAACTCATTGCCTCCTTGCATCTCCTTGCTAGCTTGGAATGCAATCTGCTATTCATTTCCACTCCTACTATATTTGCTACTATGCTGTTGCGTGCCGTTGATTAGCAGTCTTGTCGGATACAATATGAACTCCAGGTCAACTGATAGAGGAGCATCTGATGATCAAATTTTGCAGCTTCCCAGTTGGTGTCATACTCATTGCAATCCCGACCTTGGAAATGAAGACCCAGTAAGTTTCATTTCAACTTACACTTACAGAGAAGTTGATATCTTTCAGAGTATAGAACAAATTTAGTAGATTCTAAGTCAAAAGATATATTGACGTGTTGAAGGTTGAAGTGCTGATGAGATTGTTGTGTTTTCTTTGTGTTTGTGGTGGGAATGACAGAATTGTTGTATTTGCCTAGCCAAGTACGAGGACAATCAAGAATTGAGGCAGTTGCCATGTTCCCATGTGTTCCACCTCAATTGTGTAGATAAATGGCTCCAAATTAGATCTTTTTGTCCTCTTTGTAAACAAGAACTAGAGAGGTAGAAAGCAACATCATCACCTCAAGTGGCGTATTTTATGTCGAACTTCACTATATATATATATATATATATATAGTATTGGGAAACACATTTTTTGTGGGGTAGTACATATGTTTTGAAGAGTTTCCATTGATTTGGAGTTGCTCACAAGACGGCCTTCACTAGTTGCTTTCACTTTTGTCGTGTTAAGTTTATGTGGTGTCAAGGATTTTGATCTGGAAGGCCTTAACAAACACTTTCCATTGTGTTCCTTCTTCTACCTCAGGATGCTTGGTATGGTGTTAAGGTCAGAAAAATGCAGTTAAGGGATTATATTTGTTTGCCATTTATGCTTTACAAAAGGATTGTATTAACATATAGATGATGTGGACAGATATTGCCCGGTGTTCCATGGTACAAAGAACGCCTCCTTCATCAGAAATCTCTTGGTTCCCTAATGGTCATTATTCTCATAAGGACTGTGCAATATAATCTCTCTAAGCTGAGGGTAAACTTCACTAATCCATATTGCTAATTTTCTTATGTTCTATATTTGTGATGACTTTGATGCAATTGCTAGACATGAATTGCTTTACTTGCACCTAGAGGCTGAGATAGGATGTGTTACCCTTTCTTTTGGTGATTAGATGAGTTACCCAATTAACTGCATTAGAGGTGGGTATATTTAATTTGCTTAGGAATCATATATATTTAATGCAATCATATATTTAATGTTGTTTCACTTAATGTAATCAACTTGCTTGTACCTTTATTTAATGCGGCCATTATAACATTAATAAAGTGAATGTACATTGTGGAAATGATGAATGTATATGGAAATGATGAATGTGCATTGTGGTTGACTTTGAGAACTAAAGAAAAATGTATATGTTTGCAGCAGTTTTATCCTTTTGAAGAAGTCATCAAGTTTTCAGAAGAATAAGGTTTGATGGGAAATACTTTTTTCCAGTGACACTATCTCGCAGCAATAGCTCCAGTTCGGCCATTTTTTAAGGCGCCGCAAAAAGTTAAAGTTATAAAATTGCAATTTCGGGGACAAATAGCCGCCGCAAATATGTTTTCCAATATGGAATATTGCTTTGGTATAACAGACATTTGTGGCATATTTAATTTATATTTGCGTCGCCGCAAAACAAGTATCCTCTCAATGCTTTGGTTTTGCAGAGCGAATTTCTTTTTCTCACTCAACAATTGCGACGCCATTCTAGCGATCCTTAATGAGCCAGAAATATCTATTTGTGGTGATTTTTCTACTTTAAACGGCGAGTTAAAGGAAGATCGCGATCTTCTTTTTGATATTGTCTTATGGCAAACAATGAAAATATATTAATTAGAGATTAGTAATGAAAAAGCCATAAAATACAAAAAATAGTGTGATCATTAAGCTCCTCTAACATACTATTTGTTCAAAGTCAGACTTTCGATAGGGATAACGATCCACCTCTCAATGATTCAAATGAAATGGACAATATCCATTTAATTTAAACATAAGATATATTTTTAATCATTTCATTTGCGATATAAAATTTAATTAAGTATAGTAATCAATCTACATCAATTAAAACATCTATCCATGATCACCCAAAGGCTCGCAAAGAAATTATATATATATATATATATATATAGTGCCCATCAACTCCTTCCTTACAAAACAAGATGTTCTATATATAGTCCCAATGAATCACGGCGCTCAAAACCCTGAGATTTAAGTTGTCTTGAACATTGGCTCGAGCGAGGTGTCGAGTGAGAGCCGAGCGCAGGTTAACTTTCAGAAATTCGCTCGAGCTCTGAGTCAAGTGACCATCGAGCGGACCTCTCTGTCTGATTTTTCACGAGCTTTGAGTCGAGCAACCATCGAGCGGACCAATCTGTCTGAGTTCGCTCGAGTTCTTAGTCGAGCGACTATCGAGCGGACCTCTCTGTCTGAATTCGCTCGAGCTCTGGGTCGAGCGACCATCGAGCGGACCTCTTTGGATGAGTCCGCTCGAGCGCCAGTTGTGTCTGCTCGAGCCGTGTTGAGCCCACTTCAATACATTCCATGTGACATGCTTCAACACTTGTTTACAACACCATTTTACATAGGTTTTCACAAGAATATGCCAACCAATTAATTTTTCCCTCAACAATCTCCCCATTTGACATTTCTGTGACAAAACCTCTAACCTATACATAGGACCTAATCCTAGCACACCCCACATAGAATTCCCAGATACAAGAACATTGAACACGTTGAAATATTTATTTCTGCACATACTTAACAAACGATTAAACGTGCCAACACAAATATGCAAGAAATATATTCATAAGTATAATCAATGTCAGCTTGCAAATCACAAATCACAAGTACAACCAATTTTTCATAAGAAAAACATTTCATTAAAGCAATTAGTCATACATTGAGTTGAATAAGGCAAATAATAGCAGCTCAAGCAGCATGATATAAAAACAAAAGTTGCTTCATGAAATACAAAACAAAGGCTGCTGCTCCACAAGAAATTGTGCTACCCTAAATCTCCCCCTAAATCTATACCACTCCCCTTGCATATATACCACTCCCCCTTTTTGTCACAAAGGGCCAAGGGTCTCAATCATTAGCATCACTCTGACTGTCATCATCATCATCAAGACGCTCCTCAATATCATTGAAGCGTTGAGTCACAAACTGCTGCAGGCCATCAACCTTAGCTTCAAGTCGGGCAAGGTACTCAATAACCTGCTGAAGGCTAGGCTCGGTCGTCCCTGGTGCTGATGTAGACGGAACCGAAGTGGATGGATCCGAGCTAGGGGGCTGTGAGCTGGAAGGTCGAGAGCTCGAAGGCTGAAAGGAGGGTGCCGGAGGGTGCTCAACGAATAATGGGTGAGGTGTAATGTGAGCACGACTCAGCTGCATGGTCCTCCGACCAATAGGAGCCTTAAGTGGTATTCTAGGCTCACTGGGAGGTAATGCAACTGACTGAGATAGGGCTAGCCGAGTGATAAGACAGGCAAATGGCAAACTAGTCCGTGTTTTGCCGGACTGAAAGACCTCAAGAATGACTCGGCATAGATGGCTCCCTAGATCAATGGTGACACCATTAATCAGTGCATACAAAAGAGTGGCGCGGTCAAGCCCTACATCACTCTGATGACCCGTAGGATACAAATTTGTAAGTACTATCCTACTAAGAATGAGATAATCAGGAGGAAATCTCATCGTCAGAAGTGGTGACTTACCTTCCCACTCACTGGTCTCACCATAGAGACATCTAGCAATGATAGACGGATTAGGAGGAGAAGTCCGTGAATAAGGATATTCTGGATTTGACACACGTGGGGCATTTAGCAAGCCCGCTAGCATGCCCGGAGTCACCTGAAAGGAGATGTTCCGGAGACTAACCTCAAAAGAACCATCATTAGAGATGGCATGAATATTAGAATAGAACTCCCTAACCAACTCCACAGAAGGAGTGGGAAGACAGTGAACAAAGCCTGCCACTGACGAGACTCAAATATACGAGGAATAATGGTCTCACTAAGCTCACCTAGGGAGACTTCTCGCTCGACAATAAGATTGCGTTTAGAAAAGTTCTCAGTGTAAAGTTGTTGTGCCCGAGCATTATGAAAATGAGCTTGAGCGGGGGCAGGAGGATTTTGGAGTGGACGAACTCGTCGAGACATGACTAGGCTGTTAAAACAATTAGAGACCGTTAGAAGGCTAAGGGTATTGTGAGAAACCGATGTAACATGCCTAAAATGCACATGCCTATGCATGTGTAATATACATACCAATGTACATGCTCAAACTTGGGTTTTAGAAACCCATTTATGCAAGATGCCCAAATCCAATGTACATTTCAAGTTCAAATAAGTCAAAGTTGGATTTTAAACCAATGAAAGTCCCATGGCCCTCCCATATACAAACCATCTTCATGCCACATAAAATTTATGCCAAACACTTTCCCAACACTAGTCTTAGACAAGAAATGAGCAAGAGAACAATGCTATGTCAATGCATGATGAAAAAGTAAAGCCAAAGACCATTGAGGCATTTTATCGAGCACTTGGAGAGCATCCAAGCAAAACCAAGTTCAACAAGTCCTTGGGAGTTCAAAGAACTTTCTAAATACAAGAGGGAGAGAGATTCAATCTCTATACCCAAAAATAAAGACAAAACAACTCCATGCCAAACAATCACACAATGCCCTGATCTCGGTGGCCATTCTCCATTCAACCCAAAAGGAAAAACCCCAACACCGAAAACCCAATACTCATGGAGATGGGAAAAAAAAAATTAAAGAGAAGGGAAAAGGAGAGACTTACCGTGAGGATGAGAGCAAAAGGGAGAGAGATGCACACGGAGAGCAACTCGCACGGAGAGGGAAGGTGAAATGGCGCAGGAGAGAGAGAAACAAAATGAAACTGTTTTGGGAAAGAAAAGAGAGCGCGGGGAGTTTTAAAATCTTATTCGCTCGAGCGGAATTAAGTTTTGCTCGAGCGGATACCACAGATTGGTTCGTTCGAGCTGTGAGTCGAGCGAACATCGAGTGGACCAATCTGTCTGAGGCTGCTCAAGCACTTTTTCGAGCGAACATCGAGCGGACCTCTCTGGATGAGTCCACTCGAGCGCTTGTTCGAGCGACCATCGAGCGGACCTCTCTGGATGAGTCCGCTCGAGCGGCAGTTGTGTCTGCTCGAGCCATATTAAGTCCACTTCAATACACATTCCGCGTGACATGCTTCAATACACATTTTACCAAAAGCCCTTTATTTTTCCATCTCCTTCTCTTTCCCCCCAAAAGTGAAATTACTTTTACGTCTGTTTCTCCTCCCTCCCAAAATCTCATTTTAACAAAAACCCTTATTTTCCATCAGATACTTCTCCTTCCCCCCAAAATCCCATTTTACCAAAAGCCCTTATTTCCATCTCCTTCTCCTCTACACGCTGTCCAGCTCCTCTGCTACTCACGAACCCGGTAAGGCTTTAAATCCTTGTCTATCTGTCTCGATCTCTGTCTGTGTATTGGTTCCAACTCTCCCTCTCAATAACTATCTCTTCGTACTAAGCCAGTCACCATGACTAGTGGAGGCCGCAGCCTGTCCAGCCACGTTGCCTTGCTCCGTCGAATCCTTGCTACAGCGCCACCTCGCCCACGAAAATCCAGCTGACTCCCACTCTTATTTGGGTAAGATACTCTCTTGCTTTACCCATGTAATCGTCCTCTATTTTCATCATTATTTTTCTGGAACCGGAGTTGTCTATGATTGTGTCTTTGTTTTGGAGTCGGTTGACTTGATGGCTTGGTTGAGGTATATGAAAATTAATTTTTGATTGATTATAATCTCATGGTCGGAAGAGGGAATGGGTGTAACCGGTGGGCTGGTGTTCCAAATATGGATTTGTGAGTCTGTTTATAATGCTGAAGTTGTAACTGAGTTAAGCAAACTTTAAACAGGTTGGGTTGAATATTGGGGTATATTTTGGGGCAGACTGTGCTATATAGCTAGGGCCTAATTGCCAAAAATTAGCCTTTTTATGGTAACTATGTACTATATATATATATAGCTAGCTATATATATATTAGCCTTTTTATGGTATCTAGCTAGCTAGGTAGGTTTTAGTCCCTTAGTTTTAGTAATAATAACAAGAAAAAAGGATAATTGTTACGGGTCCAACTTATGATAAAGAAAAGGCACAATCCACACACGGCATATATAGATCAAGGCCCTAATGTCTGTCTTTAGGACAAGTGGGTACATTAAGAGATGCCCAACATAGGTTCTAGTCTCTCTAGTGTTGAGGCACCTACAAGTACCTTAGCCATTGCCTATTATTCCTTATTAAACAACTTTCCCTCCTCTACTTGTTTTTAGATGGACAAGAGTTGGATGCAAATCACTGATAGATTTGGATCTAGGGAATATGCTAAAGGAGTTAAGGAGTTCATTACCTTGGCTCAATCTCATGCTACCAGTGATGAAATTCGTTGCCCATGTGTCCGGTGTTCAAATAATTACTTCCTACCTATAAGCCAGGTAGAGAGACACATGTTCATTAAAGGTATTGAGAAGAATTACACGACGTGGATTTTCCATGGCGAGGAGGAAGATTTAATCATAAGTGATGATGATGATGATGATGATGATGATCTACATGATCCCCAAGAAGTGGATGATTACATCGATGACATCGATGTTATGTTACGAGATTTTCGAGCTGGGACATTTCCTGATGTTCCCATAACTGAGTCATTCCATGCTGGGGGTCCGCCATCGGTCGATCCTGAATCATCGCCAACTTTTGACCAGTTGTTGGCTGATTCCCGACGTCCTCTTTATGAAGGTTGTACAAAGTATTCTAAACTATCATTCACCGTCAAGTTGCTGCATATCAAAACACTTGGTGGTTGGAGTGTAAAGTCTTTCGACATGCTTTGTCACTTGCTAAAGTCAGCTTTTCCCAAAGCCCTTTTGCCAAACTCATATCAAGAGTCACGTAACTTGGAAAAAGGCTTGGGCTTTACTTACACCAAGATACATGCTTGTCCGAATGATTGCATACTTTATTGGAAGGAAAATGTAGATAAAGATGAGTGCCCAAAATGTAAACTCTCAAGGTGGAAATTCAACGAAAGTAAGCAAAAAAGAATTCCTCAAAAGGTTTTACGACATTTCCCGTTGAAGCCAAGGTTGCAGAGATTGTTTATGTCACAGAAAACAGCAGCTGATATGCGATGGCACAAGGATCAGCGTGTCATTCAGCAGGGTATTCTAAGTCATCCAGCTGACTCTGAGGTGTGGACAACATTTGATCAAGAGCATGTTTGGTTCACGGAAGACCCAAGAAATATCAGGCTTGGTTTAGCTAGCGACGGTTTCAACCCATTTAATAATTTGGCTAAGCCTTACAGCGTATGGCCAGTGATTCTTGTCCCTTACAACTTGCCTCCATGGTTATGCATGAAAGATCCATTTTTTATCACTTCACTCTTGATTCCTGGACCAAGATCACCAGGAAATGAAATCGATGTTTATCTTCAGCCTCTGATAGATGAATTGATTGATCTATGGGATAATGGTGTTGATACATACGATGCAAAGGCCAAAGAGACTTTCCGATTGCATGCAGCATTACTGTGGACAATCAATGACTTTCCTGCTTATGGAAACCTCTCTGGGTGGAGCACTAAGGGGAAGATGGCATGTCCATCGTGCAAGGAAGAAACAGAGTCTATGTGGTTGACATATAGTCGAAAGCATTGTTATATGGGTCATCGTCGATTCTTGTCACCGGGCCACATTTGGAGAAAGAAAAAAAACTATTTTTAATGGCTATGCAGAGCATTGCGACCCGCCTACAGTGTATTATGGAGAAGATATACTGATTCAACTTCAAGATATTCCGGATGCAAATTTTGGCAAAGGCATAAAGAAAAGAAAGCGTACCATAGACGAGTTTAATTGGACCAAAAAAGTATCTTCTTTCAATTGCCGTATTGGTCGACTATAAAGATTAGACATAATCTAGATGTAATGCACATTGAGAAGAATATTTGTGACAACATCTTAAGAACTTTGATGAATATCTCCGAAAAAACTAAAGATCATCCTAATGCACGCCGTGATCTTTCCAATCTCAATATAAGGAAGGAGTTGCACCTTATTCAGGATGGTACACGCATTAGTATGCCACATGCATGTTATACGTTGTATGGAGCTGAGCGTACTAGTTTTTGTAATTGGTTGCGCAGTGTGAAATTCCCAGATGGATTTGCTTCAAACATTGCTAGATGTGTTAGTGTACCTGATTGTAAAATCTCAGGGATGAAAAGTCATGATTGCCATATTTTCATACAAAGGTTACTTCTTGCTGCAATTTCTGGATACTTACGTCAAGATGTTCGATTGGCACTAACTGAGTTAAGCACTTTTTTCAAAGAATTGTGTGCTAGAACATGTAAGGTTGATGTCTTAGAGCGGCTTCAAGTTGATATTGTTGTCATTCTCTGCAAGTTTGAGATGATTTTTCCGCCTACCTTCTTTGATGTAATGGTGCATTTAGCCTATCATTTGCCACGTGAGGCTCTGCTTGCAGGGCCAGTTCAATATAGGTGGATGTATCCTTTCGAGAGATATCTTGAAAAATTCAAGAGATATGTTAAGAATAAGGCCTGCCCGGAAGGTTCAATAGCCGAGGCCTATATCCATGTAGAATGTTTGAATTTTTGTTCCATGTACCTCCAAGATGTTGAGACTAGATTCAATCCCCCTGAACGTAACGTTGATGAAGGAGATGGGGGTGTACGAGAGGGACTACGTGTTTTTTCACAAAAGGTGCGCCCCATGGGTTATGCTTCACGTCATCGATTAGACGATAACATCTTCATAAAAGTCAGATGGTATGTTCTTAATAATTGCACAGAGATTGGTCTATACCTTAAGTAAGTAACCAAACTATTCACTAACTTAGTAATTTTCAGTTCTAAAGATACTGATTTGCGTTGCATCTCCTACACATACTTATTAATCGCTCGAGTTCTTTTGTCTAGTGAGCACTACATGCTGGTCAGTGAAGAGTATCCTGATGATGTCAATAGTATGCATGCTGCAAAATTCCCAGAATGGTTCAAGTCACACGTAGGGAAATTTATTTGGAAGTTCACCCCTATATGAGTTTTGAATATGTTTGGCTTTACTTTATGCGGTTCCTTGTTTCAACTTGTGATAGATTCAAAGTCTTCGTGCTAATAATCCTGGAGAAGTTTCAGAGGATCTATATGCCCTAGCATGTGGTCCTGATCCTTGGGGTGCGTCCTATTCAGGTTGCATAACCAATGGTATAAGATTTCACACAAAAAATCGTGAAGAACATCGTCGCACCCAAAACTCAGGTGTCATGGTGATTAGTGAACAACAAGGATCTGAAAAGCTTGAGTTCTTTGGTAGACTAACAGACATTTTGGAAATCCGTTATATGGGTTGGCGTCGTGTTTACTTATTCAAATGTGAATGGTTTGACATCTCTGATTCTAAACGAGGGATACGTGTGGAACAACATTTTACCAGTGTGAATATGTCTCGGATAGCTTATAAGGACGACCCTTTTGTTTTGGCGTGCCAAGCATCGCAAGTGTTTTACCTAAAAAATCATAGCATTCGTGGTGATTGGTATATAGTGCAAAAGGTCAAAGGTCGAAATGTCTATGACCTTCCACGAGAATCCCTAATTGAAGATGATGCATCTGATTCTAGTGACGTTGATGCATACCAAGAGGATAATTCTGGCGATGCTTACGTGAATGTCCATGCTGATGACATTCCACTGCAAACAAACATGCACAGGCCTAATGTTGAGCCGGAGCAGATTGAAGTTGACATATCGGTAATGCAAAGATCAAATTGCAACCAGTTTGAGAGGGGGTTTATCAATGACGATACGAGTGAAGACAGTTCTTCTCACAGCACCGAAGTGGAGGGTAGCATAGAAGAAGATAGTCTCTCAGAGGATGAGACGAACTAGCCACTTCAAAGCTGGTAATAACATTGTGTCTCCATACAACCCATTTTGTTTGGCTTATCCTAAATATCATTTTTCAAATTAAAGACTCGTCTTTTTTATTTCTCATAGGAACATCACGGTCGTTAGCAGTGTGCAATTTACTTCAAGAATAGGAGATCTTCCATTGAATGGACGTGTAATTTGCTTGAGAATTATTTAATGTGTTATCTTTTGCCAATTTAGCCAAGTTTGTAATGACAGCACACTAGGGGGCACTACTTCCTAAATGTCCTTGTTAATTTGGACCATTCCTTTAAACAAATAGTAGTATGATGATGAGCTAATTGTAATATTCTAAACTGAAGTATAATCATATATAAATAATTGTATCCTTTTAGTGTGATTGCAGGAATAATATTGGTTGTCCAGTTTTTTTGGCAAGCACATCGCCTAGAAGTTTAAATACATATTACGTGTTGGATATGCCGATAACTGGAAGAGGTAGAGGTCGATCACACTCTGTGAGCTATGGTCGAGGGAGATCTCAGACCAATGATGAAATTCGGAATAAAGTACCCATTGCTGCCATGGGTCTTAGAGATGACGCATCCTCAAGTACAGATGACTCTACTGAGCTACCTAATGTTGTCCCAAGCACAGAACCAAATGACATGTCAGCAGTTAATTCGTCGCTAAGCACAAATCCACCTGGTATTAATCTAATTTATATTTATATTGTTTTACATTTTGGATACTATTTTACATTTTGTTTTACATTATATGTTTAACATGTTGATTAGTTTAATTATTGAACTGTTCTGACATTTTCACTCTTGGAAACAATTTAGTACCACTTAGCCAGAAGCGTGGGAGAGGAGCAGCAAAAAGTACAGAGTTTGAAAAGGTGCGAAAGTATGGAAAGATATCTTTGAGGATAAAGGACGGTGAAACTGCACCTTGTTGTGAAAACGCTACCTTGTTTACTACAAGGGTTACTTGGTTAATCAAGCATCATGTGGACTTGAGTCATGCTAGCTGGCATGACGTACCAGCTAATGAGAAGGAAGAACTGATTACACGCGTTCAGGTTAAAGTAGGAGAATGCAATACATGTTCAAATAGAGTAGATGAAAGCCTAATGTTGGAAATGTAAAACTCGAGGCTGAGAGATTATAATTAATACTCTTGATATTTGTCTATAGGCTGATTTCAACCTCGATTGGACCAAGAAGAACCAACGGGATACAGTTACGAAGACACTACGCAAGCGGTTTAATCATATTCGCTATGATTTACATAGAACCTACAAGCAATACGAGAGCAATGAAGAAGCACTTGCGAATAAGCCACCGTTGGTGACACTAGCCACTTGGGTAAAGTTATGTGCTCGATATTCAAGCGAGGACTTTAAGGTAAGTTGGCAGTTGTATACTTAATTAACATGTTGTGGAATTTTTTGGTAAAATAGTCACCTGTATTAAATGTTAGATAGGACTGTTAGTTTTTGTTAAAATAGTCAACTATATCCACTTATATATAATCCTCTTGACACTCTACATTCAATGGATGTATATCATGTCCTGTGTGACTGCAGCGGATGTCTGAACGAAATAAAAGTAATAGGGAGAAGCAACAAAATAATCACATGGCTGGACGAAGGTCATTTGTGCGGCTAATGGAGATGAGGGTAAGTCTCCATTTTGGTTGCAAGATGCACATCGACTGTATGTAGCATTATTATTTCTTTGTTCCCATGATATGTTAGGTTTCTTCCAAGTTTGTGTATTTCCTTTGTGTTCTCTATATATCAATGACTAATATAATTAGTTGCACATTTAGTTTAGAAAAAACACTCAACAATCGTTATTTTTAGTACTTTGTAAGTCTAATCCCAACAATTAATTTGATAGCTTGAATGAGAGATTTCATGCAGATTTGAGTTCTTCATTATGAACGCTTGCTACTTGTATTCCTTTAATTTGTACTCCATAATAGTGTTCATATATTCAATCTAAGCTAGTGTGTAATTTACTTTATTTGCAGTCTGGGAATGAGGAGAATTTGGTTGATTTCTTTAAAGAAGTCAGGTGGTCAAAGAAGAATGACAAATTTGTGACTCCCATGATAGAAGAGAAATATGTGAGTGTTAAAGTAAAATCTTGTGATGTTTGAGATAAACCGATGTCCATATTTTTAGTGCTAAGTACATATTATGAGCACCTAACTTATCTTTGCTGCTAATGGTTGATAGAATGAGATGACAGCAAAGATGGCAGAGTTGGAGCCTGAGAAGCGGACTAAAGAGGCTACAACAACAATATTTAAGGAAGTTTTGGGCCATAGGTCAGGGTATGTACGGGGTCTTGGTGAGATGGTTATTCCCGAGTCATCTAGACAATCAACTAATGCCCGAATAGTAGAATTAACTGAACGTGCAGAAAGAAGTGAGAGAGAAGCTGCACATTATAAGGTTTTACATGATGACTTACGAGCGAATGTCATGCTATTAATGGAGAAACAAGACAAGTACGACAAGTTTATGGAGAGATATGAGTTAGAGAGACAGACCCAGGGAGAGACTCATAGAGAGACTCAGGGACCTGTATAGCTGGTTACTAAATTTGAGGGTAATAATTTTTTGTGAATTTTGGTAAGGAGATGAAAGTTAAAGTTATATAGCAACAAAATATCTCCCATATGTCTAAAACCTCCTCTTTTGTACATCAGTTATTGGTGTGGGGTAAGTAGTGTATTTTTTGGTTGTAAGGATATTTTGTACCTTTTGTTTGGCGATGTACGTTGCTTTTGCCACCAACATGCACATTGGAAGTTCTTGTTCATCAATGTACAATGAAACTTCTACAGCAAGGTAAGTTATCAGTAATTTTCATTTATTCTTGTTTTGACATTGTTGCTTTTTATGTATCTTTCAACATCTATATGACCAAGAAAAAATAACTTGTTTCATCATTATTCTGGAAATTTTTTTTAGTTTTGTCAATGAAGTTGCTGAATGTGAGATATCATAGAGGACATCACCTTGGGTGAGTGTAGTGGACTTGGTATTTACCAGTTTATAAGTGCATATGGTTTTTCACTTGTATAATCCTCATCTTTTTAGTGCATACTTTGTTTGGCAGGATCAAATTGCCAAGTGTTGGATTTTGATCATATTGGATATTGTGATTTTGGAAGCTAGCTTTATACCAGACTAAAGAGCTAGCGTACATAGAGACTTTTCGAAATGGCCTCGTTAGTCTTCTGAATCATGTAAAAGGTAGCTCCAATTTCAGGTGAGACCCTTGTATTAATTTTCGGAGAGTTTCTACGTGTTCTATATATGTACATAATATATATATATATAGTTTGTTTTTTTATTAAGGCTAGCCAGCTAGCACACGTTGGCAAGGCAAGTTGCATGCAAAAACTTCCATTTCATGACACAGTAATCATGATTTCATATGCTTTGCCATGCATACTCTTTTATAAGTTTATATATATATATATCTAGCTATATATATAGTAGTACTATATGTTTTCAATGCAATTCTAATTTGTCCAATGGCTGATTTTGTACTGTTTTGTTCGAATGAAGTAGTACTCCTAACCTCCTGTTTAAAACTCTAGAATATATCAAGCTCTAATTATAAGTACTCCATGCAGTTAAGGTCACTCGATCTAGTAGCTATTACTAATTATCTTCAGCGAAGTATATCAATCATGAGCTAGCTAGCTTATTAATTAGTCGATATATATATATATGTTCATGAAATATTGCATGAAGAAATTAGAGACTGCATGCATGCTACTTGAATTGTGGATCCAGGTCATAAAGAAAACTTGAAAAATAAGTGTTTTTCCGCTCTATGGAGGTTATAACTAGTATTAATGTAAGCAGGGCAAATTTTTTAAGAGGATAAGCAGTACTAGTACTAGTTGTACTGACGTGAGTACTTATAATATGAATTGATGATCAATTAATGTGGGCTTCTATTTCTTTCTAATTGATCTAGGATATCTTCATCTACGTGTATGTTCTAGCACTCTATAATGTATATGGTCTTTGCAAGCTAGCATTATTAGTCTAATTATGCAAGTTAGCATTAGTCTAGACTTTTTTAATTGGGAGCCGTAGTTATAATATAAGATATATTTTGTTTAATTAATGCTTGTAATATTATAGATATATCAGGCTTTGATCAGTAGGTTTCATTTCTATCCATGAAGACCAAGAAGAATGTGAACATAATTAATGTGCAATGAAGTGAGAAAATACATGAATGCACACTAGGATCGATTTGATCATGAAGCTAGGTGATCAGTCTCTCATGATGATAATACTGTCTTATTCTGTATAGTATAGATCTGCATTTTATGTACATTTTGAACACTATGGAAGGAAAAATAATGCAAGAGTTTTGAGCCCGATGTTTATATATAGCTGATTATGAATTGAATGTCTTGTAACTTTGGTCTTGAATATTATGTTTTTGCAGAAATATATTGCATTTCTTTACAGTACTTGTGTTGAAGCACTTGAAGAAAAATCGGTGAACCAAATTTAGACGTTCTTCCCATACTCGTTGGAATATGGTGGTTAGAAAGAAAAGCACTTGTAATGAAGAAGTTGGTGCATTTATGAAGACAACTTGCTGTTAGTCATTTATAGTTTGAACAAAACACTTGTAAATTTATATTCCATTGTGATATGTTGGATGGTATTGCGTAAAACTTAGTCTTAAATCTTGGTGAATTTCAAATATGTATGTCGAGGTTATTTGAATGATGTTGACATATAATTTATATGTGCAATCAACTGGAATTTATCCAAATATAGTGTTTTTAATTTATTAGCAAACAATTAACTGTTATGAAAGAAACAAATATCAGGAAAAATAATGCCATGAAAAAATACAACAAAACTGAACAGGTTATGAAAAAAACAAATATATATATTATTTCCGGCGAAAATAACTCGCCGGAAATAAATCAAAGAGAGCTAAGTCGCTGAATAAGACATTATTTGCGGCGACTATATACTCGCCGCAAATAATGACTTAGAATTTCCGGCGAAATTAAACTATCGACACTAATGTGTATTTAGTTTATTTCCGGCGAATTTAGGTCGCCAAAAAAAATATACTTTTAGCCACTGAAGGTCTATCTGAATAATCTTTTACTGGCGACTATATAATCGCCGCAAATAATGACTGAGTATTTTCGGCGAAATTCAACTATCGACACTAATGTATATTTAGTTTATTTTCGGCGAATTTAGGTCGCCGGAAATATACTTTAAGCCACTATTCTATAAGCTTTTACTGGCGATATTTGTCATATTTGCGGCGGAATTATATCACCGAAAAAGGTGTTATTTCTGTCCGTTTCTGAAAATCGGCACAAATTGGTTAACTTGGCTGCGGCGAAATTTGGGCAAAGATATTTAGCCGAAAATAAGTAATTCTGGCGAAATTTGGTATTATTTGTGGTAATTGGAGTCTCCGGAAATGAATGAATTTCTTGTAGTGGGGTTGAAAATTGAAATATAATATCTATGAGCCCTGTTTTCAGTAGATCGTTTTCACCCCTCCCCATCACCCTCCCCTCGTCGTCCCATGGCCGTCCCCTCGCTGAACACCGTCGCCGAGTGCCTTCCATTGTTCAAAGGCTCGGCTCCCTCTTCATTGTGCAATTTATTTCAGGTAACTTCCACCAGCCAAAAGCTTCGATCTAGAGGTAGACTTAAGGGTTTGTGTGTTTGTATAACTTTTTTTCTCACAAAAATTCTGACTTGCTTCTAGGGTTCGGTTTGGTCCCTTTTGTTAAGTCTAGAATTTCTAGTATTTTGTGTGAGATTAATTTCTATGTACTTTTCCATTTTAGGTCTAATTGCATTAATCATATTGATATTGAGTTGTGCGAAACGAGGATATCAGAATTTTATAGCCCTAAATAGAGTTCCAATTTAGGGCTCAGTTCCAATTTGTGTAGAGTTTACTTAGGGCATAGAAATTATACATATATTAAGAAACTATAGATACTAAATCTGTCACCAAATAATTTTCAAATCATGATATGATTCCACATCATATATTATGAAACTTCCAATTTAGGGCTCAGTTCCAATTTGTGTAGAGTTTACTTGGGGCATAGAAATTATACATATATTATGAAACTATATATATTAAATCTGTCACCAAATAATTTTCAAATCATGATATGATTCCACATCATAGAATTAATGAATAGTATTACTCTAACAATATGTAATGGATCTTAACACAGCTTGACATGATCAACCAAGACTTTCATCACTCGATTCTATGTAAGTTTCAAAACATCACTGTTGTATTAGTTTCTTGGTGGGTGTCCAAGAAAACTTAAGAAAGAGAGAATATCATTTTCCCTTTTAACCTAGTTGGATGCGGTCCCATATATCTTGTTGTCAACTTGATATATATATATATATATATATCATCTTTTATGAAATTCTCAAAGCTACCAATCCAAATCTACCATGTGATTCCTTTGCATATAACTTGTACAATGCCAACAAAACCAAAACGTTTACCATTGGAGCCAACTTCTAATAGTTGCATAATTATTGGATTCGGTATGTATTAATGGTACCATGTTTACCTCTTCTTAAAAAAATAAAGAAAACGCAACTAGATGAATTATTACTTGGGTTTAGAAGTATAACTCAAAATGTCATTTTTACTTCTTCTTCGACTTGGCATGGTCAGTTTATTTGAAACCCTAATATTTAAATATGTGTGGAGTTTATTTGGAACTCTAATATTTAAATATTTTGAACTTTTCATATTCTATGTATGGTATAGATGTTGTGATCCATGATCATGATTATGATGTGCTTAGAGGTCTTTATCTCAAGAGGCAGCAAACTATTTCACAATGGGAATGTGAAAATGTGTTTGCTTTCCTATGGCTATAACAGTATGTACCATTCAACTCCAACATGGGAATGTGAATCTGTTGTGCTATACATGTAGTTCAAAAGTAAAAAATCCAAAACTCTAATTCTATTAAAATGACTGCAAAAAATACTGAATCTGAATCTGAGTCTATTCTGCTATAGTTTTTTGACATTTTCTACGACAACTACATTTATTGTTCTCTTCGTATATACACAGCAATGTCTGAGTCACATAGTGGAAATAACTCAACCTCAGTAAAGTCAATATACGAGTACCCCATTTGTCATTGTGGAATTAAAGCTTGTCAAAGAACTGCGCATACAGAAGAAAATGAGGGACGGCGGTTTTTTGGATGCCAAAACTATATAGTGAGATTTTCTCTTCTTGTTCCAAAATATGTCATTAATATGGATAGTCTTGTTTGCCAAAATTTAAGTGAGTTTTTCTATTTTGCAGTCTGGGAAGTCTTGTGGATACTTCCGCTGGTCTGACCCTGAAATACCATTATATTGCCAAAAGACTATCAAACGATTACAACACTCGAATGATAAATTAAAATTTGAAGTTGAAAATATCCAAGCATCAATGGATATCCAAACGTTGAATCATCATGTGGAAATAGAGGCCGAGAGGCACAAGAGGCAACTGGAGAAGACTACCTATGTTCTAACAAGTAAATTGTCGTAGTTTTTCTATTTTGGGTTACTTATATCTAGTTCTGGTTGGTTCAAAGGCAAATGTTAATGTTGTAATAGAAGTTAGCATGTTAACGTTGAAACTTTGAATATTCCCATGTATGTAGAAGGTCTTTGTATATTGTGGGAACTCTTTGTATTTTTTGAGACTTTGAATACAAAGGTTGTATGTTATGTGTTTGTTTGAAGTACTTACCAAAAAAAAAATGTGTTTGTTCAAGACAATATTTCCATTTGGCAAGAGATGACCATTACCAGTGCTTCTGGAAATAATTCAGCAAAAGCAGCTTGCTGGATCTATGTGCCCAGATATATATAGCTTTTTTTATGGTTCATATATAGCTTTTGATAATAAGTATTACATTGCTAGCTAGGACCTTAATTCAACATCTTTAGCATCATCTTGACCTGCAGCATGCTTTTAAACTACATTCATGATGACCAAACTGGTACGCACGCTTAATTAGTGTTCTTATCCATTATCAAACTCAATGTCGCAAGATACACCATTAATATATGTATATTAACACTTTTAATATTCCCAGGTAAAATTTTTGAATATGCATCATTAACATTCTCCTATACAACATCTGGATACACCTTCTTCTCAAAATGCACTTCATTTACAACATTGTTGGACAACACCATCATAAATACAAAAATCAGCAAGTGCATAACAACATATGCCCAACAATAAGTGTTCAAAATATTTTCTACATATCTACATCATAAACAATACACCATCATGGCTGCTACCATGTAGGTTGATATAGATGATCCTGATCCGATAGATTTGATCGCACAGGTTGCACTTGTACTGGAGGTGGAGGAGCAGTCGAAGGAGTTGCAAAATAATCCGGCGCATGTGTCTAAACTGAGCTAATATTCCCATGTTGCCAGGATACCTAGGAAAATGATAAAATATAATTTTATAAGGGTTCTATACATAAACAAAAGAAAAGAATTGGAATAAACTTGTGGACACTTTACTTTTTAAGTGTACCTGGGTTTGTGGAGCCATTTGTTGTGTGCCGCTCACACTGTAAATTGGTGTATCTTCTCTTGATAATTGACTACTCCTCTATGCATATCAACAAAAATCAAGAAAATATTATGCACAGTAACCTAAAATGAACATTTGCAATCTGGACAATTAAGCTGGAACTTAAGACACTTCATTAACATATGGAAAATAAATAAAATGAAGCAGGTGCAAACAAACAACAAGTAGGACATATACGATATTTTTTCTGATTTGGAACTTCTAAAAAACTAATAGTATCTAGGAAAGATCTTATACATATGTTCAAAAATAATGGTGCAATATACAACCTCTATTGTGGGCAATCTCCTTCTCATACTCGGTTTCTTGAGAGCTTTCTCAATGGGGTGCGTTTTCTCTTAGTTGGTGGTCTCCCTTTACTCCGAACTACCAATGGACTAAGAACTTTACCCTTTGAGCCATCCATGGAAGTAGTAGCAGCAGTTGTGGAGGTACCTTCTCTTGAATCGTCATCTGGATACTCTAGTTTCAACTGTTCTAGCTGACCGATCAATTTCATACAGTTTTGATTGATACAATCATACGTTTGTCTCTCGGGGTTGCTCGTCGCCTCATTACTACTTTTTATTTGGATATATCTTCTCTTTATATCCTTCCTCCACCGATCCAAAATGTATTTGGTGGAACTTCACTCTTGCCTAATTGCGCCAGAATACGAAGAGCATGCCTATATAATATTCCCCTAAACTCAAACAACTTGCAACTGCATGTAATATCTATGGGATCTTCTTCATGGTAACTCACAATGTAGTTTACACGTTTAAGGAATCCATCACTCATTTCAATCTCATCCGCGACTACGTACGTATATTTCCCACCATTGCCCCCTAAATAGGAGGTAGTCAAATATAAAAACCCTCGGAATTCTCCTTGGACTTCCTTAAACTTGGCAATTGTGTATGTCGTTTGAAATTGCTTCTCGATAGGATAGCGGGAGATGCAAGGGATCTCAGTGTTAAATGAATTGAAGTCAGCAATTGCTTCATTCTCTGCCTTCCTCCTAAGGGCTGAATCATATTGTTCAACAAATTGTTTCAATGTGGTCCTAGAGTGAACATAGTTATCAAAAAATGCGTTCATGCTTTCACTATGTTGTGTTGTTGATATTCCAGCCCAAAAGGTGTTTTTAACATATGCCGGCACCCAAAACCGTCTATCATAATAAAGAGATCCCAACTAAGCATTATCACGAAGATCATATGTGTCAAGAAATTCGCACCATCGTTCTTCAAACTCATTCTCATTTAACGAGTCATACACACATTTGTGTAGACTACTCTTGATCTCGTCGTATCGAGAATGTGACCAAAACTTTTCAAAAAACTTCTTCATGATATGCCCTAGGCAAACGATGCCTAGAGGATGGAAACACCATCGCAATTGCAAGTTGCATTGCCTTATCTTGGTCTGTAATGATTGCATTCGGTGGTCGGTCATGCATACACTTCAACCATGACTCAAACAACCACTCAAAAGTATGTGCATCCTCATTGGATATCAATCCACACCCGAATAAAATAGACTGACCATGATGATTCACACCCACAAACGGCGCAAAAGGCATTTTATAAGTATTGGTTAGGTAGGTTGTATCAAATGTGATCACATCCTCGAATGATTGATACGCAGCTCTACTTCGAGCGTTTGCCCAAAACACATTCTTTAATCTCATATCAAGGCCCACATCGATCGCATAAAAGAAGTCAGGATTTTTTTTCTGCATATCCTGGAAGTAGTTCATTAGAGCTTCAACACCTCCAACTCTGAGGCGAAGTTGTCGTACTTTGTCTATATAGTTTTGACATTCCTTCACCCCAAAAGACACATTCTCATACCCCCTGTTTCAACAACTACACTATTGAAAGTCTTTGACGTACGTATTCCGGCCTCATCATTTATTTCAAGCATCTTAGCCACACGAGCATCTACCTTTTTGAAACATCTAAAGTGTCTTGCTTTTCCCGAACTACATACATGTGTGTGATCCAAGATTACACTAGATAAGGTGTATCCGCCGTCCTCATTCAAAACCGCATTAACTCTTGCCTTACATCATACCCTCTCTGTTTGTCTTGACCTGAGTACATTGGAAGCCTGACTCTTTGTTATGCCTTGCTGCACACATACTAATGTAAACCATCTAACTTTCTCTTCGTCGCTTTGTCTAGAATTCCTTCTACGCACCCTGAACCCTTTATGCTTAGCATACTTCATATAGTAAGATCAGACTTCTTCCTCACTAGAAAATGTCATTCCAACCTTGGGTTCTTTGACATAGTCATCAACCTTAGGTTCTTCGACACCATCATCATTATCAGGCCCATCATCAACCATTACTTCATCATACTCATTGTCCGATAATTCTATAAAGTTCGCCATATCAACTCACCATTGGAGAACCTACAATTAGTATCCGACAATTGAATTAGCATATCATTCAAACTAACGCTCATTCATTTAAAAGTATAAAAGAACCGAAAATGTCGAAACTAAGGCTCATTCATTTAAAAGAACAAATTACTGTGGGAACCCCAAAATCACAGAAAAAAGGTACACTTACAACTGCAGAATGCATGCTGGGAAATTCTCAGTCTTTATTTGATAGCAAAAAATTAAAATAATTACCATGCCAATATAGAAATCACATTAGCAACTTTTCCACACATCTCAATTAATTTTTGATCGGTAAGATTGCACATGAAGCACGCCCTTTTAGCAGCAAATCATCCAAATATATAGATGGATACAGTTTAAGGAAAAGAATAGAACTAAATAAAGAAAAAAGAATAACCCCATAGTCTATAAATGGAAATCTATTAAATTCAACCCTAAATTTAGAAAAATCATTAAAAAATCGTATTTTCATTTGGAGGTCAACTAAGAACTATAATCCACCCAATACACATCAACTTAGAACAACAAATGTATAACAAATTAAATTACTGCAAACATAAGCCCAAAATTCTCACAAAAATTGATTCTATCTTCATCTCTTCTACGACTAAAATCAATCACTAAAAGCAACAAATATTCTGTCTGCGAGGTGAGTCCAGGTAAGCTCAAAATCAATTCACTAACAAGGTAAGCTCAACAAAAGTGTTCACTAATAACTACTGCAAAGTTCTTCATTTTTTTTTCACCCCAACACCAATAATTTATATCTTGGGATTCCGGCGTGGAGTGACGCGTGGAGGCGTCGAGTGGTGGTGGGGATGAACTGCACCAGGAGTGGAATCGAATCGGAGGGCCGAAACCGAACGGAGGCCGCTTCCTTGTACGAAAATCTTCTCTGAAAGTTCTGTCGAACAGGACAAAAAAAAATTGAAAATCTTCTCTTGGGGGGGGCATTCGCGGCTAGATTATGTGTAGTAAACGAGGGTTTTTGCCGGAGATAGATGCGAGGGGCTAGGGTTCGGAGAAGAACTGGGTTGCATGAAACAGACCTGTTTATGAGTTTCCTGTTTTCTTTTTCTTTTTCATTTTTTGTTTTACATTTTTCTGTTTTCAGTTTCCATTTTTCTGTTTTTCACGTTTTTTTTTCTGTTTTTCACTTTCCGTTTTGGCTGCTACATAAGCGCGTACACATCAGGTGGTAAATTGGAGCGGTAAGAGGGAAGCGGCAGAGTAGATTTATTCCGCTCAATATGTCATGTCAGAATGAGCAGTAAAAATAATATTATTTTTTAAAAAGGGTAAAAATGAAAAAAAACTGAATAAATAAATCACTTATAAATTTTAGAAAATGACAGAAGAAAAAAATAAAAAAAAAATTAGCAAATCAGTTTGGTCTTTTTATTTCTTTTTAAGTAAATTAGTTAAAAAAAATCTTTCCAGTTATTGTTTATTTTCTCTAAATTTAGTTTTATTTTTTATAAATAATTTTTAATCAACTTTTTTTTTTCTTTTTTTTTTAAATTTAGTTTTTAGCGATTTTAAGAAATCTACTAAAATTTTCAAATTTATATATTTTAATATGTTTTAGAAATTTTTAATGTTAATTTTTAAAATTTAACATAAATATTTTAATTTTATGTTTGTTATTTTTCTTTCTTAAATTTATATATTTTCTCAATTTTAAATTCTGGCCGTACATACTATAATATGTGTAATTTTTCTATTAGTCATGACATGGTGATCAACTATCAAATTAATATTTTTTATGAGCCTTTCTAGGTATAAACAATTTGATGCACCAAATCTCGTACCAACGACTTTTTTTATTGAAAAAAATAAAAGAAAAATAATTTTGAGAGAAGAAGAAGGTTTTGTCTCGAAAATCATTTTCATCTTCAATTCACACCGTTTCATTAAACAGATGTCTTACATGTCAACATCAGTGCGTAGTTTGATGTGCGAACTCGCTTGCAATAAGACTTTTCTATTTTTTATTAAGAAACCGACTGATGGACCTGTTGAAGCATGTTTTGTAAGAACAAGATGAAGAAGGTGAAGGAATCATCCCTAGCCCATGTGGTTTGGGGTCCACGATGGCAGTCCAAAATGACGATACAGTATCCGTACATACGTCAATTGCAGTTAATAGAAGATAAATGCAGCAAAAATAAATAGAGAATGACACACGAATTTATGTGGTTCAGCACAAGGCTTACGTCTATGGGTCATTTTGGGATGCAAATCCACTATAAATAGAAGTATTTTACAGTTTCTTGTGGTTCACTGTACAAATGATAATGCTGGAGTTTCCCTTCTGAAGGTGGAAGAAGCTCTACCTCTCTAGTCGCCCCCAATTTCGGAAGAAGAAGAAGAAGCCTCCAAAAGTCTTTGATATCAGATCCATTTTATTAAGCCCCTGTTAGTAGTTGGTGAGAAAGTCAACTCTATGCCTCTTCATCTTTTCCCGTCACTTCCTCATTTTTCCCCTAACACATTTTTCCTTTCTCAGCTTTTGTCCCATTTTTGTCCTTTTCTTATCCCTTTCTGATGGTATCTCAAGGGCTAGGTTTGGGGCTCCATATGGGCTAGGAGATTTTATCCCTTCCAGTAACCACGTAATTCTCAAGGATTTCGAGAACCTATAAATCAAGCTACCTGTGAAAAATAAACTTCGAACATTGGTTCTTGATCTTTTGTTTATCAAGACCATGATGAGTTCCGAGCATAAAACTCAGCTTGGAGAGTTGGGCGAGAGCTAGACTCGATCGCCCAAGGTGGTGATCGTAGAGCTCGGCTTGGAGAGCTAGGCGGGAGCTAGATTGGACTGTGCAAGGTAGTGTTTATTGGAGAAGATGATGCTACCGAGGTGTGAGCGCAGATCATCTTCCTAGAGAACATGGCAAGATCTAAAATCAACTGCTTTGGGTGCGGGAGACGGAGCTCAACTGCGCTGCTTTGGAGGGAGACAGAGCTTGATGGTCCCTAGACTCTACCACAAGTGCATGGGTCGTGACAAATAGAACAAGGCAAAAAGAATATCGTTTCCACAAGGAGGAGATTCAAGTACCAATTTATAAAATTTCCTATATTATTTAGACGATCCCAAATTGATGTGACTGACTACAAATTCTTAACCTGATAACTCAAATATGAAAGGTTCCTAGGGCTTGGATTTCATCAATTGAATTCCTTCAATGAGTTTAAACCTAGTTGCTTACATTAATATTTTGAAAATTACAATTACCGAATTCCCTTTTTTATGTGATATCCACTTTCAAGATATAACACTTATACCTATATTAATCCTATGTCTATTGTCGTGATCACAGAAATTAAATATAAATTCATTATGCTCTGTGGAATTTTTGAATGTAGGTTACAAAGTTGTGTATTTATTTCTAAACTACATTGCTAAGGTTTGATGAAGTCACGAACTAATATTGAATTTCAACTTTCGTTACTTCATTCAACATCTTAAGCATGCAATTCATGGCTAGTAAATTGCAAAAATGAAAACAGAAATCATCCAATTGCAATTAACAAAGGGTATTCAATACAACCATACTTAAATCATATCCAAAATTCAATGAGTACATCCTAGTCCTAGAATAAGAAAACTAGCAAATCATAACTAATAAAATAATCTAATTATTTCTCAAACATAAATTCAAATTCAACATCCTTAATAACAATTTAGCGACTAAAAATTAGAGAAAGAAAAAACAAAACTCTTCAATTGCAGAAATAGTGAATTTTGTTCTTTATTTCAGAATTACAGCTCCCTTCTTCAATCCTCTTTTCTTTTTCTCTACCGGTCTATTTTGGTTTTAAACTCTCCTTAATACACAGCTAGCTAGAAGTTTTCCCACCTTGGCCTCCTCTATTTTTAATTTTAAAATATTTTTTTTATGTGCCAGCTAATTCAAAAACCTGCCGTCCATATCTGTAATTGAAAATCCAATCAACTCAAAACCAATTCTCCTTTCTAATTTTAAAACAGATTTGCTGCTGAAAATTCAAAATTCTTGACTGATTGACTTTCAGCTGGATTTAAAGCATTAAAATGACACATTTTGGAGTTGGATCCTTCATAAAAGTTTTAGATCTAGTTCTCATATTTCAAACACACTTAGGCTTGCTTTATTCTGACTTCTAGAACTCTAGATACAGGCTGAAAACCAAAAAAATGTCTGGGTTGCAGTAAACTTCTAGACAAATTCGAACTTCTCCGTTTCTTGCTAAGTTTTGAACCTCAAAACGGAAAAACTGGGTTTTGGACTCTTCATAAAATTTTTAGGCCTATGTCTTAGCTTTCCGTCATCTAAAACCGGCGTATGTAGCTCTAGTTAAAACCCAAAAACGAAACAGTATTCAGGTTTGACTGGAACAGTGTTCTGGTTTGACTAACCCATACCAACTCGGATTTGCTCTTTAGGCCTAGCCCAATTTCGGCCTCTTCACATTATCCCAATTTTAATCTAATTCAATAATTAAACACCTGAAAAATATCAAGAATTTTCAAGAATTAAATAAATGTAAAAGACACTTAAAATTCTAGACAAACGAGTTAAGAAACATACAAAACACTTGGAATCAAAACAATTAGGACTAAGAAAATGTGTGAAATAAATTCTCACATCAAATACCCCCAAACTTGAATATTTGCTTGTCCTCATGCAAAAAGAAAACCATAAAAACATAGGACAATAATCATAATCAGGCTCACCTCATCTCACCCAAAGGACCTATCGTGCAAACATAAAATCTTTAACTTGGTACATAAACAATAACAAATAAAGGAAAACTAAGCATACTCGCATTCTCTAGTTCAAATATCCATACATAATTTCAAATTCAATCATATTTATCATAGAACCAACACAATTGAATCATGTAACAACTCAACCTGCAATCACCCCTTCTCACTACTACAAACAAGGGTAGCAAACTAGAGATATGTATATTTTTTATTTTTATTTTTTTTCACTATTTTTATTAATAATTTTTATTCTTATCTTTAAGTTGTCACTCATCTTTTGACGCAAATACATGCATTTGTGATGGATGCACCCAGTTACTCAACAAGTCACACACTTAAAATTTTGCTTACTCATATTTCAAGATGCCGTTTGACGTAAAAGTAAATATTGGTAATGAATACCCCTAGTTACTAAGCAACTCAAAATATTGGAGCAGATAGAATTTTGTACACATTTATTTATTCAACTGTCTAATTATTATCACTCTATTTACTTAAACCTTGTTTAGGACAAGATCAAAGGGGATAATCACAACAAAAGCATCACACTCATCTTTTATGCATAGTCACACAACTCACACAATTTTACAAAGAAATGTGTACTTCAATAATCTTAAAAAAAACAAATATGTTTAATCTTGCTTTATAAGATATCATTTATCTTAAATAAAAAATGAAATGTTTAACACAATAAGGAACCCAAAAGTGTAATGTTGATCCTAAATAAGTCTCACACAAGTGTAAATGTAAGTTCATTTCTCCTAATCTTTCACATAAAAATTTGGTTTGGAAGACTTGGATATGATCACCAATTAACTTGCATGAATGTGAACAAACTAAAATTTCAAAGAAAAAAAAAACTCTTTCTTAAACAAATATAGCCAACACCAACATTCAGCATAATTAAATATTAAATATCCACTCTAAACTTAATTTTCACATTGAAAGAAAAATGGAAGAAATACTCTCCTTTTAGCAAGGCTGAACACATCCTTCTCCAGCTTTTATCCCATTCTTATCCTTTTCTTGTTCCTTCCTGATGACATCTCATGGGTTGGATTTGGGCTCCTCTATGGGCTAGAGATTTTTTTCCCTTCCAGGACCAATTTAAATTTTAAACATAATCATATATGACAGTTCTAAACTTTTGAAACCAAAGTATCAATTTTGAAAAAAAGTTTTGTTATTTATTATTTCACACACTATATATATTATATATATATTTTTTATTTTAAGGTTGGGGTCGATACTGTTTTAGCACTTAAAATCTGAAAACAAAAAACAAAAAGATCTTAGACACGTGTGAACAAGTACTCACTTTCTTTCGTAATTCTTGATTAATAATGATGGACGGGTCCGCGGGCTAGAAATGCTTGGACCCACGTCTAAAATGTCAGTGTGCTTTCGCTTTCGATTAAATGGCGGATCTTCTGCAACGATTCTGTGGGGACATCGTTTTGATTTGATGTGGCATGTCTCTCTCGCATGTGCCCATTTTGAGATCAGGACAACCATTTCAATGGACATGAAATAGTTAACTACTTCCTTAACTTCTACGGTCTCTTCTAATTTGGATCCTTTGAATCCACCCATCCACTCACCGGACCGACCCAACCTAACTTAACACGACCTTTAAGTAAGAAAAGAAAAAAGGCTGCTCCATTTACTGTCTTTGACAAATTGACTCGCCACCTAAGAATATGTACTTATTTTATCGCTATATTTGGATAGCGAGTTTATTTAGTTTGAGTTGTGAATAATAATAAAATTATATTTTATTAAGATAGATTTATTTTTAAATTGAGATAGTTTAATATTTTAGATTAAATGTATAGAATAGATTGAGATAAATTTAATTTTTTATGAAAAGATAAAAAAATAGTAAATCTTATTAATGATTTGTTTACGAGCTCATTTAGATTTTTAGAATATTTTAACATATTTATAAATAATTGTGAGATTGTTTGAAGTAAGATATTTTTATTGAATTTTGAAAAAGTTGAAAAGAAATTAAAAAATTAAAAAAAATTATTTAAATATACTTTTTATTATAAAATTTTAAAAAATCTTATTATTTTTTACGTTTTGTTTAAAAGTTTAGACTCCGACCATTCTGGAAAAACGCATCAAGAATAAGTAAAACGAAAGTAATCAACAAAGGACTCCTCAAAAAAGTGTAAGAAAAACTTGTGAAAGTTTATTAAAACGAGTTCTAGAGGCTGAATGAGTTGGATCTTTGAAGCTAGGTGGTTGTTCCATAAATACCTTCTCAATTAGGTGGCTTGGCTATATAGAAAAATATTCGGTTAGCATATGAGATGAGATGAGTCGAATTGAAATTAAAGTTAAAAGTTAAATAAAAAATTGTTAAAATATATTCTTTTAATATTAATTTTATTTTGAGATTTTAAAAAATTAAATTTTTTATTTTATTTTGTGTGAAAATTTAAAAAAATTATAATAATTAGATGAAATAAGATGAGATAAATTGAGAAGAATTGTAAAAATAAACGTGGTAAACATCCAAATGACTGATTGGCGATTGAAATTTACAACGAAGGCCAAAAGTAGTCTCATGGTTGTTGATTCTAATATAGGGTCGAAAGTTCGGTAAAGTCAACACCATTTTGTCACTACAAACCTTTGACTACCAATTTAGCCATATCGCAATCAAGAGCCCCATATGCTTTTAAGTTTCAGTTTGTACAGCCATTTGCATTGGGTCACATCTTTTTGCAGTGGTTTTGAGCATAATTCCCGAGTCAGATTGGCCTGCAAAGTAATCAGAAGTCAAATGGATGTATAATATTGTAGAAAAGTGGATGTATAGTATTGTACAAATCAGAAGAGAAACGGATTTATAGATTGTTACAAATGGATGATTGTACATCCATATTCATGAGCCATGGCTTGGGTCCCTGTCTCATCAGGAGACTTGGCTGCCGTTGCAAAAGTTTGAAATTCAGGTGGGGCAAAGAAACAAATGGATGTATAGTTTTGTAGACAAGTTGGTAACTGGGAATTGTTTGGACTTGTGGTTGTTCAATGATTCTACACATATTTTCCCGAAGACGTATTTTTCATGTATCTCGGGAGAGTTGCAGATGGTTTTGTTGGTTAGAAGCAAAATAAAACCTAATCGTTTGGTTAATGCTGTAAATATTTGTATATTGAGTAGATGAAACGTAGTTGTTTGAATTAGTAGTGGCAGAAGCAACGATGTTGTTTTTACAAGTTTGTAGTGTATATTTTGTAGAGAGCAAAACGTTGTGTTCTGATAAATGAAGTATAAAGAGCTCCATGAGTTGGGATTGAGGCCAACTCTGGATTGTTGCTCATTCTTCTATCTTTCTTCTCTTCTTCTATCTCTCATCATCTTCTTCTTTTCTTCCATTCTTGGATTCTTGGACGGTGACTGCCTCGAATTAGTCATTACTAAAGTGGGCTCATTACAGTATTTTTCTTGATAATAAAAGTAGTCCAAAGCTAAATAATCTCTAGACCAGAACCACTCATTCAGTGTCATTTCCCCTCATTTTTACATTTTTCCTTTTTCTTTGGATTTCTTTTGGCTTCTATGTCTGCCCTGCACCGTCTTCCTCACCCCTAATTTTGTGCCTTGATTGATACTCAAGATATCAAATTGTTAATATTAAAGATAGTTATTTACACATATTAGGCTTGATGTTACAACTTTGGAAGTTTTTGGCAGCTGACATACAAACTTACAAATTTTTAAAAAGTTTCAAAATTTTAAAGCAATTAAGAGAATTTACCAAATTGAAATTATGTATAAAAAAAGATAGTGGAATTCTATTCTACCTGAAGTGTAATTGGTCTGGTTCGGTTTTGAAGAAAAAATTTGTACTAAATTGTTTCTTTCAAGCTACCAAAAGACTGGATCAGATCCAAACCAACCTAGAGGAAAAGGTCAAAAAAAGTAATTCATAAACCTGGGGCCTGGCAATTGGGCCTTCTGGGGTAAGAAGAAAAATAGGGAGGGTGGAGGAGATCTAGAGATGGATTCTGAAAATATGGGAGAGTATAGAGAGATGAAAGAGACTGTTGCAAAATACAAAAAGCAAAGCATTTTTGAATTCATCTTCACGTGGAATCCTTGTCAACACCTAGCTATTAATATTCTTTCACTGAAAGCGTCATTATTCATACTTTTTCCGCCTTTCAAGTTGGTGGATCATTTTCTAATCCCCTTCGGCCTTCTCTGTCCACTAATTCAATTAAATATTTCCAAGCACGTTTCTTGACTATTATTCGAACAACGTTATACCCATACTTTATATATACCCCTAACTTTCTGATATCAGACTTGATATTTCTGACCTTCACCCTTCCTTCTATATTCAAACACTTGGACTATCATGAAAAAAAAAACAAATGCACGATATTTTTTAAAATGAAATAGATAATTTTGAAAACATGATTAAAGGTACGTTTGGAACATGAAAGCAGCTGAATTTATCTAAATTGAGTTCAAATTTAAACCTAGCCTAATATTCAAACACACAACTCTCAAATCATTAAACATAACTCAACTTAAGATTTCTTTACGCGTAGGACTCATAATATTTTTCAACTCAACACCTTTTTATACGCGGGATTTATAGCCTAAATATGTGTTCCAAAATATGTTTATGGTTCAACACTTCTAAGGAATAAAAATTATTGTTGACACTGATTTTTGCCCCGAGTTTTTCTTATGGCAGTACTAAGAAACAAGTAGGAAATAGCAAATATGAAAGTGTAAAATAGTTTCAAGAATATTATTATAATATGGATATTCCTAATATTAAATGGTAAGGATAGACACAAATGCATAAACCATGAGGTTGAACACATACAAGTCATTATCTACGTGCCACTTGTTGTGTCTCAGTCCGCTAGCTAGGACCCACGCTAATTGCCAACCCACAAATCCACCGCCCGTTGAACTTGTCAAAGTAGTATTTAAGAAAAAATATTGAATAATAATAATAAATTCTTATTAAAAAGATGTGGACCAGTTTTACCTCCCTAAGTGGCGGAAGATGTTTCATATCGTTGTCATCCAACATCAGATCATGACCATCGATTATTTTTTAAATATTGTAAACTACCCTTTTTTTCCTTTTGTTTTATAATTTTCTGTAACCTATCTTTTTTCCTTTTGTTTAATTGAAAATATTACCATTTTTTTAATTTCAAAATTTAAATATCTAGCCCACGATTAATATAAAATTAGAGAAAACAATTATATAAGAATTGCAAGTTTATATTAGTGATGATATCTCTACAACTATTTTACAATTAATTTCCAACCTAATTTATAATCAATCAATAGAAACATGTCACTTTACTAAAAATTAAATTAAATTTTATAAAATTACTCTCAGTTTAATATAAAATTATAAAAGAGTTATAAAAACATCACTTATTAGTGGGAAAGTATATTATGACACAACACATTATACACTTGATCACGTGCTTTACATCCTGCATAGGAAAACAACTCTATTCTCGCTTTCTCCGTTTTCTCTTTACACAGTCCCTTTCAAAGAATTCAGACCCACCCCCGGGAGGGGGGTGTTTGACTCCTCACTTCCTCTCTCATTCCTCTTCTTTCTGGTTTTTCTTTAATTTTTTTAGTTTTGTTATTTTTTCATTCACAATAGGACAAAATGTAAATATGTTATTTTTTGAAATCAGGCGACCACCACGCGCCCCACTACAAGATTTCTAAGGTGCCGATTCTTCAGACAAATGAAGAATCACGTCGAACGAAGCGATGCACGAGCCACACGCGTCGCCCAAAGTGCGCGCACGACATCCATGCACCAACGCAATGAGAGTTCTATCGCTGCCACGTGTGACTTTTCTGGGACCAGGGCATCAGTTTCTTCAGACCTAATGTTCTGTCATACTTCCAGGATAGCGCATGTCCCTCACGCGCCACCACTATCTCGGTGTTTGTATTTTTCATTTCCTCTAAGGTTGAAAATACGGATTTACAACTTTTCAAGATGTAATTCGTTATTTTTCTATATATCTTTTACGTTTTCTGTTATTTTTTTTTGTTTTAGGTTAAAAAAAATATATAGTCTCTTGGATTTTTTTCTATAAAGTGTGTCATCTACTCCATCTTAGATAGAATGTAGAGTTGTTTAATTTTATCTTAGAATAGAAGGTAGGATTTGTTAAATCTGTTTTAGGACAGAGTATTGTCTCTCAGACGGTTTATCTGTAGAAAGTTATAGCAATGAAATAGACAATGTTAGTCACAAATAAATTTGTGTATATGAGAGCCTTAAAAGCAATAGTTAGCTTGTATTTTACATGTTTCAAGTCAAAGTTGTAATATCCTATTATAAATAAATAAAGATATGTTATACCTTGTAAAATCAAAAAAAAAAAAAACACATTATACACGTGCTCACAAGCCGTTTAAGTCTATCTCCGACAAAGTTGCAATAATTGGTGCAAATTGGTTTGGTTTGGTCCCTCAAGGAAGGCATATCCAATTAACGACACTAGTAGCCATTTATAGCCGTTTAGAGTGGAAGCATGCCGTCATGGTGTTGCGTCACGCATAAATATATATATATATATATATATGTATGTACATTATATATACATACATATTATGAATGTGTGAATGCAAACATATTAAAATGGCGTATGCTGAGAAAAAGCATTTATCTTTTCTTCTTTTTGTTTTAGTTTTTGGGTCTGTAGTGTAGAAAGCAACCTTCCTCAGATCCACTGGTCGGGGGTTGAATCCATGACCGAAAGCGACCACATTCAGTGATAAAAGTAGTATTATTTGTCTCTTCAGTATGGTTCGTGAATTCGGAAGTCTCGTTTGCTCCGATTTAACGGCAGAGATTACTAATTTTACGTATATTTTAAGTAATGATTTGTTAGCTTCAAATATGTACAAGTTTTTGTAGACTTTTTTGTAAAAAAATAAAATCCATATATAAAAAAAAAAATTATTTTTTTCAGTTTGATCTATTTTATTTATAAATAATATTACTTTAAACTTATACATAATATTACTTATATTTTTTTTTACAATTATGTTTAAACGAGTAATATTTCTTATAAGTTGGTATTATAAAAATATTCTCAATTTTAAACGGAATTGTAAAAAGTTAATAAAAATAATTATTTTTATGATTGCAAAACCGCTAAAAGAACAATGGTCTTAAAAATGTTAACCCCTCCATCTCGTATCACTTTTCCCGTTTCCTTTCCATTTATCGTAAGGAGTTAGAAACTTAGAGGCGTACACCTATAGTCTTTTAAGAGCAGATTCTTTCTCCTATTATTTAAAATACATTATTAAAATTTATTTTTTCTATTTTATATAATAATTTTTACAATATATTATACATTAATTTATCTATTTTTTCTTTATATTATTTAAATATTATATTTTTTAATATTTTTTATTCATTTTAAATATTTTCTTTAACTATCAATGATATCTTCATGTCTTTTGATATTTGTAATATCTCTTCATATACAATATCATATAATTATATTTTATTTTAAATTAATCTAAATTTATATGCTAAACTAAAATATAAATTAATTTAAAAAATAAAAAGAATGGATTATATAATGAAAACATAATCAAAGTACACATACAGGTTGAAATGGGCTAAAATGAAATAAAGTGAATTTCAATAGTGGAGAAGAAACTACACAAATGAGAAAGAAATGATTTTAAAATGATATATAATAGTAAATAGTGCAAGCTAAATGTCGCGGTAATTTCTTCAAATTTTACAGAAATATGAATTTTACATAATATGTTAGGAATGCTCTAATAGCCTTTTTTGTCAGTGATTTTAATCGAGGGAAATGCTTTATAAATTTATAATTTTATTTACATGATCATAAGTGATGTTATTGAAAATAGTAAAGATTTTAAAATTTAAAACTTAAATTAAAAAGAATATTGATAAAATAAAATTGTTATTCAATACTTATAATATTATATTCAAAATTATACGCACGTGTAGTAATACATTTTGGAAAACACTATTTCCATAGAAGATATCTACCGAATTTTTTTAAAATTTTATTTTATGTTATTTTTTTACTTAAGAATTAAGTAAGTATTTTAAAATGAATATGTGAATTTTTCTTATTTTTAAAAAATAGTTAAATAGTTTAAAAAAATAGTGAAGAAAAAGATAAAAAAGATATAAAAATGATTTAAAGTGTTCGGTAAAAATCTGAAATATTCTGTGGACGTAGCAACGTCCTTACTTTTTCACTAATTTACTCGCTTTCCTAATTTTGTCTAATTTGTTGTCTTGTGGGCCCAAGCTCGCTTTAGGTGTGCGTGACTCTCAAACGCAATCACTCCTAATAGTTATGTAGATTGTCTTTCTCCTTTTATCTTAAGCCTCTCGGATCATACTGACAGGCTGTCTAGTTCTTATCGTTGAGCCTGGTTGTTAATTTTTCTAAACTAAAAAAAAAAAATATCTTTAGATATTTAAAGAAGAAAAATGCTAGGGATTCGCTGGCATCCGCGAGGAACTCGTTCCAATTTTTTTTATTTAGTGATTAAAAAAATATTGTTTAATAATATTATAATTTTTTAAAAAATATATAAAAAGGTTTTGCTACATAACTTCTTACTATTTATCCACACTCCACACTCTATATTTTTTAAAAAAAAGTTTTTGAATTTATTTTTTTAAACTATTTCAAATTTTTTATTTATTATTCATATAAAAATTATTTAATAAAAAAATTAAAATTTTTTTTAAAAAAATAGAATGTAGAGTATTGGAAGATTGGAAAGATTTATTATTAAAAAAATATATAAATTCAGTAGTAGTAATTTTTTTAAATATTTAAAAAAAAAATTAAAATACACTATCAATCAAATCCAAAAAGCAAATCTAGGATAAACTAGAATTTTCCAAAGCCGGTTGGTTATTCACAATTTAAACGTACGTGGAGAACCTCACTATCTATATCTCAATCCAACGAGGTCTAATGCACCTTTCCCTGCCAAGCTGCTGCGGATGTATACGGTAGTAGTACGCTCAGCACACGCGTCTACACACTATTTTTTTTAACAAAAATTCACTTTTACGTAGTTTTTATATATTTTATTAATATAATTGGTTGCGTAATTTTTTTAATATAAAATAATTATTTTAGTTAATCATATTAATAAAATATATAAAAATAAATGTATATAACAGAATTTTTTTAAAACCTTAGTTGGCATCATATCCAATAAACTTATTTCCTTAAACAAACAAGCATAAGGACGTCTGAAAAAAGAAAAACAAAAAGGAAACAACGTACAAAAGGGACAAATACCTACCTACTAGGCTACTTCATATTCTTGCTCTAGAGGGGGAAACACTATTTCTCTCACTTGGAGAAAGATGGTGCGCACTACTTTAAAATGATACCGGCCAAACACAATTTAAAAACTCTCAGCTTTGCGATTGTACGTACGTAGTGTATATTCTATTCCCATATGCACAGAGCAGCCATATATCCGGGTTAAGATTCTAGTCTGCTTTTTTCATTTTGATTAAAGAATGAAATTATTAGAGAATCTGCTAAAACTGATGACATGGATAGGCATGACTTCAAGCATAATAAAATCAAAAAATTCTTCTTATTAACTATTATTTATTATTTTACACAATATTTTAAATATCATACCAATAACTGCTTCGGTCGAAATATTGAAATAAGATATTTCAATACCGGTATCGTTTTAGAATAGTTTATATATAAGTAAATTATATATAAAAATTATATTTTAAAATAATAGTCTATATATGAATAGATTATATAAAAATATATATATAAATTATAAATAATCTTATCTGAATTATGATCATAAAATGAGCTTGCAATTTAAAAAAATAAAAAAAAGAAGAAAAAAAAAATAAAGGTTGAAATATTTACTGGTACAAGTTGAAACGATCAAAATCCTGACCGGTATAAAATTATATCATTTTCTGTACAGGTTACGCTATAGAAATAATATATTTCGATCGTACTGACCGATACGATATAAAATTTAAAACTTTGATCTCATGTTCCACATCTTATAAAAGATACTTTTAAATCTTATAAAAAATATTTTTATATTTTATTAAAAATAAATTATAAATATAAAATATAAAAATAAATAGAGACTGATATATCGAATTCTTCAACTTAATTACAACCAAACAAACCCGTATTTCGATCTCAATAAGAAAATATTGTATTGAAAATTAGAAAGGTTAAGGTTAGGTGAGAGCACAGATGGCAGGGAAAAAAGTTAAAAAAAAGTGAGGTAGTGGGGAGAGTGAGAATTGACAAGGATAACTTTTCTTGAATCCTCCGTTAAGATTGACAGACACGTGAGGGGGGCCACCAGAAAATAAGACACGAGATGGCGGCTGATGCTTGGTTTGGTTTGGCTGAGTCACGGGGTTGGAGTGGAACTCGATCTGTGGGATGGTATATATCTCTCCAATTTATCAGGAATCGGCCAGTTCTCCCTATATCGTGGAACTTTGTCACGTTTGCCGACGCCGACGCATTAGCTTTAATATATATTTGTTTGCAAGATAAAAATTATATTAAGTTTGCATTTAGATAATGAGATATTTTTAATTATTCTGTAAATAATAAAATAATAATAATAATAATAATAATAAAAATATATAAAAAAAATAATAAAATAATAATAATAGTGAAATATTTTTAAAATATCTAAAAATATATTACTATCTAAACTAGGCCTAAAACTAGAACGCAGTACAAATAATTGAGGAGATACAAACTCTAACCAATACCCATAACAAGAAGTTAAAATAAAGAGAGAAATAAACAAACAAAAACAAATAAACCGAAAATGACTTTGATAAGTTTGTTACATGTTTCTCCATATGAAGCTAATGGTAAGATATAAAATTGATAATAAAATCTATCTCTTTTTATTAGTTTAAGTTTTTTAAATAAATAGTGATTTCATATACTATCAAAACAAAGATTTTGAATTGGGATCTTGACTCTATACTCTATTCTATTTAATTAAGAGTAATGTTATACACCATACTACTATCTTATTTTCATCTCACTGTGTAAGATATGACATATTTATCACTATTAGATGAAAAAAAATATAATAAATAATCATTCAATGGTAATAAATATGTCACATCATGTGTAGTGGGATGAAAGTGAGATGGTGGTATGATGTATAGAATTTTCATTTAATTAAATATTCTATATGTTGGGTTACCTATTGAGGGAGAGTCTGGCCCACGCGTGAGGGGAAGAGTTAATATATAAAATCAATAATCAAATCTACATTTTCTTATTAACTTAAACTTTTGAAATAAGTGGTGATTTCACAACTAAGAAAGTATCACCACTGATTATTTTAGTGCATTTAGATATTGGATTGACGCAAAACATGCTTCATAAGAACTCGTCAAAGTAGATGTAGAATACCAAATTCACATTGTTGGAAGGAAGAACATAAAACTCTTGAAAAAACAAGCCACAACAAGGCAACAAAACTACTTAGAGTGAAGTGATGCATGGGTAGCATGCGCACTGGTTCCGGCCATGACCCATACTCATTGGCCAAAATACGAGTTTGACAATTGAAGGTGGTTGCACATGACGGGATGATGCTTTGCGGTCGCGTGTAGGCAGCATTGGGGCTTGGAGGATGGATTTGAGAGGAAGAAAAATGAGGAGATATGGAGAAAAGGAGGAAAATATGAACAAAAGGGGATGAAGGAGGATGAGAGTTTCTCGTCCTCTCCCATGTCATGGATTTGATTTTGGGGAGAGGCATTATTGTGCGAGGATTTGCAGTTTTAGAGTATCTAAGTCTCACGTACTTCTTTTGAAAAAAGTGGGTAAATTTAGAATTCGCATGAAAGTAGGCCCCACCTTCTTTTTTTTTTTTTCTAAAAAGAGTGCATGATGCTTGCACATCGTAAAACTGCATGTAACGTTATTCATTGTAAGAACTTCTATTTGAGAAAGAATAAAAGGCTCATGCAATTTTGACACATTAGCTTTAATAAGCACCAAATTGGGATTTCTTGCAATTAATTGAATTGTAGGGAAGTCCTCACTAAGAAAGAGAAAATGCGGGAGTCATGACGTAGGGTTCAGTCGGTTTCCAATCGGTTCGACGATTTCTAGTTGGTTTTGGGTTATGTGATGAGAAAGAGTGAGAGCGCCAAGAGAATAGAGTGAGAGATGAGAGAGAGAGAAGGGTGGCGAGATGAGAGAGAGAAGGGAGGTAATGCAGGCCACAGACAAAGACATCAAACAAATATGAATTCACTGAAGTGATGAATGTGACTTGCAATTCTATGTGAGGATCAAAGGTAAAATAAAATGAGGAAAAAGTTATTGAGTATAGAAAATAAACAAAATAACAATATTGGAAAGCAAAAATGGATATTCACATTCGTTTCGAATTTTGTTTTGACTTTATTTTTAGTAAAATTATAATTACGAACATTGAAGTCCGAATATGACATACAAAAATGTCGAAAGTTTTAGAGTTTGAAATCATACAGGACTCTAGAGCACCAGATCCAACTCTAACTATATCTTTTAAAGAGAAATTCTATATGGAAGCTTTGCACCACACTCCTTCACCTAGTCAACATGTGATATGTCATTATTCTTCTTCTATCTTATACTTAAATATGTGTGTGTTTAAATAAAATGATTAAAATGACAAATCACATGTTGATTATGTAATGTGTGTGGTTTAAGATTTTCTTGTAGCATTTCTCTTTTTTAAATTATTTAGAAATACATTTTTTATTTATATCATTCTCAAGTGATGTAATAGATAATTAAGATAAAAGACTTTTCTTTTATAATTGATGTGATGTCTATAACGTGAAGGATATTACATGCAATATTATGTTTGTGGTGTTAGGAGTAGCATAATTCATTTGTAATAGACAATTCTTGACCTACCTTGATCTTTCTTGGTCTGTCCCCTTTAACTTAGCCGTTCATATTAAAATTGTTCTCGAGTAGTTTCTACCATTATTAGCTGACTTTGATTGCTCAATTAAACAACCATCCAATCAAGCGATATTGCTCGCTAGAATAATGATACCTTCAATTTATTGCTTATTAGTCCGTTTAAAATTCTGATCATTCCAATTTAAGCGTTGAAACATAATATTTCGGTATCGATACATTCCGGCGTACAGGATTAATTATGTATATATGTATGTAGAAACTAACAATTAATAGAATAAATACATGTATATGTAAGTGTGCATCATGTGTGTGTATATATGTAGAATAATTTACGATTTATAGAATGAACATACATTGAAAATATAAAAGAATAGAGAAATTATTAAAAATAGTGATATTTTAAAAAGAGAGAGAATAAGGTGACATATTTAAAATTACAAAAAAATTGAAAATGATATAAATACCATTTATATTTTAGAATTAATTAAATACAATCTAGAAATAAAAGAACAAAGAAATTAATAATAATAATAATAATAATAATAATAATAATAATAATTTAAAAAGAGAGAGAAAACATATTAAAGTTATAAAAAAAATAAAATGATATAAATATCTTTTGTATTATAGAATTAATTAAATGTCATCTAGATTTAAATTTACAAAAATGCTTTCAAAACTCAAGAAAATTACAAAACTTTTTTTAAAACAATCTGGAATGGAATAGGTCCTGGAATGGCTAAAATAGACCTAGACGGGCTAAAATTTGGAGCGAAATGGAATGAGGAGGTATGTTATACTAGATACTACACCGGAATAAAAAAATTCTGACTAGAATGGCCGGAATTGAAAACTATGCTTACCACTACTACCTTTGTAAATTCTCTCTCTCTCTCCATCCAATTACCATGGGGAATAGATCCTCTCCACCTCTAGTAATAGATAAGCATGTAGTTAACGTATAAAGTCAACTATATCCTACTTTTTGAATCTTTCTTGAACATTGCCCCCAACCATCTCTTGCTGAAATACATTCCCATAAAAGTATGCTCAATTGAGTCTAGTTCATATAAGCAAAAAGGAAAATTTAGATTATAAACTACCTTCTTCTTGAATAGATTTAACTTGGTGGAAAGTGCATTAAGGCAAACTCTTCGTAAGAAAATCTTTCTTGCATTTGGACTTGCTAGCTTCCATATCTTAGTCTAGTTTTCACTCTTTGTATTGCTGTTGGATGATTGTCCTTGTAATCTTTCTTGTAATTCTCCTTGAAGGTGGTATGCACTTATTCGTGAAAAAACTCAATTAGCAGTGCATCTCAATATCATTTTATCAGATCCATTACAATGACTTATGGGATTTTTACTAATAATCTCAGCTTCATCAATTGAGAACACTTCTTTAAGCAGTCTAAGATTCCATTGCTTTGTGTCTATATCAATGAGGGCAACTACTTTAGCATCTTCATCTAGTATCTGGTATGTGCATAGGAGAGAGAAACAAATAAACAAGTTTTGGAAAATGCTATTTATACTTAGACTCAATTTGGATTGAGAAATACTCTCAATCCATCTCATCTCATCATTATAACTTTCATAAATTTTTACATAAAATATAATAAACAATTCAATTTTTTCAAATCTCAAAATAATAATAATATTCTGAAAAATTCTTATTGCAGTCCTCTTAAGAAGTCTGCATTGCAGGCCTAAAATGAAACGATGCGTTTCATTTATAGAATGAAACGATGCGTTTCATTTATAGAATGAAACGATGCGTTTCATTTATAGAATGAAACGATGCGTTTCATTTATAGAATGAAACGCATCATTTCATTTCATGGAAGAACAGAACTTCCCCTATTCGTCTACTCGAGCCCCAGACCACTTCGCTCATCTCCATACCCATAACCAAAGCTTGCCCAAGCCCATCGCAACCCATCGCGCGTCGTCGTCGCCATCTCTATCGCCGTCGCCGCTGCCCTGAGCAAGTTACGTCATCATTACTCATAGAGTATTTCATCCCTTCTCTGCGATTGGAAATGTTTTTGGTAAGGGATTTCCTTCTCTGCGATTTGAAATATTTTTGGTGAGGGATATTGGTTTCTTTCAATGTCTTCTTCTGCATGTAATTCTTCTTTGAGCGTGAATCTTGTGATGGTTTTGCTTGTTTGTAAATTTGTGCACTGATCTTTACTTGTTTGTAAAAAATATTTTCAGAAATATTTGTGCACTCTACGTGTTTGTTCAAATTTATGAATGGGTTCTATAAGGTAATTTATGCTTGAGTGGTTTTGAGGTACTTTTAACTTCACCTGAATATTCCGTATAAGATCTTTTTAAACACGAAGGCAAGTTATACAGCTTAATATTACAGTTAAACCTTCTTGGAAATTGCCATATAATGGATAAAACTCGTGTCTTGTAACATATTCCTTACTTCAGTATAAGATCATTTTCTTATGTTTTCTGCTATATTCAAGTGCAAAAGGTTAGTTAGAAATCACTAGTACTAGTTTACTTACTTCGAATGTTAGTTTCTTGGGTACCGAAAGAATCTTTGGTATGCATAGGTGGGGGAAAAGGATTCTTGTGAATAACATATTACAACTAACATTGGTTGAACAGTTGAAAATATAGGATGTTTTAAATTGAAAATGATTTATGTTAACAGTTGCAATAGACTTATTTATGAAAACCCTATGATAGAGAAGTAATGTATTTTGGTCCCAATAAATTACAATTTGTTTTTTTTTTGTCCCAGGTAGTTTAATCAAGCCTGCAAGAGAAAATTCTGCTTTAAAAATTAATCACTATACATATGGTGATTAAAAAAATCCCCAGCTTTGACTCTGAAACCCCATCATCATCATTTTTGGGTGTTGGTTCTGAAATTCCATCATCATTATTTTCCAACGTTGGCTCTGAAACCCCATCATCATCATTTCCTGGCATTGGCTTTAAAACCATATCATCATCATCATTCCCCACTACACCATGACTCTCAATCACTACCTCATCATCTCTCACATTTGGGCTATCCATATAATTATTGCTTTCTAAAAAAAAAAGCAGTCGCCTAGTAGATGTTCATTCTTCCTCTTTCTCCATCAAAAATAATCTTGATATATTTAAAGCACAACATGAAAGTAAAAAAAAAAATATATTTAAAGCACAACATGAAAGTAAAAAAAAAAAAAAAAATTTAAAGCACAACAAATTAGAAGTATGATTATGTTTCTAACACGGGCACTTCGCATGAAAAAACTATTAATTTCATATTATCATATTAAATTTATATTCTCATCTCCAAACTACCATTTTCCACTTTCTTCCACTCGGTAGTTTTCTTCTATTTCTAGTACCAAATCCATGTCAAATTACCAAAATATCTCCATATAAACCAACCGCTAAAATCAAACACTAAAAGTATATCTACCTTGAATATATATATATATATATATATATATATATATATATATATATATATATATATATATATATATATATGGAGCACATTAGGTAGCAAAAGATTAATAATTCCTGGTGAATGAGATGAAAATATATAGGTCATAAAGGCCTCCATAATATGATGTTAGAGTTCAATTATTAACCCTGATATGAGAATTGCAAAGCTCAGAATGCATCTAAAAGGTTGAATTTGGCAACTGGTGTGCATAGAAAAAAAATATTTTGATGACTATTAATACACTCGAAATTTGTTGCTATCTATATTAATGATTAAGCATCCAACAATACATAACAAGAATGAAATGAAGCATGTTTCCGGGAGGGGGAATTTAAGAATGAGAGGAATGCAATTCAGTTCTGGAAATACAAAAAACTGGGCCAACCTTCTCCCTTCCATATGCTAAAACTAAATGATTTTACACAAAACCAAACACACACACACACGCAAACAAAATGCATACATGCACAAAGTTCCTAACTATTTTCAGAAATAACAAATGATCCAAAACTGCAAACAGAGAATGCGAATCATTTTTGGCAAGGAAAAATTACCAAGGAGGTCGTTGGCAATCAATGGTGGAGAAGGCCGTTTCGTCGATGGTGGGTTGAGGGTCGTCGTTGATGGTGGAGGAGAGACTCGTTCGGGTCGAGGGGCACGCACGATGGCAGAGGGAAAAATAAAAAACGTAGAGAGAATGTGCGATTTGAAGCTTCAGATTTAGGTTGTAGAGAAAATGGTAATTTAGTCAATTCATGTTTTAAAATAGGGATAAGATGGTCATTTCATATATTAGGATTGCAATACAGTCCTCTTAAGAGGATTGTATATAGAATTACTATAATATTCTAATAATATTTTATTTAATTTTTATCTTATCTCATCTCACTATTTAAACCTAATCTTAAATTTTATGCACACGTCAAATATTGAAATTGTGAAGATTTTAAAATTTGAGATTTGAAATTCAATATAAAAAGGAAAAACTGATAAAATGAGGTAGATATTCAATACATATAATATTATATGTAAAGTTATACGTACATGATGCATTGCTCAAAAGTTTGTGAGAAATGCTACTTTGTCGTAGTTCACTTTGCCCTATTGGGGTGACAACAAACAAAATGGCAACTAAAAATACAAAAAACTGAAAAACTGAAATTTTAGATTCTCTATATTGTGTTTTTAATTCTTTTTTAATAAACCACATAGTACCAAATGTTGGTGCCACGTCAGTGGGGCAAAGCGAGTTGTATACCTGGGACAGCAGGTAGCAATACTCAAAGTATTTATATGTATAAACAATGCAAGCCAAATCTAGCAGATTACTGTAGTAAATCAGAAAATTAAGGTAAAGCAGAAGATCGGTTGGAACTCATTTTTTTTTTTTAACAAATATTGAGTTATTTTAGAAAAATATGTGTTTTAGTGTTTTACTACACAAACTGGTATGTTGGTACACCACTTATAATGAGACTCATTATAACCTTTCAAGAATCAAAATATCAATAACTTTTTAGCATAATTGATCGAGAAAATTGATACATCAATAATATAGCGAGTGTGTAAGAAACAAGAACTTTAAATAGATTTTCTGAGATAATATATAGAAATGGAGATTATTAAGATTTTGTTTGGATAGTGAAAATATTTTATTTAATTTTTTATTATTATTATAATTTTAATAAAATTTTATATAAAATATAATAAAAAATATAATATTAAAAAATAATATTTTAATAATATTTTATTTAATTTTTAATTTTTTTACCGCAAAAGGGAAGCTAAGTTTCTCGTGCTCTCTTTTATCGCACGAATATCTCGTATCCGAGAAATCTAGCAACCCTTAAACCATCCATACAATCCTCATACGGTGAAGTGGAGAGACAGAGGGTGGGAGAGAATTGGACAAGTAAACAACAAGAACCAGTGAAGGGAAAGCAATAACGAGAAGTGAGAGAAGACTTGGCTCTCAGGCTCCGTGCTTCTCTGCTATTTCTACATCTCAACCCTACTGTTTCAAGGTTTCTCTGTTCTGAGAGCTACTTGGAAAACAAAGAATATCAGTCCCACAACAAAAATAAAGTGGAAATAAAGAAGAGCTCAGCGCTGTTTAAAGCTTGAAAATCAAGAAGAACATATTATGGGTATACTGCACGACGACGTAGTCGTAATCGGCCCTGCAGGGAGAGAAGGGGAGCCAAGGGTGATTACCGTGAATTGCCCTGACAAGACTGGACTGGGTTGCGACTTGTGCCGTATCATTCTCTTCTTTGGTTTGAGCATTGTCAGAGGAGGTAACTGCGAAAATTAGCTTAAGATTTTGCATATACTTGGGCGAGAAATTATAGTTTTCTGTAACAAATAATGAGTATTTGAGGGTCTTTTTTTTTTTGGTGAAACAAGTAGTGGGTGTCTGAGATTTTTATCTAATCTTGTGAAATAATGGTTTGTCGAAATCTTAATCAATTTGTTCGTTCATTGTCCGGATGAAGATGTATCCACGGACGGGAAGTGGTGCTACTTAGTGTTCTGGGTGGTAGGAAACTCGACGACGAGGTGGAATTTGTTGAAGAAGAGGCTTGTGGCGGCCTGCCCTTCTTTTTCTTCAGCTTCTGGGATTTCCTACTACTGCTCCGAATCGCAGCCGCCGAAACCTCCCGATGTGTTCCTCTTGAAGTTCTGTTGTTATGATCGAAGAGGGCTTTTACATGGTATTTTATTTTTTCAAATCTCCTTCAAAGAATTCATTCAATACTTGATTTGCCCTCTTCATGTTTGTCCTGTTTTGACTAGCTGGTACGGATTTCATAATAAACTGGTACAAGACTTTTTCTGAAGGAGCAAGATACAACTTATTTGAAATTCATGGAATGAGAAATGCATAAATCTGAATGTTTCTGTGACATTCCGGGAATTCAATAGTTCCTTCCCGCTTCAATTGCTAATTCTTGGTCATTGTATTCAACATTTACTTTGATTCATTCGATCGTTTGTATAAGTCTCATCATTTGGTTTCTATGGTTGGTTTGCATCCTTCTATGAGTAGAATAGAAATTGTTGAGAGTCTTGGGGAAAGAAAAGAGATTTTTCACTCTTACACTGGATATTTGTCTTGAGACTCCAAGTTTGAAATTTATAATTTTATGTATTGGAATTGAAAAACGTATCCTTGTCATTGTGTGACTAATTTGGATATTAATGTTTTTTTGGCAGATGTTACGGGGGTTCTATGCGAGCTCGAGCTAATTATAAAGAAAGTGAAGGTGTCCACCACCCCAGATGGAAAAGTGATGGACCTGTTTTTCATCACAGATACAAGGTTCTGTGTTCTTGTACAATCTCCTCAGAAACGCACATCTTGTCTTTTCTTTTTCCAGCATTTCTTCTATTTAATCTATTGCAAGTTTATTGTTGCAGTTACCAAGTGATGGTTATTGGATACTAAAAATTGATTTCACATCTCATTTGAAATTGGGCTAATATTTCAGTACAAACTTGATACCATCTCATTTAGAAATAATATGAAAAAGAAACTTATGCAGTCCAAATAGTTGGGTAGCATTTAAATTTCAAATTATATTTTATCCTAAATATTTAAACATTAGAGTCATTTAAATAGCTCCACTATTACGATATCAAAATTGAATTGTTGGAAATGAGGAGTTGACATTTAAATCAGGTTAGAATAGAAAAAAAATAAATAAAAGAATGATATGTGGTGTTCTGCATTGGTGTTCTGCATACCTCCTATTGTTAATTTTATTTAATTATCCACTGTATCTCCTTTCTGGTGGAAAGAGGAGGAAGAGAGTGCAGAACTTGATCAATCACAAAAAAAAGAAAAAAAGAAAATCGTCTCCCAAAGTCATAATTTTAGTGCTACTTTTTGGACCAGTGTGCTATGGCATGCATTATAAGATATGTGGGAATTTGGGAAGAATATTACAAGTCTACTTTGGAACACGTATAAAAAAGATTTGTCTTGATGTTGTGAATGTTAATTTTGTTATTGTTCCAAAAGTGACTGTACTGTTTGTTCTTTATTAGGGAGCTTCTACATACGAAGCAGAGGCAGGATGAAACTCGTGTCCGCTTAAATGATGTTCTTGGGGATGTCATTATAAGTTGTGATATTGAAATTGTCGGCCCTGGAATTACTGCATGTTCACAGACATCTTCATTTCTTCCATCTGCAATCACAGAAGAGATGTTTGACTTGGAAGTTCCCACCAAACTCCCTACTGGAATTCTAACCTCCCACAGTGTTTCTGTCACAATGGACAACTCACTGAGTCCTGCTCACACGCTTGTCCAAATCGTTTGCCAAGATCACAAAGGTCTTCTTTATGACATAATGAGAACTCTGAAGGATTACAATATTCAGGTAAATTAACAGTATGTTGGTGCAACCTTGTCATGCAGTCCACACATCCTTGGCTAATATCTCATTACCTTTCGAGAAAGATCGCATATGTTATTTACCTATCAAAAAAAAGAAGAGAAAGCAGATTGCATATGTCATTGATGTTACTCGAAACATTTACGATTATATGTACATCAATTTTAATTCTTTCTTTCTGTTTAATTGGAGTGATTTGTATGTTTCACTATATGAAGCCCCATAATAGCTGATGGAGTTTTATTATTTTTCTTTTCTATATTTGGTTGGCATCTACTTGGATGCTACAAAAAAATGGTAGCAGTCATGGACTATACCACAGTATCAAGTTCTGTGATGGTAATTACAGACTATCTTATTCTGTATGCAGATTTCTTATGGACGCTTCTCTATAAAACAGAGAAGAAATTGTGAGATTGACTTATTCATAATGCAAGCGGATGGGAAGAAGATAGTTGACCCTAGCAAGAAGAATGCATTGTCTTCTCGTCTTAGGATGGAACTCCTTCGTCCTCTTAAAGTAGCCGTTGTCAGCCGGGGTCCTGATGTGGAGCTGCTAGTTGCAAATCCCGTAGAAATATCTGGCAAGGGTCGCCCTCTTGTTTTCTATGACATCACCCTTGCTCTCAAGATGCTAAATACTTGCATCTTTTCGGTAATTCCTCCTCTGCTTACTATAAAGTTACAAATTAGCACAGGTTTTGCTTGCATATGTTAGTTCTCCCCAGAAGGCATTAGGGATGTCTTAACACTGTTAGCGGATAGAACAGCATACAAGTTATCATGCTTGTATTTCCACCATTTGAGTCTCCAACAATTATTCCAATAATCACACATAGCTGATTTGATCTTGAATTATAACTACTTATTTCAATTTTTGACTCCATCTTCCAGTTATATGTATAAAACTACAACAAATCCTTCCTGAACAACAACCTGGAATCCGATCTTCATTATCTAACCGAAATTCCTAATTCTGAGTTTAGAGACTTGCTCTCTGGTCACAATTTATGAAATCATGGGTGCTTATGGTTTTTACTAAAAAAATGCTTCCCCTTTTCCAGTCACCTCTCTCATGTGACAAAGGTGACTATGATCTTAAGGCAGTATGATATATTCTCTACTATTTGTATTCCTGGAAACATGTTTGAAGTTTTTTTTTTCCTTCTCAATGGCGGAAATAAATATGACTTGATTATTTTTCCAGGCTGAAGTTGGGAGGCACATGATTGGAGATCGGGAATATGAAGTTTACAGATTCTTGCTTGATGAAGGGGATGCCTTGCCTGTTCCTTGGAACAAGATTGAGGAAAGGGTTTGGAAGATGTTGATGGGTTGGGAGTAATACTAACAGATGCAGATACCCCTCTCCTTTCAAAATTGCCAAGGGCTTCCTGTACAGTTCACTTCTCCCCTGTTATCATGTCCATCAGATCATAGGGTATATATTAGTAAACTCCGAGTCTTTCTACATCCTGTTTTATTACTCTGTTAAAAGTAGAAATATGAGAGAGTAAGTACTGAGGAGATAAACAAGAGAAAAGTTCTCGTGGCATTGTATACTTCTCAATATGATTGTAAAGTGGTAGATATGGTGCTATTTCATACATGTTCTGATTAAAGTGCAAGTGTCTACTTAATGGGTGGGTTAATATGATCAACAAGAGTGGGTTCAATCTTGAAAATATATTCTCTGCCGTGTTCCCTTTTACGTGAATTTACAGACGAAACTTGGCGTACAAAACTCCAAGAAGAGTGGGTTCAATCTTGAAAATATAGAAGAGAGAGCCAATAAATGTCCACTTTTTGCGTAAATCACAATCTCAAGCCCTTGAAGGTGGGAGATGGGTAGTGACATTTGTCACTATTTACTTGTGTAATGTTATTTGTCAAATCTTCAACGTAACAATCACATAATACTATTGGTGCGGAGGTGGATTTCTGAATTTCATTTTTTTTGTAATGGACGTGATACATGCTTGTCACATTAGTTGGCTGTCTCAGTGATGGAATAATTTTTGTGACATTTCTCTTTTGTCTTACTCTCCACTATGTGGAGAAGGTTGCTTGAAGGGGGCAACCCGGCCAAGCTTTAGAGCTACGTTAGCAAGGCTTGGGAGATGCATAGCCACGAGTTCAACAAATTAAGCACAATTTTCTCTGGAGGAAAGCTCCTGAGTTGAAAGAGTTTGCACAGATGGCCTCTGAACTAGAGGTCGAGGCAAACTATCCTCTGCGAGTTTGCAGAAATTACTCCAGAGCCAAAGCTTGAACACAAAAGGATTTTTGAGTTGGATACTTACTTGACAATGTTAAAAAGATGCCCTTTAATTTTTTTATTTTATTTTATCTAATTTATAACTTTATTTTATTTTTAAAATCTTTTTTTTTCCCTATTTTTTCTGATTTTTAAAATTTTCTTTAAAAATTCTTTTACTGTTCATGTTGATGTGGCATGCGGGGCATAGTATGCTACATGTTGTCTTTTGATTGTTTAGTATTTTTCGTGAGTTTCCTAACCGAAGGACTAATTTAAAACTTGACCATAATTATAGGCGCTTAAACGTTTTAAACCACAGGTATCAATTTTGAAAAAGTGAAAAGAACATAGACCTAGAGAGTAATTCTCTATAGATTTATCTCACTCTAAATCTAAATTACATTTTGCATTGACGAGAAGATAATTTCTATCTGTATGCCTTGCTATCATGACCAACGAAAGTAAGGTTATAGAATATGTATGTTGTTGATGTCAAAATGGGTATGCCTGCTACCTCTATGCTACCTACAGATAGAATGAATCTTGGTGGCCTGAAGTGGGGCACTTCCAATGCCTTAGTCAGTTGATATCTTTCTATTTTTTGGATATGTACGTGCTTTAGAAATAAGGGGATACCTCTTTGGGTTCTTCCATCCTCTTCCTGTATTCTGCACGGGAGTTGGCGTGACCTTCCATTCTTTTAGTAACTTGACAAGAGCACGTCTACCGAGGAGGCATATCACCCCATTGAATGCGGTAACCCCTTCTTGGGTCTTTGACTGTCACAACGACATATTTCTTGAGAGGGCACTTTGATGCATTGAATACGGTGACCTTTCTTGGGCATGGGGTGGCCATCTCGATCTAACTTGATCACCAATCAAGTTAGTAGGACACCTTTGGCCTATCATGATGGTGCTGATTCCCATGGGCTGTACTCTGTTGGATGTGACTTTTAGGCCCCATCATTTCATAGGGTTCTCCTTGGTGGACCGTTTCCAATCATGGAAACGGGGGATGGTCTTTTGGGCCTTCCAGCTGTTGCCTTTTATGCATATTTCTCCTAATAGTTATCTCGCAAATTCTTGCTACATATGTATTGGTGGAAATTTAATTCATCCATTGTGAGACGAGCTGTGGTGAGGTCACAATTGTCATTTCTTTGGGTGTGCGTGAGGCATATTTCTATGCTAATGGAAATTTTTGCATTTTCTAAATTTGTTCTTATCCTTTAGTGTTTGAGGCTAGTAGTATCCTGCTCTTAGGTTCTTATGTTCCAACGCCCTTCAGACAAAATGTCATTTGCACACCTCTTCATGTATTTCTACCATCACATATTGAGCTTCTCCCGAGGAGATGCATCTTAGTAGTAGTATGGAAAAACCCCTCTTGTATAGCACCCCTTCTATCGGGGTAAATGTGGCCGCCTTATTCTTTACCTCCCTCGCTTTTGTCTTTTCGTCTAGAAACTTCCTAGTAGTTAAGTATTTGACCACTTCACACTCCTAATTTGGGACCCTAGGTTGTCGTTTCTCTTTTGATTGATGGGTTTTCCAGTGTTTGGGTGGTGACTCCCCAAGGGGAAGTGATTTTTCTACATCTAAGGAAATTCGTGCCAACTTGTCTGCTTGCTAGTTATGTCCCCAAGGTACCTGTTGGATGTTGAAGTACCAAAAATGATTGCGCCACTCCCATGCTCACTACAGGTACATCTTCAGTCTCTCCCTTTGGTTTGGTATCACTGTGTTGTTTGGTTTACCATCATCTGGGAGCTTGTGTGCACCTTAACTTCCTTCCCCCCAATCATTCTACCACGATCAGTCCTGTCAGCAATGCTTCTTCATATTTTGCCTCATTGTTGGTGACCTTGAATGCCAACTTCATGATGTGGTGGATTTCTATGCCTTTGTCTATATGAATGCAGAGTCTGCAAAGGCCTATCCCCTGCCTTTGCGATAGGAGGAGACATGCACGTATACTTTCCATGGATTCCCTTTCGGGCCTTTCGCGTCTCTTATTGCCAAGTACGATCCTAACGCTTGGTCCTCCAACCTTTCTTGAAAGAGGGTCTTGGTCGTGGCTTGAGTCATATAGCTACGTTCAAACGAAATTACACATCAAGCCTTCACCTTTCATTGCAGAACCATTATGGATGTGACTCTTTAGATGGAGTGAGGCTTCTACGTGCTATTCTGCCACTTTTATGAGAAATTTTGTATATTTCCAGAAAGCTCCCTCACTTACCCAGTCTCTTCCTAACTGCTAGTCGCCTTGGCAGGTAACTCTTTGAATTACCAGAGTTACAGGCTTCCACGACTTCTTGTTCTCGCATTCTCAGTAAGTGGTCTTTTCATCCTCACCTTTAGTGAAACAACACACTTATCTCCACTTTGCTCTGGGATGCGTCGGCCAAGAGTTTGCAAGGTGCTTGCTTGCCCATGTGTTGGACTGGCTACAGTTTGCAGTGCCTGCTACTAATTCCTTAGACCATCGGAGTATTTCTCATCTCTTCCTTCCACTCAACTCCAAAAATGGTTTGTCCCCTTTCGCACCAGCTAGTTCCTCAAATCCTTCCCACCTTATAAAGGATTTCGTTCTCAAAATTTGATAGAGCTCTCCCTTGCCAAGTCCTCTCCAAGGAGGCGAGTTCAAACAAGGGACCTGTTGGTGCCTATGGTTTGCTTCAACTTGAAATGAGGCTTTCCCTCAATTGCGATAGTGTGCTAACCTTCTTCATTGGAGGTCAAGAAATGGGATGGCTTCTCATCTCTCCTCTACCTTCTTCTTCAACGTTGTTCGCCGGTTGTGGTCTCTTGTATCCTATCATCCAGACTAGGTTCGGCTTCATAGAATGTTGGCAAATCTTCACCCTTTCCCTCACCTTGCTAGTCATGTTTTGGCATTGTCCTCTTCCTTTCTTGTTGTGCCAAACATGTGTCGGCATGATCGATCATTTCAGATATTAGATCCCTGGCCCTCCAAGCACTCTCTTCATCTCAATGACATTCCTCCTCTATTCATCATCATTCGGCCTCTCTTATCTCCTTCTCATATTGTTCTTCTAAGAATTGGTACATGATCTCAGGTGGCATGGCTGCTCTCCTAGCGGTTTTCTTCTCCTGCACCATTTTGTCTCCCAAGGCTTGTTGATATTGAGTTGAAGATTAGGGGAAAGGATTACCTATTTATGGTCGCATCCTTCCTCATGTATTGTCCATGTTACCCCTACTTCATTCGTTACAACTCCATGCGTTACAGCTAATGGTTGTAGCTCAAATAAATTTCGAAATTGCTTCCATGTGATCCGCTTGCTTTCCAAAGTAAACTCCTTGTTTCCTGCATCTCCCATTGCACTTTTACCAAGGATACTACCATTAGATCTCAATCTTACTCCTTTCTATCTACGATACGTACCGACCTTTTTTTGCACATAAAATTCTATTGTAACTGGACTGGATCTAGTTTAATTACTTGTGGCTGCTAGTTCCCGAAGCTTTTCCTAAGTGAGGAAACACTGAATACATTGTGAATACCTCTGTATTCTATAGGCAATGAAATCCGATTGCCATTGGGCTTACTTTTTCTATTACTTGGTAGGGTCCAACATACCTTGGACCCAACTTTCCCTTTAGCCCAAATTTTTTAACATCCTTCATTGGGGACACCTTAAAGTACACCCAATCGCCTTCTTCGAAGGTTAACTCTCTCCTCCTATTGTAGGCATAATTCTTTTGCCTACTTTAGGCCGTAGTCATCCATGTCCGAATGAGTTTGACTTGTTTTGTCATTTTCTGAATAATCTCTGGTCCGAGTAACTAGGCCTCTCCTACTTCATCCCAACATATAGGCAATCTACACTTCTATCCTTATACTGTCTCGTATGGGGCCATCTGGATAACCAATAGGTGACCTACACTTTTGTCCAAATCAAACAAGTGGCGCGAGTTCCCGCTGAGATTTATATGATGAGATATTGTTGACTTTATGAGATTTGATAATAGGGTGATTCTTCCTTTAGTAAGGAATTTCTTATGAGTTTTGCTGAGAGAGTGATTCTTCGCCATACTTATATACTTGTGGCACCCCGTTACTTGGTAAAGGACCTGGTGAGAATCGATTGTGCTAGGGGTGCCAGTCAGTTGGCAACACCCAGGATTTAGATTAAGTGCTATTTGTACCAGAGTTTAAAATGTAAATAGGTTCATTTATTATTCACCCAAATATTTATATGTCACTTTATTTCTCAAAAAATATATAAAACCATCTGTTTGTACCTTATATCCAAATACGGAGAACCGAACATAAATGGTGGTCGAACAAAACAATACAACTCCTATAAACAATATAGTTACTAACAACGGAGACATACCTCCGTATCTATTGCTCGGGTGGGATTGGTCCTTCTTCCTTGAGTACCTTTCCTGGGTCTACCTCTGCATCAAATTCTATTGTTCTGATAAATGAAACCTTAGGTAGATTAAACAGTAATGATAAGACTGCTAATAAAAGACAATGTATGTGAGGATGTAATGCACTGTTTCATGTAAAATTGTTGTGAATACGTGTATTGTGCGTGGTGAGGAATCACCTTATGAGCAAAATGCATGCATTCATAGTTATGTTGAGTAATCACAAGTGAAAAAGTATATAAGTATGGCAAAGAATCACCCTCTTTGCAAAGCTCAAGTTTTCATGTATATATCGCTGAGGCAAGGAATCACCCTCTTCTCAAGCATGTTAAATGTATATCGTATTACATCATATAGAATCTCATCCCATTAAATCTCATCACATAAAATCTCACACAAAGATACAGATGCCAACGTGCAAGTTGATTTGTCTCTTTCAAATAATATAATACATAGAGATATATATGTTGCACTGGAGATTGTCTACCCGACCAACCAACTTGAAGACACCACACATGATATGCCTGGAGCCTTCTTCTTTCCCACTATTAAGTGAGGCCAATACGAAAATGTTTCACCCCAATCATCACGAGACATTCTCCTTCCCATATGACATTAGTGGCAACATGTTGTAGGAATGGCTCGGGGAATTCTCAACTCGTCCATAATGATTGACACAAGGTAAGACTCACATAAATATTTATTATTTGTGTCGTAGGAAGTAAAAATATTCATAAATATAATGAATGAAAATATTTATTATTTCATGAACAGAAAGGGAAAAGGTTATAGACTATGTAATGCAAAACCTATGACATACCTACAACATTTATGCCACATTACCCAGCTTTGTCTTAGAAGTTAACCTACCTTATAGTAATAGAAACACTATGGTGGCTCTGGCACTGCCCCTTCGGAAGCTTCTCGTTTCCTTCGAAGATTTCGACTTCAAAGAAACTCAAACACGTAGTATTTCAAATGTGAGATTTTGGCTTTTACCTTAAGCCATTTATATGGCATTATCGTCAAGTGTTCTTCTGACCATTTATGTGCCCGACTATGAGCTCTTTAGTCTCAGTCATTCATCTGTAGGATGATAGAGATAGACTAACGGGACAAGGCACGCACGTCTCTGTAGCTTGCCTTGCATCTAATCCGCAATCCTTTCCAAGTACAGGCCTTCCATGTGGCATTGGGCCATACTTCCTGGTTTAGAAGATACAGTCTACAGAGCCGTAGCCTCTACCTGCAAACCCGCTCCATATGTGACCTTTCAAATGGAATGTGGACTTCAATGTACAAAAAGGCTGCCCTTTGAGCTTTTCCATGTTATCTCGGAAAGCTCATACCTTCACCTCATACAATCTCTTAGGTCTTGTCCTTGACCATTTCTCGCCTTAAGCTTGTAGCTCACCCTTTATCCAAGTTACCAATTTCTTCAGCTCATTTTTCTCACCAATGTTTGCTCTCTCGACACAAGATGAAAGGTCCTTTGTTATATCTTGTGCTGAGATGTTTCCACCAAGCTTTCTATTTGGTGCCGCTTGCCCTTTCGTTGGACTAATTGCACTTTGTAGACTTCTACTCCTTGTTTTTCACCAAACCAACGAGGGAAGATCATCATTGCCTTTTATTTGCCAAGGAAAGGCTCTATTATTTGCCTTCCCTTTGCCCTCAGAAGGTGGTTTGCCATTTTTCATTTGTGCGATCCTCACAATACTTAAGTTTTATTCAGAGGGTGACTCCTCGCTATGTATAAATATATATGTTCACTAATTACTTACGTGAAATTGTGCATGCATATTAATCTCCATTATCTTTCATTGATCGTGCTTTTATTGGTTTTAACCTATTGGGATTCTTAGGAGTCTCACTGTGGTGGTCCCACCTACAGTTTCCGTTGGTTGAAATCGCAATTGTATGAATTGTAACAAGTAAAAAAGTGAATGAGTAAGAATATCGTCCCACGAGAATTGAAAAATTACTAATAAGTACCAAAATTTACTAAATTATGATCTCTTTGATAATTCAAATATGAATGAGTTGTTGAACTAGAAAATTTTAAATAACCAAATTTAAATAAGCAAATTGAGATAAAGAAAACAAGATTCTAAGGTTTCCTATTCACCATAACTAATCCTATGCGAATTTCCTAATTTAATTAATTATAATTATTTACTATTGTTGATAATCATGTCTCTCTAATTTATTCATTAATCGTTCTCAAGCATTAACAAAATATCCCAACAAGTAAGTTTTCTACATCTCAATGAAAATTCTAAACTTGTCAAAATTCATTAAGAACAAAGAAACCCTCATAAAGATTACACAAATCCATAGATATCTCTATCCTACAGATACCTTATGATATCTCAAACATAAGCTAAATCAATTATCACTTCTAAGTCTGAAATTGATTACAAAATCATGTAAACGGTGATCATCATTCACAAGCATTAAGTCCATAATGAACTACTCGACAATATGAAACAAGTACTAAATTAATTCAATTAATTTATATTCACATAATCATAGTTAGGCTACATCGTAGCCCTAGAAAATAGAATTTAGTTGATAATAAAATGGAATAAAAAAATAATCAAAGAGTTTAACATCCATCAATTGAAAGAGATTCAGAATAACGAAAAAAAACTCCAAAACCCGGCTCTTCCTTGATGTTGGCTGCTCCCCTCCAAAGCCGACTCATAGACTCTTAATGCTTTCCTTTTTTTCATTGAAGCCGTCCTCACAAAGAAAGAAAATCAATACCCAATCCATTCTGTCAATTTTGCAAATTTTCAGGCTTAGATTGCGGACCGTTTTTCACTTTGGAAAATGTGGGAATTACAACAACTCTATTTCAGGAACAATTGTAGCATGTTAAGTTAGCTTTCCATCACTTTTTGAATAAGCTTAATTTGATCTCTGACGCGAGAGATATGGTGAGCATATTCAAGACTATGCAGAGCTGCTTCCAATTTGGGAATACGTTATATAAACCCCTTTGTTTCCTTCCTTGAATGTACAAAAATGCTCTTCTTTTGAACTAAACCTTCTCATTCCTTCAAACTAGGGCTGAGTTTCGAATTCGACGGAGTCAGAGTGAAAATTTTACTCCGACTCTGACTTCGATCGGAGGTCAAAGCTTCGACCTTCGATCGGAGTTCTGATCGGATCTCGGAACTCCAAATGGAGGTCAAAAGCTTCGACTATTTATTGGGCTAAATGGATGCCCTTTTTCGTCTTTTGGGCTCACCAAAGCCTAAGTTCGAATTTGTTAAAAAAAATACTGAAAAGATAAAAAAAAAAACTTAAATCTAATAGTTAAAAACTAAATAACATCTTTGATGTAGCCATAAGTTATAACAGTCTCATACAATCCATTTATAACAACAGTCTGAATCTGTAAAAAAAAAATACTGAAAAGATAAAAAAAAAAAACTTATGTCAAATAGTTTAAAAACTAAATAACCATAAGTTATAATAGTCCCATACAGTCCCATTTATAATAACATTGTGCCAAACTTTAAAGATAACTACATAAATATTAAACACAGATTTCACTCAAATCTCAATGGTGCATTGGTTATGCCTGAAATGAAGATAGAAAGTTGCAATCAATAAATGAAAAAAAACTGATAATAACAAATTGAGCACGGTAAAAGTAGAATTTGATTCTCTATTTAATTACCAAGAAAGGGGGTTTCTCCAAGAAAGGGGTTCTCCATCCCAACTCGCAAGGGACGTCCATCTTAAACTCTCAGTTATCAACAATTATGTTAGAGTTCACAATTAGATCTATAAAATCATAAAAAGTAGAAGTTAGAAATATTAAAAATAATTAAATAATCATTTAAAAGCATATAAAGTTACCCGATTCAAACCTATAGCTCTCGGTATCAACACCAACAGTATTTAGTCCAATGGGCATTTCACTGATCCAATTCTGTGTGTAAACGAGGGCCTCCATGGTTGACAATAACAATGAACTCCGGTAAGCATCCAACACGTGACCTCCAGTGCTAAACGCCGACTCTGAGGCAACCATAGTGATAAGAATGGTTAACATATCTCGAGCTATATGGGAAAGGACTGGATACTTGGTGGAATTAACCTTCCACCAAGTTAATAACTGAAATACATCACTAGGTGTCTCGACAGCTTCCATAAAATATCGTTTAACCTCAGATGTACACTGCATAATATTTCTCGTTGCAATGAGTTGATGATACTGCTGCATAATACGATAGCGTGTAAGCCCAAGTCCCGATGGGTCAGTATCATCTAAGGAAGTTGTCAATCCTGTCGGCCTCGAATGTGAGGAGCTACCAGCTGCGGATAATGGTTGAAAACTATTGTTGTAGTGACTATATAAGTCATCAATATCACTTTTAAACTTATAATAAACTCTGCAGCCTTCACTGCCTCGAGGATGGAATTTACCCAAAATTCTAGAATGACCAACTTATATATGGGGTCAAGGATCACAGCCACAAATAGTAATCTATTTATCTTCTCAATATTCCCCAAATATTGATCATATTTGGTCTTCATCCTGGTAGCCATAGCAGATAACAATCCACTAGAGTCAGCATAACTATTTTCCAAGTGGAAGTGAAGCTCCGAGAGCTCGCTAAAGTACAAGTTCGTAGTCGTATATTTGGATAAAGATATCCGCATGGTTATTTCATAAAAAACTTGCAAAAATTGAACAAAGTAGCTCACAATAGTCCAATCATGTGCGTCTGGCGCACCGAGCCCCTGTCCTGCTGGCTCCAACAAAGCATATCTCAGGCCTCCATCCACTTGAATGCTCTTTGATACTTCTGTGCCACATCCAACATCATGTATGTAGAGTTCCATCGAGTCGGAACTTCCAAGTACAATATACTAGAACATCCAATCTGAAGATCTTCTGCTATTTCCTTAAACTTGGCAAGCCTTGGAGAGAACCCCTCACATATCGCACAATGTTGGAAACTCGGGTAATGGAAACATCAACCTCTTTCAACCCCTCAATAAGTATAAGGTTGATGATATGAGCACAACATCAAATATGAATAAAGTTGTGGTCCTGAATGACATCATCGTTCACCGTCATGTTCCGCTTAAATCAATCAATTGTTGTTTCATTGGCACTAGCATTGTCAATTGTAATACACATAACTTTTTGAATTCCTCAGTCCTTTATACAATCATCCATCTTCGCCCCATTGGATGCACCTTTATGATCCACAGTTTCTTTGAAGCCAATAATTCTTTTATGCAAAATCCACTCATTGTCAATGTAGTGTGCTATGATACACATGTAGCAGACGTTCTGTATAGACGTCCATGTGTTAGTCGTAAATGACACTCTCTGGCCAGTGGTAACAAACATCTTCCTCATCTCCGCCTTGTCCTTCGCATGCCTCTTCATACAATCTCGCATCACCGTATACTGTGATGGAATGAGAAATCTTGCCTCAACAAAGTTTAGAAACTTTCGGAAGCCTCTTTTGTCGACTATGGTAAAGGGTATCTCATCAGTAATTAGCATATTTGTAACCATTTCTCTCAACATTTTCTCACTGTATTGAGGGATGACCAGTTTCTTAGCTTCTGTACCATCAGTGGCCGTAGAAGTTTCATAACTGAGGTTGGTTTGATCAGTGGCCGCCAATCCCTTCGTGATCTTATATCGTTGGCACCCATTAAGATGTGCTATCATATACTAGTGCCTTGCTTCTTCGAATGAAATTTACAAAGTTGACCACAATAGTGGCATCTTGCTTATCGGTTTGCAATATTACTAGTAATTTTGGTGAAATGCTCCCATGTCCACGACTGTTTTTTAGAAGGCCGTGGTAGTTGATCATGCTCAATGGGCATCTCCTCCTCTTCGTTAAACATATCTTCATCCTCACCCTCTATATCTACTGGGAGTGAGAGCCGACTACTTGCACAAGATGTAGCTACTCTAGATGTGGCTACCCTAGATGTGGCTCTAGGGGTGGAAGTACCCACCTGTTTAGGAGCTGTAGCATTGGCATCTGTCACATCTTTTGTGGACAATCGTCTCCATTAGATCTAAAATCCATATCCCAATTAAAGAAGCTGTAAAAATAAATTAGAAGCAAAAATTAGTTTAAAAAATAACTAAGCTATATTAAAAATTTAAAAGGCATCAACTCATTTAAGGCCTGTAGGCACGATTGGATGATTCATTGGCTGGAGTAAATCTTTCAAAAATAACAAGACAATGACAGTCAGAAAAATGAAAGCAAAAAAGAAAGTGCACGCCAATATTTGTGTGGCCAATTAAGACTTATATGCCAATTAGCAAATTAGAGGCAGCCAGCTACCCAGCTATTATCTTGAGAGAGAACTCAGAACTTCATACAATTGGTGTTATTATAATAATATTATGATAATGTTTTGTAAATATTCTAAGTTAGAATATTTTGTATTTAGGTATTGATTATATATCCTTTATAATTAGTTAATTATTACTACACAGATCTTATTACGTTATAAATAGGCCAACCATATACAATATTGTCAATATACATTAAATTTTAGAGGTTTTTCGCATACAATTTTCTACAATTATTAAGATAATAACATTGAAATAATAAAATATTTCCATCAATCTTACAATCTGAAATATTCCCCTAAGCTGAAATAACCATAAGCTGAAATATTCCCCCATCCGCTCGTACTGTAGGATAGAGTTTTTATTTTTATTTATTTATTTATTTTTTATTGCAGGCATCAACTCATTTATGGCCCTAAATTAGAAGCAAAAGTTTTTTGATGTAAGGTATTCTATCACTCAAAGAAAGGAAGTAAATACTGCTTGTACACAGCAACCACTTTTTAGTTGTGATCAAGCTGCATGATTTCCTTTTGACATTAGGATATTTGCAAACTTTTAACTTTTTTTTTTTTTTGTAAGCACTAATCGTCACTATTTTTCATCTTATTTATACTTCATTTGTGCTGCAAGTAGAACTGTCATGATGAAAAAGGCTATAGTAAGACTAGCACTTTTATTATATAGAAGTGAAACTATACGATCACTTCAATAATTTCTTTTGAGTGGATTTTTTAGGTGTCAAATCATGTAGTGCAGCACTTATAGACCTGATAACTTAAAAAAAAGAAGACTAATTAATTAAATTCTGACTTTGATGTGAACAGAAACTTGGAGGTGGATTTATATAGCCTTGTAGCACTAATTTCATGAACATTAGCAATAATCCACATGTAACAATACATGCCATGTTAATTAGGTAAAAATTCATGAAATGTTTTTGCCAAGAAAGTGGTCTGTCTCAAGCAATTAAAGGAGTTTTTTTTTTCCATATATTTAACAACCAATTGAAATTTTCTAAGCATGCACTTAAAGGAGCTTTTATTTGCACCAATAATTTTATCAAACATCTTGCATGCATACTGCCAACAGTCCAACGATATCAACCATATTCAATTTTTGCTAAATTTCCTTACTACAAGACTTCAAGTACAACTCAACTTCACCAGAATAACCACATTTATGATCCGAAAATATCTAATTCTAGGCAACCCGAGATGGAAGAAAAAAAAAACATAAAATTAAATCAATTTTAGGGCTCGGTATCGGAAACATACCAGAGGGCAAAGGTTGCGGAGGCTGGCCTGAGAACGAGGCGGCGAGACTACGGACTACGGAGGCGCAAAGAGGAACGGCGGCGAGGGAACGAGGCGGCGAGATCAATTTAGGGTTCACTAGTTTAGAGAAGAGAAGAGAAGAAGAAGGAAGAAGGGGAAGAAGGAAGGAGAAAGAAGGGAAGGGGGTCTTGCGTTTTGGACCCCCCATGTGATGAAACGGCGTCGTTTTGCATTTAAAAAAAAAAAGAGATGTAAAATGACATTGTTTTACATCTGGTTGTTTTTTTAAAAAATCGGAGTCAGAATTGGAGTTCGGAGCTCCAATTCACTCCGAACTCCGACTCCAAATTCCTATTACTTCAACTCCGTTGGAGTTGGAATCGGAGTGGAAGTTAGACAGAGTTGGAATTTTGGGAATTTTGCACAACCCTACTTCAAATATAGGCAAATAAAGAAAAATAAAATAAAATCAAAAGAAATAAATGAAAACTAACAATTTTAATAAGTAAAAGAGTAATAAAAATCCTGTAAAAATTACACTTATCAGTTTCGTTTATCGAATTCGTAGATTTTGATGCAGATGTAGCCCAAACAGATTTTCCTGAGGAAGAAAAACTAACCCTTTCCGAGTTGTAGACATGGAGGTTTGTCTTCGACATTAATAGTTATTTGTATTTGTTAAGATATATATTTTGTTTAGGCGACAAACCAAGTTCAATTTGTTGTATTATGATATAAGAGGTGAACTGATAACGATGTATAATATTATTTGGAAAGAAGTGACAATGACATATGTATATATTATTATTAATAGATGAATTTTCTTATGAGATATTCCTCTAGTACTATTAGCATTAGTCTTCGACTAATCCCTTACTTATGCGCCTAGAACAGACAAAACGTTTGGAGTGTTGCCAATTGGCTGGCATTCCTGTTACCACGAATTCTCGCTTGCAGGCTCTTTACCGTGGATCAAAGTGCCACACATGATCTGACATTCCCTTTCCTAATAGAATTGATGTGTACTCAATAAATAAGATGAATTAAAAATTATTAACCAACCTAAGAATACTATTAGGACTTTTCCATCCATTCTACCTAAATCAATTACATTGTTAAAGATTGAATTGCTTTATTTTACTTCAAATATATCTAACTTTGTCCTACCAATTAACAACCAGGCTTCCGCTTAAATATTGGGCGAGTATTTTTTTTTTTTTGCATTTTCTTTTTTTTGTTTGTTTGTCGTTTTTGAACTTCTATCATTACGAAAATAGAAGTTGCTGGATATGATTAGTAGTGCCTGTAATTTTACCTGGCATGGAACTCTTTTAAAAAATCGAATCCCACTTTCTTTGAAACCCCACCTGTCATCCCCAACATCTAATTGAAAGACTGCTAATCAATTTAGGTAGCAAATTCTTCTTATCAATTATTATTTACCGTCTCATACTTGATATTTTATGAAAAACACATTTACACTATAAAAAAATATTTCTACATTCTATAAAAAAATTGTAAGTGTATCATGTGAGAGTGAATAATGACTAATGGGTAGAATTCTTCAATTTTTAAACTCAATCTCAACTTGTGCGATTGCTTTTGTTAATTCCTTTAGATGTAGCATTACTCTTAGACACCCAGACCATGTCTAGGTCCGAATAATGCTCAGTCTTTTAGAATAACTGATCAGGATAGAAATACAGAAAGATGCGGGTGATCAAATCCGGTGGTGGCTGGAGAGAAATGAAGGGGTTTGGGTTGCAGGTGTTACTAGGGCGATGGTTCATGATCTTTGCGTCTTTATTAATTATGGCCGTCTCCGGTTCAACGTACATTTTCGGCCTATACTCCAGCGGCATCAAATCAGCCTTGGGATATGACCAAACAACGCTAAATTTGCTCAGCTTCTTCAAGGACATGGGTAGCAACCTCGGAGTCCCATCCGGGCTTATCAACGAGATCGCGCCGCCATGGGTGGTTCTCTTAATCGGGGCGATTATGAATTTCTTCGGCTACTTCATGATATGGCTCGCTGTCACTGGCCGTATTTCTAAACCCAAGGTATGGCAAATGTGTCTGTATATTTGCATCGGCGCAAACTCGCAGTCATTTTCCAATACTGGAGCTGTAGTCACGGCTGTCAAGAACTTCCCAGAAAGCCGAGGCAGCGTTCTAGGGCTTTTGAAGGGACTTGTTGGTCTAAGCGGAGCTATTACGACTCAGATTTACCATGCTCTCTATGGGGACAAATCACAGAGTCTGATTTTCCTAATTGCTTGGCTTCCGTCAGCTGTTTCTTTGGTGTTTCTTCGAACAATTCGAATAATGAAGATTGTTCGGCAATCAAACGAGCTCCAAGTTTTCTACAAGCTCCTGTTTATGTCACTTGGCCTCGCCGGTTTTCTCATGTTTTTGATTATCATACAAAACAGGCTCAGGTTTACCGAACTTGAATATATTGGAAGTGCTTGTGTTGTTCTGTTCTTACTATTTCTTCCCCTTGCAATAGTTATAAGAGAAGAATTCCGCCTATGGAAGAAAAAGGGGAACGCTCTAAATGATGCCACCCAGGTCAAAGTAGAAACTCAAAATCCACCAGCTTCGGAGCAGCTGGAGGAACCATCATTGTCACATGGCGAAGCTGCCCCCGGTCTCCGGAAGGCGGATTCGTGCATGAAGAACATATTCAAGCCGCCAGACAGAGGTGAAGACTACACCATACTGCAAGCACTTTTCAGCATCGACATGCTAATTCTGTTCATCGCCACGACGTGCGGCTTCGGCGGAACATTGACAGCCATTGACAACTTAGGTCAGATTGGAAAGTCGTTAGGCTATCCAACTCGCAGCATCAGCACCTTCGTGTCCCTCGTGAGCATTTGGAATTACCTCGGACGAGCCATGTCCGGCTTTGCTTCCGAATTCTTGTTAGTCAAATACAAGTTTCCTCGTCCCCTACTGCTCACATGTGTCCTCCTTTTTTCTTGTGTCGGCCATCTACTAATTGTATTTGCTCTCCCAAACTCTCTTTACGTTGCCTCAGTGATTATTGGATTCAGCTTTGGAGCGCAATGGCCATTAGTATTCGCCATTATATCTGAGATCTTTGGCCTCAAATATTACTCCACCTTGTATAATTTTGGTATTGTTGCAAGCCCAGTTGGGTCTTACATTCTCAATGTCCGAGTGGCCGGTTTTTTATATGATAAAGAAGCTTCGAAGCAGATGGAAGCCTTGGGTGTGAGCAGGAAGGCTGGGCAGGAGTTGACATGCACAGGCCACCAATGTTATAGAATGGCGTTCATTATAATCACGGCAGCAACGTTGTTCGGGTTCCTTGTTTCTGTTGTTTTGGTGCTTCGAACGAGGAAATTTTACAAAGGTGATATCTACAAGAAGTTCAGAGAGGAAGCAAAGGCTGCAGATCAAAGGGATATGGCTTCCACGGAAATGTGATCCGGCCATTGAGAGATAAAAACGAATTAGCTGAAGCCAGTTTTATTGCCCTAGTCGATCGGTGCTGGCTCCTACCTCGGAATAAAGGTGTGTTTGATGACATTTGATTGACAATATAGCTCAATTATTTACTTCACTTCATTTCTTTTTTCTTTGTTTCTTTCTTTTCTTTTCTTTTTCTTTTTAAATATATATAGTTTGACTATTATCATGTTTTCGATCTGTACCATGTTTTATATTCTACTCAGATTTTTATCAGAAGAGCAAATTGTTCAAGTTTTAATTATTACGACCCAAAAACCCCACTCCAGCTTGCTGTCTCTATTAATTACATTCTTTAAACTAACTAACTACACGTTAATCTCTCAATCTCATGCATGGTTCCCTTGGAACATTTCTCAACTTTAATATGCGATATAATATTTAAAGAAAAAAAATACTCTAGTTACAAATAGATTACACAAAAACAATCTTACAAATTGTATGGTTTGATGTGTTTCGTCAGATTATAAAATTACTTTTATTGTAAAGCATTTTAAAGAGAATTAAGATTGTTGGGAGTATTGGCATCCCGCTCTAAATTAGTTTGCCTACATGATCTTGGGGGAATCATGAGGTTAGTTTTTACTGTAATTTAGGGAAAGCTTTTCAAATACTCTCCACCTTCAAATATCTATCCTCCTCTGTGCTATGATTTTATATACTTTTTCCATTATTCATTCTTTACCTGTCAGCTCTATTGATGCTGTTTGGAATGGTTCTTTTATTTTTATTTATTTATTTATTTTAAGTAGTGGTTTTCCAACGATTATACATTCATTAGTTTGTATCTGGATGTTCTAATTTTTATAAGAAAATGCTATATATACAAGTCTTGTATCTTATTCTTAGCCCCGGTTTGGATTAATTGGAAACTCATCTCTTTTTATCATTACAATTTTTTTTAAATTTTCATTCAAAATATAATAAACAATTCAATTTTTTCAAATCTCAAAATAATAATAATATTAAAAAATAATATTCTAATAATATTTTATTCAACTCATCTCAAAATTCAAATGGAACTTAGTGTTGATGTGGCATTCATGTCCGTAACCCTTGGATTTTGCAGAAGTAAAGTCAAGGATTAATACAAAATCTATATTTATAAAATGCATAGCTTATTATAAAACAGAAAACAAAATACTTACCAATCTGCCCGCTGCAATCTCAAATTAAGTTCCGAGGCAAGACTCATTATAAAATGGCATGATAATTAATACACCATCCTATTGGAAAAGGATTTAATGAGAAAAAATAGCTCATATAGTATGCAAAAAAATCAAGTAATTTCATGTCCTTTTTTATTGGACTTGTTATTTTATGGCACACTTTTTAAGAAAGATCACATTAGCCCCTTCATCACAATCATGTTGGTAAGCATTAGTAAGACCACATCGGTATCAATGACAGCTTGATGCGTATAATTTCACAGGCGACGTTTAGCGCTAAACATTGAGAAATCTTAGAAAAGAATGAGAAATCTTAAAGTAAATATAATTTGAAAAAAAAATGCAAAATTCTAAATTTTAAAATAGAAAAAGAAAAAATAAATTAAAGAATATATTATAGTCTAAAAATAGTAAACTAAAAAAACTTAAATCCACTACAAGAGATAGGATTTTTCCTAGAGAAAAAACTCGCTGGGAAAAACAACAAAATAGCTGCCTATAATCTTTCCCAACGATTTATAAATCATTGGACGTTCATCGGTATTAAACCTCTAATTCTGATGTACTGCAACGGAAGCCAAAAATCGCCGGCATAGAGATTCATTTGTTTTGTTTTTTTTTTCGCCGCCAATAACACATATATCGCCGCATTTGCTGTATATGATTCAATTAGTAATTGCTGAGAAAGATTACTTCCGGCAATTTTTATGCATTGCTAAGAGGGCAAAAATCGCCGAAAATGTATATTCCCAGCGTTTACAAAAAATCGCTGGAAATAATCAAACGAATATGTAAATCCAATTGCGGCGATTTTAATTTGCCGGTATTTATTAATTCCAACGATTTTATATTCGCCGGTATTGAGTTTTGATTTTTAATTTTGTTGCAATGATGATAAAATCGCTGGGAACTCATCAAATGTGGCGATTATAAACTCGCCGGTATTGAGTTTCTGGTTTGTTAATTCAATTGCAGTGAGTATAAAATCGCTGGAATTGATAAATACTGGCGATTTAAAATCGCCACAATTGAGTCTTCCGTTTTTAAAATGAAATTGCGGCGAAAAATAAACGCTGCGAAAAGCGAATTTTAATATACAACCCAGTGTGCTTATTGGGCCTCATTTTTGGTTCCTAAAAACAACATCCAACTAACTTTTGCTTCATTCATTCAAATTGAATATTGAAAACATATTTAGCAAATAAAACCCATCAACTCATCCAATACAAATAAAATCCATCAACTCATCCCACTTAAATGTGTATTTATACACTGAGGTGGTGTATTATATTCTCATATCAAGTACAAACTGAGCTAGAGATTAAATAATAGATAAACATCATTATTATAACATTGTTTAACTCTACTATATAAACATCAATCTGAAACACTACATACCAAGTTCCACAACTCTATTTAAGTGGGATCGTTCATCGGCATTGGCACCCACAGTTCTACGTATCGTCTTTCATCAAGAAAGGTAGCAAACACCATCGATATATATCTCACATTGCTGCCGATACTCCTCATCCGTGTATTTGACAATATCAACAAACTGCACAACATTAAAGAAAACTAATAAATTCAGTTATATGAAAAGAATAGGTTTAATGAACATGTTTAGAAGAAAAACTATTTTGCTTATAAAGATAACCGCAGAGTAAATGTCCTTTAAAAACGTTGCACAAAGATGAAAGTGGATGTGAAATATATATTGTTGCACTTGGTCTATAATATGCTTTCAATTGATTGTTCTAAGTCAATTAAAGCTTTAGAGATAAAGAAATAAATATAAAATCAAGCAATAAATGGGACAACTTACTCTCTGGAAGGAATGCCCGTAGTGACGCCAACTCCAATTCATCAAGTGGCAAATTCTATACCTACAAACAGCCCACACAAAGTCATGAAAAATTAAAATGAGCATGTTCTCATACAACTTGTTGCTCTTATATACAAGCAACCCTAATAGCTTGGAAAAGTGAAATAAATTAAATTGCTATAGAAATAACTATGGTTGAGGCACCTCCAAGTTAGCACTTAACTACTGGTATCATGCATGGCTCTCATCTGGTCTGCCTGAGGCATCCAACTGCATGGCCAGATAGAGTTAAGATTTCAGTATGACTTAGTAAGCAGAGTAGTGCAGAAACAAACAGATTTCGAATTTTGAAAAGAAAAAACGAGTAAAAGTCTTTTTTTTCCCCCTACTTGCGACAAAAACATATTGCTACCTACTTGTGAATAAAAGGGACATGGAGTCTGAAATTATGCTCAAAAGCTTCTCAAAAATAGGACACCCAAACTTGTTATCTCCCCGGTGTAGACATAAATCCCTTTATATATAAATATAAATATATATATATATATATAACCGATACTATATATATATTACCCAGTTGTTGACTAACAAAAAACCACTCAAAATATTCAAAACATAGGACCCCTTTATGGGTCGGGGGAATCATTACACTGAGTCTGTCGAAGTAACTCAGTGAATGACGGAAAACCCCTAAAGAAAGAGTGTAGAATGTTGTCAGTCTGTATTTGATGCTCCCTAAGATCTCGCAGCTCTCTCCTCATTTCATCCAGCTGACTCTTGTACTCTTTAGCATCTTTCTTGTGTTGTTCAGCATCATTCTTGTATTTTTCAATCCCAGATTGCATATGTTGCATTTGAAGTCGGTCACGCTGTCTACTTGACTCGGGGATGACCATCTCCCCGAGTCCTTGTGCATACCCAAGTCGATGGCCAAGGATCCCTAAAGACAGTAGCTACTGCCTCATCATTACGTTGCTCTAGGTCTAGGCCATCCAACCTACCTTGCATCTCCTTCTGCACATTGACAAAATAGTGAGTATTAACAATCTAGGTTCAGTGCACAATAAGCATTTATCACATTCAGAAAGAAACATAGATCCCAGGGACTGTAAGTGTACTACTCACGTAAGTAAATTCTATAGCATCTGTCACTATTCATCTTCTTCGACCAGCGTCTCCTTGTAGAACTCAACCAAATTTCCATTCTCAATCAGCTACATGTGTGAGCAATGAGTATAAGAATATATTTTTGTACCAGAAAACCTTATTGTGGCCTACATGTGCATTTTAAGCCCAAATGAAACAAGTAACCAAACATTAATGTAATACTGTCACAAAAAACAACATATATTCATTTCACATGCAGAGGACAATATTTATTGTGGGATATGAGTTCAAAATTTTCACAAGTCTATTGAAAATGAAGAGAAAATATTCACATAATCATACCTTTTGCTCAAGTAATCGGACGAATGATTTACGTCCTGATGTGTGATTAATCACTTGCTTCTTTCGGTTCTCCCGGTTTTGAGCTGAAATTTTCTGCCATGCATGAGGGATGTTAGCTATAATAAACAAACAGATTTGCCACAATAATATTGAGACATATTAAATGGGTAGATATATAGTTTAATTTGAGAAAGAGCCAATTTTACCTTAAAGGCATCGCTGCCCCACTTGTCACACAACTTCACCCAGACAAGAGGATCCACCAAGCTAGTCCCATTAGCCAACGCTTCCTCGTGGCTTCCATATGATTGATAAATCTTGTGTAGGTCGTGATGGAAGGAGTTGAAGCGCTTACGTAGAGCCTTTGTCACTGTCAATCGGTGGTTTTCGCATTCTCAGTCGAACACGAAGTCACTCTACAAATATGTGCCATCTCTTTAGTTGGGCGACGATTATTAAAGGCAAACATAACCTCCCTTCAAACAATCCCTACAACTAACAAATGACTTACCTGGACACAGTCGATGAGCTCTTCTTTCATGGCTTGTGGGACCCGACCATCGCTTGTAACTCATGTCACAGTATTTTTAAGAATCACTGATACTTGTGTCCTGAACATAATAGCGTGTTCATAGCACGGGGCAATCTCACCATCGTTTATCTTCAACTGCACTTACCCGTTCTTCCTCAACTTCTGAAAGAAAATGCATTTAGCAGGCCCTCGAGTTCTTTTCCTCTGCTCTTGCGTTGCTACAGCCTCCGTGGGGGCGTCCGTAGTTGTATTTCAAGGTTCACTAGATTAGTATTTGTAAGTGTAATGTGATTTTATTTACACTTAATAACACCTTTAAATAGATCATTTAGCATTCAATATGTATTGGAAAAACACGCACCAATTTGTTCTCTAGTAGGTGATTGTTCCCGTGCTGGTGATTGTTCTCAAATAGGTTTTGGCGGGGGAATTGGGTTTGTGCATAGTGGGAGACTTGGGGGCTGTGTGGAGTCATCCGAGGAGGACTGATTACACTCCTCAGAACTGTGATATGAAGATATTTTCGCTCTGCGTGGTCGGATGTGGTGACCTGAGTACGGTACATAGTGCCTTGCACGAAGACCTCGGAGTCTCCCTCCGCCTCTAGAACTGGGTCCCGGACGGTCACCTGCACGAGTACGAGTTAAAAACATTGTGTTGAATGTCAAGTCCAGATCCACACAATACTCTCAAAATCACAGACAAGTTCATAAAAAAGATCATTTATCTACCGTTTTCAATTACTTGTGGGTAGACAAACCCTTACATTACGATCATAACATAGATCTACTAATAACTAGTTGTCAAATTATATACCTTTACAATTGATAGTGCTCCTCATGCCTCCAGATTAAATATGGGATTGCGCTAACATGCCCACACAGCTTACCAACTAATAAAGTATGTTATGGCCCGGTTTTAACTGTCACATGAAGCAAATAAGTATCACATGTTAGACTTCGTTTAAATCAAGCATTAATATTGTAAAGCTGAATAAAGCATGTTGCACTTATTTGTTATTTGCATGAAAAATTAAGAATGGGCAACAGATTTTGTTTAAAATGCAAGCTTTTAGTTTTACTTACCCAAAAAGAAAAATAAATAAATTGCTTGCCCCAAGTGGAAAAAATACTTGTAATTTTTAGGTTGGCACTTAATCCATTACTTCTTTTCCCTCTCTTGATCAAACATTAGATAGCAATCCATATATTGTATGATTTTAGACTATTAAGCACTTTCAGGTTTTTGAGTTGGGATAATTGACAGTACTCTTATCCTATTATAAGATGAAATGTCATTTTTTAACTCTCGGCTACCTATAAGATGACAGTACTCTTATCCTATTACCACTCATTTCTATTGTCAAATAACAACAATATTAGGAAGAGAAAAATCACCATTTTGAAAAGTTTAGTTTTGTCAAAGAAAATAGAGCAAGAACTAGGCTACTATTGCGTTGAACTGAAATAATAAATAGCACCTAATTTCTAGGCTACCATGTGAAGCCTACAGTTGTTTATTTTATTTTCTGCAAGTAAAGGGCATATATCTTGCTGGAATAGGTTGAATCTTTTGCACAATGAAGTTGGCTAGTTGGAGATCAGCTTAGATAGTCTTCCTTTTGTTTGATATTGAATTTCAACCCTGCATTTATCCTGCGTTAAGTCAAAGTTATCATACTAATATCCCCTGATAATGCATATATATTCCCTTTGGCAGCACATCTTTTAGGAACCCCCCAAAATAAATAAAAGAATAAAATTATAAGAAAAGTAACAAGCAAGGCTAGTAAATTAGAAGACTATGCAAGTGGTGGTAATGCCTTAGATGACCAAGAGGCCGCTGAGCCCCTTTTTTTTTTTTTTTTTTTAAATGGGAAGAAAGAACAAAATCAAGGTAATAATAATAGCTAGTTATTAAAGGCAAATTTTGATTTCATTATATTTTGCCATTATTATTTGCTTCTTGTCATGTCATATATGTTGATGATCATTGATTATGATCATGTATGTACCAGCTAGCTCCCTAGCTAATTAAATCTAAATTATACATCACTGCTAAATCACACCATGCATGGCAGATGCGGTTAGTTTTCAGCTTAGTACTAAACGATGGATAGATACATCGTTTTTTGTTTTGTTTCTGGTGAGGAAGATTAATTCATGTAAAGATACGTCCAAACATTTTCCCTAAGTCATGATACCCATATATATTATTTTCGTTAGTGAGATTCATCATATATACATAACTCATTATAATCGAGTAAAAGTATATTATAATAATTAAGCATGCAACATTAGATTACAATAAAACTTCAATAATTTCAGACGTAATTATATATGAAGCCAGACCAAAAGATCAAGAAGAATAACATACAAGTACTTAAGATCCATATAAATATTCACAAAATCATGCATGCTCATCTAATCAAACTACACATCATTTCATTAATTAATATAGAATGAAGATTAAACTTGTTGGTCCCAGGCATATTTTTATTTTGTAATTTTTTTTTTTTTTTGTGGATAAAGTATTTCTCTTAAACTTAAACTAAGTCTCTAAGCTTTTGAATTACTTATATATATATATATATATATATATATATACATATATATACACACACACACTCCAAATATCCCGACGAGGGCAAATTAATGCCAACAATTATGTTGGGCCAAACCAGCCCTCAGAAAAGACTCAAGAAAATTTATATGACCTAAAAGCAAGAGACATAAGAATATTATTACATGAAAGAGTTGATGGCATTATATACCTTAAAGGAGACAACAACTTAAGGAAAATGAATTGGCAGGTAACCGACAATAAATATCAATGCGCGCAAGACTAGTAGTCTTAAAACAGAGATTTATGTATCAGGTGATATATACAGCGGCATCTACGGCCAGGATTACTACTACATATCAACTAAAACTTTGACCTTTGAATATATAACATGACAGCAAAGTCAAAGCATGTATCCAATCATCGTCATTAATTTCTACCCTAATTAACACCAAATGATGAAAAAGGGAAAGAGAAAGACGCCTCTTAATTATTAGAGTTAAATTATTAGACGATCATATATATATACATATTATATACAACACATAGTGCGGTCTAAATAAGTACAAAAATTTGAAGAGTCAAGAATGAGCAATGCCTAGGAATGAAAGACGAGCAAAGAATTTGAAAATTATCAATACTAGGAATCAAGATTTTGAATATGGATGCTCCTAAAATATGACCATTTAAACTATAAGTTTCATGAGTTTTTGGCAAAGAATTGATATTATTCTTGTCTGCATAGAATGTATAAGCAATAATAAAGGTGCATTACTTCTGAAGAGCCCTGAAAAGTAAGCTTCTGCCCCTCAAAACAGAGTTTGGAAAAAGATGGCAAGGAGAACTGTATTCAACACACAAGAAAATATCCATCGCTACAGAGGTCCTTACCACGAGGAAAAATTGCTGGAAAATCTAAATATATTTTCCAGCTTATTTTTTTTGCCGCAGTTGAGATTAAAATCACTGCAAAAGGTCAAACTAAAAAGTAGCGGTTTGGAAGCCGCGTCGACTGAATAAACGCCGAGAATAATGATCTATTTCAGTAATTTTATTACTGACAAACAAAAAATCGCCGCAATAGTATTTCTTGTAGTGATACACACATCTTATGATCTCGATGCATTGCTAGTGATGATGAAGAGTACATTATTATTGTAATATAAACTATAGGTGGGATGACAGAATGTCTGCAGTTACACCAGCTGAAGATGTTTTCTACAATGTTGGGTTTTTGCATTCAAGTGGGTTTGATTCCTTGGAGATGCTTGATGTACAAAACAAAGACATACTACGGTTTTGTTATAATGCCGGCATCAAGGTTAAGAAGTATCTTCCCAACTACAAGACAAAGGAAGAATGGAAAAACCTGCATTTTGGCATGAGGTGGGATACTTTTCGGGAGAGAAAAGCTCAGTTTGATCCCAAAATGATACTACAGTCTAGACAAAGAAGTTTCAATAACAATTAAAGATGGGGTTGAAGGGGAAAAAAATTAAGGTTATATATCCTTTTTCTTTGTACTTATTTTAGTGGCAGTTTTTATGGTTTTAGTCGAGCAACTTGATCTTCTGTACCCCTAACACTACATTATTTTTCTTTTTCCAATTCTTTGTTTCTGTGTTAAACTTTAGAAACTTCACATATCTAGCTCTAGTGTAGAGAGGGACAACCCCAAAATTAGGAATTATTATTTCTATAACATCCCAAAGTAAAAGGGCTATCTTGAGAAAATACATAAAGCAAGTGTTTGGAAATTACTAAAGGACTTCAAAATTTAATTAATAAGAATTAGTAACTTAATTGTATAAATTATTTTTCCTTTAATAAATTTTAACTTTAAACAAGATTTTTATGTGTATGTAATAGCACAAATAGCCTAGTACAACTTTATTCTTAAAGGTATATGTTTATAGATCATATACAAAGATAAATGTTTGGTTGATCACAAACAGAAATTACAAACAGTTGTCATACAAACTGAAATACATACCTACTTATATATATATAGTTTGGTGTGATCAATTAATTAATTGTAACGTTTTTTATATTTTAAGATAAATTAATCTTGAGCATGCAGATAATCAGTTAGTGGCCTGTAAATCATAAGTAGATCATTTCTCTTTTCAACATTCCCTAGCTAGCTAACTTCTCCCAGCCAAAGAATAAAAAGATGGCGGTACTGGTGGATACCTTAAGGCCAGTCAATTCTATATTTCCATGGAATTTTTCAAAACAAGTTTTAAGCTATTTGAATATATATATATATTTATAACACTCGAATTGTAGAGGTTAATTATGCCTCAATATTTAGTACAATCATCTCGATAGCTTTAGCTATTGACAAGTATTATAGCACTTGAAAAATCAGGGGAATTTTTTTTCTGCTCAGCTGTTTAATTGACCAGTACTAGAAAGAACTTGAGTTCCCCAAGTAGCAAGAGCATAGATATATATATATATATATATATATATATATATATATATATATATGTATGTATAATATTCATATATGGATATTAACTACAGAAAGACAACTATAATGATGATCATATTCGAAATACCCTATAACTAAATTTATACATGCGGGGTGCCTCTGGAAGTTATGATCTTGATTATGCAGTGAGATTGTGGACAATATTGTGCTAACAGATGCAAGTGAATTTCCCCCCAAAAGGGGCCATAAACACTACAAGAGAAAGGCTCTGTTTTTTATTGAATATCACCCACGATATTTGCCAACGACTAATATCCACAACTTAGACCACCACATACAGAAAAGAAGCATATACAAAAATTAAATCTCAGGGAAGAACATGGGAATGAAGCCCAAAAAGTTATGCATGAAGGTTTTTGTAATAGAAGAATTAGACAAGAAAATATACCTGAAAGGGAATATATTCCCTAAAAAGTAGACTCGGTCAACAGGAAAATGAAGCCCAAAAAACTTAGCTTTAGGCCGAATATGGAGGCACTGTGCGGCGACTTTCTAGGGGCAGGAAACGACTCGAAAATGAAGCGATGCCACCATCAAATGAAAGCCGCCTGCAAACTGGGACACAAGGAATGTGGATTTGCAGGTGGGCTGTCCATGGCGAAAGAGGAACTAGGGGGGAAGGGTGTGGGAAAATGGGACTCCGAAGGTGAACGACGTAGTTACAGCAGGGAAGCCTTCGAGTGGCCTTCTGTCCGTCGCAAACAGCCGTGACCGTCGGCAATGCCAGGAGGAGAGATGGGTTTACGGTTTTGGTCCAGGGTTTCGTCGAAGTGGAGAAGAACGAGCATGGGTGGGGGGAAAAAGATTGGGGGGAAAATTAATAAATGTTTTTCGTGTTTTGCCGCCCACAATATGTTGCAACGTAAATTACATCGCCAGAACATTATAAAACTTTTTCCAGCCAATAAAGTCGCTGCTAAGAGCATTAACATTGGTCTATGCATATGCATATGTAAAATTATTTCTTTTACATAATCATTTGGCCATTTAAGCAAAACTCTTACATTGGCTTATGCATATTTGAGACCAAATAATAATAAATATTATTTTTTTATTATTATTAATTTTTTTCTAAAATCAAAATTTTTATATATATTTTGTAATTAGCATCCACTATATACATTTGAGATTAATAATACAAATGCAATAAAAAAAAATATAATTTTTTTTATATATTATATTAAAAATATAATAAAATGAAAAAAAAATATAATATATTATAATAATAAAATGAATGTGTATGTGAAGATTTGTTGTGTTGTTGAGGGAGGGAGAAGAGGAAAAGATTGAGAGAGAAAGAGTGGAAGGAGAGAGAAATAACAATTAAAATATGTTTGATGAAGTGAATAGTTGTTAGATAATAATTGTTCACTACTAGCCAAATTTATGCATATGCATAAGCCAATGTGGGTGTTTTTTGAGTTATATTATGTAAATATGGTTTTGCATATAGATATGCATAAACCAATGCTAGTGCTCTAACACATAATAAATCACTACAAAAAAGGAATCAGAAATCGAATTCGACATGTGGCATTGAAAACATGTGGCAATTCGTAAATCGCTGCAAATAAATACCATTTGCAATGATTCTAAAATCGCCGAGAAAGAAGGTTTTTCTTGTCTATGACAAAAACGTCTAAAAACTTACATTAGTTTTTAAGGTAGGAACCAATTAATTAATTTTTTTTTAACTATTTTAAGAAAATTCGAAAAAGAAATTGAGGGTTGTAGTAGCCATGACCACCACTCACAACTGACATTGCATCCTTGACTGGAGGAGGCCGGCAATAGAAAAATTATTCTCATCCGTCATTAGTCACTACTATTTCACATCACACACTTTATAAAAAATACTCCCACATCTTGTGAAAAAGTTATAGATATAGAATGTGAGAGTGAATAGTAATTGATGCATAGCATTCGTTGAAGAGCAACTTCCTAATAATTAGTCATTCTCTTATTCATTTATTGTAGTGACGTTCGTCAAAAATTACGCCCACGCCCACTTGGGAGGCTCCCATCGTTTTGTTACCACGTTGGACCTAGGGAACGTAGTTAGACCTAGTGATCTACAAGTGTTGTGTTATCATGTTGTCCTAAATTCATCAGGTTTTCATATTACGATATGCTATAACGAGATATTTTATAATAAAAATAATTTTATTTATTAACAATAATTTTATTTTGTATAAATAATTATTTTTATGAATTTTTAAACATTCTTAACAATCCATAACAATGATGTAAGGCAGGACTAAATGAGGATGCACTTTGAAATTTCACTACAAGAGAAATGATTTTTTGAGACAAAAAATTTTGTCTAAAAAAATCACAATTTCGTCTCAAAAAAGAATTGGAGATGAAAAATTTCACCTCTAATTTGTCTCTAAAAGGCTGTCTCAAAATATTTTTAGAGATGAAATTCAAATTTCATCTAAAAAAATCACTTTTAGGGATGAAATTTTGCCAAACTAGTCGAAACCGTTCTAACGGGGAATTTTTTTTTAGACAAACTAATTTTATCTCAATAAATTGTTCGAATGTAATATTTTTCTGTTTGAACTGACCCGTACATTCGAACGAAATAAAATTTTGAATTGAACAAATAACCATATTTGATACTGTTCGAACGGAAGGAGTGTTCGAATGGAATATTTCTCAGTTCGAACCAACCCATCCATTCGAACAAAATAAAATTTTGAATCGAACAAATAACAATATTTGATATTGTTAGAACGTAAGGAGTGTGTGTGTGTTTGAACCAATAAATTTTGTTCGAATGACTTTTGTTCGAATGCAAATTACGTCCGTTCGAACTGTATTTCGCGTTAATCGTTCGAATGGGTTATTTGTTGTTCAAATATATATTTGTTTATTCGAATGAATTTAAAAATGGTAATTTATCGTTTGAACTGGTTATTTACCATTCGAATGGTATGAATCATATAGAACAGAATTAAATTAATTAAAAATACCATATTAGTATTACACAAATTACAATTCAAATGTCAATTGTTCAAATGTTTTGAAATTTTATAATAGAAATAACCCTAAAGTAAGAAATAGCTTTTACAATTATGGTGGTGGTGTAGAATTTTGTGACATAATTGACTGCAACTGAAGCATAACTTTTTGTACCTCCATCTCCAGTCTCTTCTGCATGTTCTCTTCTAATCTTGCCTCAAGATCTGCTGCTTGATCTAATATTGTCAGCAACTCTTTTTCCTTGGACCTCAATTGTTTTATCTCAAGTTTTGGTTCCTCCAATTATTTAGTTTTGTCGTCATTTGATCTGGTTCGAGAAGATGATAATGATGTTGAGAATGATTTAACGCAATGTCCTAAGCCCCTCAAAGATCCAGAACGTGATCTAAGAACTTGAGAAAAGATCTGAGCATCGTTGACAGATGATGCATCAGATGGATCCGCAGTAGCTTCCTTGAGAGATATCATCTTGTCCTACAAAAATAAAAACATACTAGTTAGTATAAGTAAAAAAAAATAGTCACAATGGAATTAAAGAAACTTAAACTTACATAATTTGCCTCTGTTTCGGGACTGGTCTAAACACCATCACGATTTTTATGTGATTTTGTATACAATTGGGTCAGATCATAGTCAGTAGGACTTTCTTCTTTCTGCAAAAAAATATATATATTAGAACTTAAATCAGAAAAGTGTATTATATGTTAATATTTAACAGGGAGTAGAATAACTTACCATTTTGTTAGATAAACAATTAAAAGATCGAGAACCCGCATGATGGTGTATCTTTAAGTTTGATCTATTTGCTTTGTTCACAGTACTCCATTGCTAAAAAAATAAAAAATTATATTTATATGTTCAATACATCTATCATATACTACTTAAAAAACATACCAACGAAATTACCTGATAAGCAGGATTTTCAAACATATCACAAACCTTCTCCCATTCATTTGGTGGCATTGCTTGGAATGGATTTTAGCGTGCCTCTATTGTAGTACTAAACTTCTTATAATGTGCATGGCATCGACCTTTGTACCTCTGAAATGCATTCGACATCAGCTCCTCAACCGTTAATCGATCATCTCGTCGGCCAAAATCAAACTCAAACTCATCCTTCCAATAATTATAAACAATTAGTATAAATACAAAATATCCAAAAAGTAACATGAATAATACATAGTTATTTGAGATGTAGCTTATTATCAAGCAACAATTTTTGATGTGGTCTTTCACGTCTTGGGAAACTTTAGACCAAGAGGATGTAGCAATAGGTGCATACGTGCGAGTAAGCGTACTAACAAAAGAAGCAAGCCATGCTGCCGAATCTCTAGAGCCACCGGTGTGATAATCAAGAATATCAACTTTAATTTTACCAACTTTCCTTACTTTATCTATGTAGACACCCCTCGTAGTGCCTCTACTTCGGCGCTGGCTTACAATAGCTATATATACAGTAATTAAAACAAGTATTTGAATTAAATAATTTTATTTTATAGATATATTACTTAAATTGAGCATAAACTGTGGTATTTAATTTGATAAAATACCTTCTTCTGAGTCTGGTAGTGTTGGCTCAATATTCATGGCAGGTGAACCACACGGGGAGTCAGTAATGGATATGGATGGCACACATATTGCTTTACGTTTAGGATGCATATCTATTTGAAATTGTAACAAATTATTATTCAAACAAGCGTTAAGGATATTTATAAGAATAATACTTACAAAAATTGATATTTGAAATTCATTTACTATCTGTTTTGCTAGACTAGTCGCCCTCATCCTCGCTAGACACTTCAGTTGATTCATCGTCTTCTGATATTTCACTTCAGTTGAACATCTTCTTTACGCAATGGGACCATATCATATTGGCTGAGATTAACAAATAGATTGATGCCTACTTCGTTTTCTTGATCTGCTTCTTCATTTGCTGGAGTATCAACTTGTTCTGAAGGTTCGTCTGTCTCTGGAATAGTATCATATACATTTCTTGGTGCAAAGCTCTCCACTACCCGCCATGGGTTTCCGTATTCCGGATCATCTAAATAAAAAACTTGATTCGCTTGGCAAGCGAGAATGAAAGGATCGTCCTCATACCATGTGCGAGATGTATTGACACTCACAACCTAGGATTTGAGACATCCCACTAATTACATTTAAACAACCAGACCATATATCCTCTCATATATTTCAACACTATAATATCTTCCACAATTCCATAAAAGTCAATGTTATCATCCCATGACTTCTTTTGACTACAACTCCACAATTTTAAATTTTCCTATATCGCTCTCTGTCAGTTGTGTGAAATCTATATTTACGCACCAAACATCCTAAGTACTAGATGGCCAGCCTAGACGGACCATATGCCAGAGCATACAGTTCTGGTGAAATTTCTTTTGAATTTTTACCATATTTCGATACAACCTACATCAATAAATATTATTATATAGAAAAAATGATAGAGTTTAGTGGTATGAAATTCGTATTTTAAATGGAACTTTACAATAATACATTATGTTCAAAACATGAAGCAAATTCCTCTTCATGCATTTTTTCTACGACAGTTACACCATTCGTGCGAAATAGTTGTATATGTTCACTGCGCATGCTCGTGTGAATGATTAATTTGTAGCAACGAAAAATGTTATATTATTATACATGGTTAATTTAGAGGATCATCACTAATCTCAAGTAGTGGTCAATCTCTGCACAATTATTCAAGACATACCATCGAACTCTTTCAAACTCTCGCCCACATAGGTCGTAGCCCCCTTATGCGCCTATGGGACAAACTGTCTGGAAAAACACAATAAATGTCGATGAGACTCCCATCTCTCTTCCACCTTCGTAATTTCGGTTTAGTTTTATAAATCTAATATCAATCCCACGGAAATACATTGAACAAAAGGTATACCACTCATTATCAATATATGACTCAGCAATCGAATCTTCTGAACGAGCTTCAATTTTTCTAAAAATTGTTCAATAGGATACATCCATCTATACTGAACCGGACTAGAAACTAAAGCCTCATGAGGTAGGTGCACAGCCAATTGAATCATTACATCAAATAATAAAGGCGGGTACAAACTCTCTAATTTGCACAATATTACTGCAATATCAACTTTCATTTTTAACAATGCATCAACTTTCAACGTTTTACTACAAATGTCTTTGAAAAATCCTCCTAATTCTATGAGAGCTGTACGAACATCTCGAGTAAGTTTTCCACACACACCAATCGGCAACAAATACTGCAGAAATACATGACAGTCATGATTTTTAGGACCAGTTATCTTCCAATCATATGTTTGAACACATCTTGACATGTTTGAAACATAACTATTGGGTAATTTGATTGTCAGGAATCAATCACTAAATTTGTTTCTCTCATCATTCGAGAGTGTATACCATCCAATAAGCATATATACTAACGACCAATTATCTTGCAAATGCAACTCCGGTCTTATCCCCAACTCTTTCAAGTCTTTACGAGAGTTAGCTGTATCTTTTGTCTTCCCTTCTATTGACATCAAAGTGCCCAATATATTCTCACATATATTCTTTTCAATGTACATAAAATTTAGATTGTGGCGTAGTGTCAATGTAGACCAGTATGGTAACTAAAAAAAATACTTTTTTTTGTCTAATTCAACTCCACTACTTATTGTTTTCTTAATTCTGGTATCTTTCCCAAATCTGTTTTCTGAAACATCCTCCAACTACACGATAATATCATGTCCAGACAACTTTAGCGGCGATGACCTACGCTCAACCCTTCCATCAAACATAGCTCTATTTGAACGTCATCTATGATCATGTGATAAATAACGATGATGTTCCATAAAACATAATTTCCTACCATGACTCAACCACTGAGAATGTGTATCTTTATTACAAACAGGACAATCCATTTTACCTTTTGTGCTCCACCCAGAAAAATTTCCATATGCAGAAAAATCATTTATTGTTCACATCACTGCAGCATGCATCTTGAACTCCCACGACGAAGCCGCATCAAATGTATTGACACCCTGATTCCACAACTCTTTCAACTGTGCAATCAGTGGTTGCAGATATACATCTAATTCATTCTCTGGTGACTTTGGCCCTGGTATCAATAGAGTCATCATAAAATATAGATCATTCATACACTTTCAAGGTGGCAAGTTATAGGGCATTAATATGACAGGCCAAGTACTATGAGAAGTGCTCATGTTGCCAAATGGATTAAAACCATTCGTTGCTAAACCAAGACATACATTGTGAGGTTTTTCGGCAAACCATGGATACTCTTTGTCAAATTTCTTCCATTGTAAAGAATCTGCAGGATGCGAGAGGAAGTTTTCATTTTGGACTCTTTCTATGTGATGCCAAGACATATCTTTCGCAATTATCCTTGACGTAAACAGTTTTTGAAGTCAAGGAATCAACTGAAAATGTCTTAGAACTTTATGGGGTACATTACGTTTATCGGATGTCCATCTTGACTCATGACACACTGGGCATGAGTCAAATTCTGTATATTGCTGCTAGTAAAGAATACAATCATTTTTACAAGCGTGGATGATGTTAAAACAAATCCTAACCCTCGCTTCAATTGCTTCGCTTCATAAAAATTACGGGGTACTACATTATCCTGAGAAAGAGCCTCTTTAAATAATTCAAGTAACATGTCGATAGTTTTGGCAGAAATACGACAAATGGACTTAATATGAAGCAACCTCACCGTAAAAGACAACTTGCTATGACGAGTGCACCCCTCATACAACTCTCTTTGTGCATCCTCCCACAGTCTTCCAAAGTTATCATTTCTCTCAAATGATTGTGCAGATGTTCCTTCTCCATCCCTCATCCCAAACATTTCTGCACCCAAATCACCTAACATCTCAGTCATATCCTCTTCATTATCGTCACTGTCATTAGTATCATCTACATTAATGTCCTCTATATCGGTGTCGTTACCCTCCTCTACTTGATTGGTCTGACTGCTAAATCTAACTCTTTTGAGAAATGGTTTGCCATGTAAGACCCAAGGTGAGTATTTAGGATCGATTCCATTTACAAAGAAATGATCCTCCACTACCACAAAATTATAAGAATTAAGATTCTTGTACTTCTTGCACAGACATCTTATGTATCCTTTACTATCAACACTCATGCGAGCAAACTCTAAAAAAAACTTCACCCCTTGTGCATACTCCTTATAGTCTCACCCAAGTTTATCTCCCAACAGCATCCAATTCTTATCCATTGCTAAGATCCATTATTTGTTGAATGTCTATCAAAAAACCCAATTCATGGGATAAACACTATCAAAAGTATATTCAAACGTGATCCATTTATTTTATAAGATAGTTGATCCTATCCCATTCGAGAGACTATCATCTATATCACATATATACTCAGTCAAAAACTCTAATGTTAGTAAAAATTTCGGCAGCATTTCCCTACAATTCTCCAAGTATGTTAATCACGATAAGTCGTCGACCCTATTTATGGGCTGAAGAACTTACAGACCACATACTCGAAGAATGTAAGAAAACACTGAACCAAAATTAATACAAGAGTTTAAACAGAATATATCTACCATATAGATGATAGAATTCCAAACTGTCCACTTTGGACAATTCAAGATTTGTACCCAAAAAAATTCTTTGGCCACAACTCTCGAACGAGTTTAAAGTTCAAGTACGTATAAAAATAACCCTAAAATCCAAAACACTCCAACTCCTACAATTATTGGCATAAATTTGAAAATAAAGCAAATATATGTGCAAAATTACATTCCCAATCACCAATATTATATATATTTCATGTGATATTATATTATTAATTTAAGTGTTAATAATTCTTATGTTATATTAATTATAAATTTTAATTTTAATTTAAGTGCAAAATATTTTATAATTACACTTAAAAATTTAGTTTTTGGATTAAATATTTTTATAACTACTATTTTTTAATCTAAGTGTAATCAATTCTTATGTTATATATTATATTATAAGTTTCCATCTTAAATATTTTATATCTACTATTTATTAATCTTAGTGTAATCAATTCCTATGTTATATATTATATTATAAGTTTCCATCTTAAATATTTTATAACTACTATTTATTAATCTAAGTGTAATCAATTTCTATGTTATATATTATATTATAAGTTTCAATCTTAAATATTTTGTTTCTACTATTTATTAATCTAAGTGTAATCAATTCCTATGTTATATATCATATTATAAGTTTCCATTTTAATATAAGTGCAAAATATTTTATTATTATATTATGTGTATAGTTTTTCATAACTCTATGTTATATATATATATATATATATATATATATATATATATATATATATATTATAAGTTCTATGTTATATAAGTGTTTTCAGTTCCTATGTTATATACATATTATAAGTTTCAACTTTAATTCATTCTGTTCGACCAGTATTATTGCGTTCGAACGGTACAAGACCAGATTCTATTTTAAATCATTCTGTTTGAATGAGAAATAATAGCGTTCGAACAGTACTTTCCTAGATTACAAACACAAAATAGAGACCAAATTTCTTGTCCAGAAAATATCAAATTCACAACATTATGTATCTAAGTTAGAAACACAAATATACCAAAATAGCTTAACATATGTTATTAAAAACTATAAATTATCAAAAACCTAAAAATTATAAATATTACCTCAAATTTAAGCAATCCAAGCCAAATAGTAATCTACAATACCTACAATGCCCTAAATATATTAGTATAAACCTAAACCATGTCCAATAAACCAACTTGCTATGAAATTCGAAATACAAAAAAAATTCAAAAATGTATTACTTACCTTTTATAAACCTCTCATTTCTCTCAAGAATCCCTTCACTTGGAGGCCAAGTGTGTTCCTCTACCTCTCCACAACTCTCTATCATGCCACAACTCTCAAAATTTCGCATGAAATGAAAATAAACTAGAGGTTTGTGGTATTTGAATCTGTGAAGTTACGTTCGAACGGAACTTTTACTCATTCGAACACGAAAATTTTAAATTGCGCCAATTTTTGCCGCGATGTAATTTTTGTTTGAACGCGAAAGTTACTAGTTCGAACAAAAAAATAGAATATTCTTTGACATATTCTTCAAATGTCTAAAAGATTCAAAGATATTTTCATTCGAATGAGGAATTTTTACATTTGAATGAACTGACATTCAGAGTATTTGGAGCAAAATTTCCCACCAAACACATTTCACGAAATAAAATCGTTCGAACGGTATTTTGTTGGGTTCAAACTAAAGTCCAACTTTTTGTTATTTTATATACTAATAAGTACTTTTTTGGATTTCTTTTTACATCAAATATTTAACATTTTAAATATTTTAAACAAAATAAAAAATAAAATTCGTTCCCCAATTGGGCAAAAAAAAAAGAGAGTCCAAAACGGACGCCCTAGCATTTTTCTATTAATATCTAGTACTTATTAATGTATAGAACTTATACATACTACACTAATAGTCAGGGGTGGAACTGCACAATATATAGTTGTATTACTATTAATAAGTGAACAAAAAAAAAAAACATGTGAATAACTAATATAGTACTTATAGTATAGTACTTATTAATAGTTTTTTCCTATTAATATATAGTATAGTACTCATATAGTACTTATATAGTATCTTTCTATTAATATATAGTATAATACTTATATTTCTTATATAGTAACTAGGATATAATATATTACTTATTATATACTAATTAATATATTACTAATTAATAAGTACTATATATATATTAATTATGACAAATATTTTATACTTATCATAACTCATTCAATAGTTATAACTATATATTAACTAGGATGAAATATATTACTTATTGTACTAGCTATACAACTAATAAGTATTATATATATATTAATCATATTAACTTGTATAGTTATCATAACTCATTTAATAGTTATGACTACATAGTAACTAGGATATAATATAGTACTTATTGTACTAGGCTACTTATAACTAATTAATAAGTACTCTAAGTATATTAATTATCTTAAATATTTTATACTTATCATAACTCATTCAATAGTTATAACTATATAGTAACTAGGATGTAATATATTACTTATTGTACTAGCTATATAACTAATAAGTACTATATATATATATATATATATATATATTAACTTGTATAATTATCATAACTCATTCAATAGTTATAACTATCTAGTAACTAGGATATAATATAGTATTATTAAAATATTAACTTGTATCTTAAAATATTATAATACTATTATTAAAGTATTATCTTTAATTATATTAAAGTATATATTAACTTTATTTATATTAAAGTATTATAATACTATTATTAGTATTATTTTTATACTTTTGTATTTTGTAATATTAGTATTATTATATATTAGTATAGTAATATAATAATAATATATTAGTATAATAACCATTCGAACGGGAGATTGACAAGTTCGAACAGATTTTTATCCATTTCGAACAAGTTTTTATTCCATTCGAAAGAGGCGTCACGATCTTTATACGTCCAGTTCGATTCGCATCAAACCCATTTCTCCCATTTGAACCCTAAGCCGCCGATTACTCCGAGTCGCCCCTTATCTCTGCCGCCACAACCGCCGTAGGAACAACGCATTTTTCACTTCTAAGAGATATGGGCCTACATCGAACCTCTATTTTTATTTTTTTTGGAATTAATGAGCTTTGTTTGGGAGGGAGGATTTTGAATCTTAGTGTAGTTGATCAGTATAATGGATATTTAATCGGTAGAAGTAATCTAGATTCACTCCTTAATCATTTCTACCTATTAAAACAAAGCTTTTGGTATAAATGAGAGTTTCGGCCATGGCTGAGTCGACTCAGCCATGGATGTTTGGTTTCGATCTCGTTCGAACGCATTTTATTCCATTCGAACGCTATGTTGCCAAACAGAATTATTTCTATTCGAACAAAAACTTTTAGTTCGAACGAGTATTAATTGCCAGTTCGATTGGACAGAATCTTCCATTCATATAACTTTTCTAGTTCGAATGGAAGATTCTTCGTTTAAACTGGTTATTTCAATTCAGTTCAACCTAAGTGTAATTCTTCAATAATATATTTTAAATATAATATTTATAATTATATTCTTAACTTTCTTGTGGTTAAACAGTATATTAATGGCATCTACCAGACGAAAACGTGCAAGAGATCAGGTTAGTGAAAGTAGTATTGGACCGGCTCCTGCTTAGGAGTCGAGATCTGTACTCGTCGAGCGTCAGATCATTTTCTCTGACTTCTCCGATCTTTCGTGGGAGGGACGGAATATACAGTCCATCTTCATTGAGCAGGGATGGGTACCGATTTGTCAGCAGCAGGGGACTGCATACCCAGATATGGTCAGTGAATTTTACCGTGCCATGGGAGAGGGGAGTACTGATGCTCTTTTCTACACTTTATCAGTCCGGGGAGTGAGTATGAATTTCTCTCCCCGTATTGTTGATGAGTTCTTTGACATCCAGTGCGAGGTCGGTGCATATCCTACATCGGCTACTTCGGGACCAGAGGCTGCACCATCTGATTCTGACACATCGGTCGCATCCTCTACACGAGCCCTGAATGTAGAGCTGGATGATAGTGAGGATAGTAGTGAAGATGTGGATCTACTTGATGATATTTTTCACAGATGATCAGGTGCGTCATCTAGTGCGAGACCCTTCGGCTCCTCCATATGATGGGAGCAAGGTGATCTGACAGGCCGACTATATAGCATTTTTCAGAATGTTTAACTTGATTGTTGGCTATAACATCGACCCGAAAAAATACAAAACTGATTTCGGAATCGATCGAGCCAGATTTTTGTTGCGGATAGCACAGGGGGACCCTATTGATTTGGCTTTGTATTTCTTCTACCGCATTCGATTGAAGTCACGCTATGTTAGTGGAGGTAGTCTACCATTTGTACTGCTGATATCTAACCTACTACTTCGATCAGGGGTTACAGTATCAGCAATTGAGCGAAGGTCGCCACAGATGAGCCCCTCAATAAGATTACATTCAGCAAAAGCCAGGGGCACTTGCGGAAGACTGCACCAGAACAGTCTAGTGCCTCGCCCAACGATCCAACTTCTACTACTACTGATGCTGTTGAGAAACAGCCTCCTGGGGCTACTTTGGATCAGGTACGAGCTCTATTTGTTGAGTTCGTTGAGCCCATCATGGAGAAGCTTAGGGATCTAGATGGACACGTTAAAATGTTACAAGAGGATGTTGATCTGCTCAACACCAAATAGTTGTTTTAGTTATTATTTTACTTTTTTATGTTGTATTGAACATTATATAGTTGACATGTAATTAATGTATAGTTTTTATTTCTCGTGTTTACTACTTTATTTATTTTTTTCATTTTACTTGCCGTTCATGATAATATAAAAAATAATATTATCTTTAAAGTTATATTTATATAATTTAACATAAAAGAAATCCATTTTTTTGGAAAAATAAAATTAAAAATATATGTACAAATTAATAATGATAAACAAATTAATGAAAAAAAGGTTCGTTCGAAGTAATAAATTTAAGTTCGTACGGTTATTAACTTTCTCCGGGAAAACAAAATTAATTTCCCGCGAATATTACTATTATTCAAACAGATCATATACTGTTCGAACAGAATTAATTAGTTGTTCGAACATATTTTTTCCCGTTCGAACGTTTTTTCTTTTTGAGACGATTTTTTTCGTCACAAAATATTCTATTTGAATGGATATTTTTCAATTCGAAAGAAATTTGTATCTTAGGCAGTTTTGGAGACGAAATAAAAAATTCATCTCAAAAAATAACTTTTACAGATAAAATTTAGTTCGTCCCTGAAAATCAAATTTCTTATAGTGTTTGAAGTTGTCATGAAGGAAATGAACTAAGATTTCAAGGTATCCGGCCACGTGTTGTACGTGTTCTATTGTTGTCTTCAAAAATTTTCTATCCATGTCGATGTATCATGGCAAGATAAAATCATTATCAAACGAGTGGGAGTGATCTTTTAGTGAGGTGGCAGAATAAACAGGCACCAAATATGGTGGAGATCCATTATTTCCCCACATGAGCAGTACCAATATGAGACCCAATATGCCCGCATCCTGCAGTACGTACGGCCTTCAAAATTCTGAAATATCACATATAGCACTAGTGCAAGAATATACTACACCAAGTTCCTTCCACCACTACTATATTAATTCAAGAAAGATTCTATTATAATCTACTACACCACACATTAATATATGATTTGTCATTTTTATACTTTTATTTAAACATACATATTAATATATAAATATATGTGTTTAAATAGAAGGACAAAAACGATAAATCATATATTAGTATATTATATAGAAATAATAAGTAGAAGATCTAAAACCGTACTGTACAAAGAAAATGTGATCTTGTCGATTCTTGCGGGCCCATGCAGTACACAAGAACACATTATCATGTTTTACTTTGTTTTAGTGTATTATTTTACCTCTTATTTTTTACCGTTTATATATTTATTTTGTTAAAGAAATGATTATTAGTGTGTTAAATTTTTTTTTTAATTATTTAAAATTTTTAAAAAAATATGAAAATAAAAAATAAAAAAGTGGGATTTAGCCTAGGGGACGCCCAATGGTTAGTGCTAGGTGACACACTAGCAAGCCAGAGTGATAAGCATTGTTTACTGGGTGCGGATCTCACTATATCCGGACTAGTATTTGGATGCGTTATGTTGTCCGAGTATCTATTTAGGTTATTACCCAAGCAGGTACTAAGACATACCCAATTATTTGATATCTAGAAATCAGGTTATCCAGGTATCGAGATTTTGCAATTTTTTTAAGATTTTCTAAATACATATCTTTTACTAGCTTTTTTCAAAAAAAAAAAAAAATGATAAAATAAATAATAAAGACAATGAAATAAATCTCAAAACACTAAACATTGCCCATTGTCCATAATAGTACAAATATATCAAAATGAAAAACTAAGTTTTTATGTCAAACAAATAACTAAAGATGGAAACAAAATGACTTTTTTAACTAAATGTATATAACAAAATCCAATATTGATCATGTAAAATGCATGCAACACATGCATAATGCAATATACTACATATTACATTGTTTAGTATTTGTACATTACATTACAATTACAAAACACAAAATTACACATGATATGAGTTACAAAACTAGTATGGGCATCCATCATGTTAGGGACTGGGTCAAACTCTTTGGAAACCTATCACTAAGAGAAGAGATAAAGCCAAGAGAAAATGTAGAAGAGATAAGGTAAATAAGTTAGCTCAGACCCCTAAAAGAAAATAGTTTCACAAGGCAAATTGGACTCCATCGTTTCAAAGAAATAACCTCTATAAATATTCTACAATTCTGATAAACGAAACCTTAGGTAGATTAAACAGTAATGACAAGATTGCTAATAAGAGACAATGTATGTGGGGTGTAATGCATTGTTTCATGTAAAATTGTTGTGAACACTTGTATTGTGCGTGGTGAGGAATCACCTTCTTAGCAAAACGCATGCATTCATAGTTATGGCGAGGAATCACAAGTGAAAAGGTATATAAGTATGACAAGGAAATAGCTTCTGTGCAAAACTCAAATGTTCATGTATATATCGCTGAGGCAAGGAATCACTCTCTTCTCAAGCATGTAAAACTGATATCGTATTACATCATATAGAATCTCATCTCATTAAATCTCATCACATAAAATCTCACACAGAGATACAAATGTCAAGTAGGGGAAATTACTTTACCGTCTGGCTTGGGCAATCACTCACACCCTACCAACGTGCAAGTTGATTCGTCTATTTCAAATAATATAATACATAGAGATACATATGTTGCACTAGGGAACATCTACCCGACCAACCAACTCGAAGACACCACACATGATATGCCTGAGGCCTTCTCCTTCCCCTCTATTAAGTGAGGCCAATACAAAAATATTTCACCCCAATCATCACGAGAAATTCTCCTTTCCATATGACATTAGTGGCAACTTGTCGTAGAAATGGCACGGGGAATCCTCAACTCGTCCATAATGATTGACACATGGTAAGACTCAAACAAGCTCCTCATGCCCACAATCACCACATCACCAATCTAAGCCATTCAAACGTCAAGATCTTAAAATCACGAAGTAAAAATATTCAAAAATATAATGAAAGAAAATATTTATTATTTCATGAACAAAAAGGGGAAAGGTTATAGAATATGTAATGCAAAACCCATGACATACCTACAACATTTACCCCACATTACCCAGCTCTGTCTTATAAGTAACCTACCTCATAGTAATAGAAATGCTATGGTGGCGATGGCGCTACTCCTTTTGAAGCTTCTCGTTTCCTTCAAAGATTTAGATTCCAAAGAAACTCGAACACATAGTATCTCAAACGTGAGATTTTGACTTTTACCTTAAGCCATTTATAAGGTGGTATCGTTAGGTGTCTTTCTGACCATTGATGTGCCCGAAAGCCTTTTAGTCTCAGTCATCCATCTATAGGATGATAGAGATAGATTGATAGGACATGGCACACACATCTCTGCAGCTTGCCTTGCGTCTAATTCGCAGTCCTTTCCAAGTAAAAGCATTCCATGTGGCATTAGGCCATACTTAGGGGTTTAGAAGATACAATTTATAGAGACGTAGCCTCTACTTGCAAACCCACTCCAGATGTGACATTTCAAATGGAATGTGGGCTTTGACGTACAAAAAGGCTGCCCTTTAGGCATTTCCATGTTATCTCGGAAAGCTTGTACGTGCGCCTCGTACAATCTCCTGGGTCTTGTCATTGACCGTTTCTTACCTTAGGCTCGTAGCTCTCCCTTTTCCGAGTTACCAACCTCTTCAGCTCATATTTCTCTCCCTTGTTTGCTCGCTCGACACAAGATGAAAAGTCCTTTGTTATACCCTGTGTTGGTATGTTTCTACCAAGCTTTCTATATGGTGTCGCTTGCCCTTCCGTTGGACTAATTGCACTTTTCAGACTTCTCCTCCTTGTTTTTTCACCAAACCAATGAGGGAAAATCATAATTGTCTTTTACTTGACAAGGAAAGGCTCTATTATCTACCTTCCCTTTGCCCTTGGAAGGTGGTCTGTTATTTTTTGTTGGTGCGATCCTCACAATACTTGAGTTTTATTCAGAGGGTGACTCACCATGTATAAATATATGTTCACTAATTTATTTACATGAAATTGTACATGCATATTAATCTCCATTGTCTCTCACTGATAGTGCTTTTTTTGGTTTTAATCTATTGAGATTCTTAGGAGTCTCACTGTGATGGTCCGACCTGCAATTTCTATTGGTTGAAATCACAAGTGCACGAATCGTAACAAGTAATAAAGTGAATGAGTAAGAGTATAGTCCCACGAGAATTGAAAAATTACTAATATGTACCAAAATTTACTAAATCATGATTTGTTTCATAACTCTAATAGGAATGAATTGTTGAACTAGAAAATTTAAAATAAGCAAATTTAAATAAGCAAATTGAAATCAAGAAAACAAGATTCTAGGGTGTCCGATTCACCATAACTAATCCTATGCGAATTTTCTAAATTAATTAATTCTAATTATTTACTGTTTTTGATAATCAAGTCTCTCTAATTTATTCATTAATATTTCTCAAGCATTAACAAAATATCCCAAGAAGCAAATTTTCTACAACTCTATGAAAATTCTAAACCTGTCAAAATTCATTAAGAACAAAGAAACCCTCATAAAGATTTCACAAGTCCATAGATATCTCTATCCTACGGATTCCTTATAGTATCTCAAACATAGGCTAAAACAATTATCACTTCTAAGTCTCATATTGAATTCCAAATCATGTAAATGGTGATCAATCATTCACAAGCATTAAGTCCAGAATGAACTACTCGAAAATATGAAACAAATACTAAATTAATTCAATTAAAGAAAGATTCACATCATCATAGTTAGGCTACATTGTTGCCTTACAAAATAGAATTTAGTTCATAATAAAACTAAATAAAAACATAATCAAAGAGTTTAATATCTAGCAATTGAAAGAGATTCGGAATAAAGAAAAATAATTCAAAAACCTGGCTCTTCCTTGATGTTGGCTGCTCCCCTCCAAAGCCAAGTTATAGACTCTTGATGCTCTCATTTTTTCGTTGAAGCCATTCTCACAAAGAAAGAAAATCAATCCCCAATCTGCGCAGTCAGTTCTACAGATTTTCATGCTTAGATTGTGGGCCATTTATTGTTTGGAAAACATGGGAATTAGAACAACTCTATTTCAAGAACAATGGTTGCTTGTTAAATTAGCTTTCCAACACCTTTTGAATAAGCTCAATCCAATTTCTGATGCGAGAGATATGGTGAGAATATTCAAGACTTTCCAGAGACGCTTCCAATTTGGGATTACGTTAAATCCTTTTGTTTCCTTCCTTGAATGTACTAAAATGCTCTTTTCTTGCACTAAACCTTCTCATTCCTTCAAACACAAGCAAATAAATAAAAATCAAATCAAATCAAAAGAAATAAAGGAAAACTAACAATTCTAATAAGTAAAAGAGTAATAAAAACCATGTTAAAATTACACTTATCAGTTTCGTTTACCGAAACCATAGATTTTGATGTTGATGTAGCCCAAGCAAAGTTTCCTGAGGGAGAAAGACTAACTCCCGAGTTGTAGATACGGAGGTTTGTCTTCGATAATAGTTATTTGTATTTGTTAAGATGTATATTTTGCTTAGGCGACAAACCATGTTCGATTTGTTGTATTATGATATAAGAGATGAACCGATAACAATGTATAATATTATTTAGGAAGAAGTGACAATGACATATGTATATATATATTATTATTAATGGATGAATTTTCTAATAGTATAAGCCTCTAGTACAATTAGTATTAGTTTTCAACTAATTCCTTAGTTATGCACCTAGACCAGACAAAGCGTTCGGGGTGTTGCCAATCGACTAGCATCCTTGTTACCACGAATTCTCGTCAGGCTCTTCACCGAGAAACAAAGTTTCACAAATGATTAGACATACCCTCTCCCAATAGAATTGTTGTGTGTTCAATAAATAAGATGAATTAAAAATTATTAACCAACCTAAGAATACTATTAGTACTTTTCCATCCATTTTACCTAAATCAATGACAATATTGTTAAAGATTGAATTACTTTATTTTACTTCAAATCTAACCTTGTCCTACCAAAGAACGCCAGGCTTCCGCTTAAATATTGGGCGAGTTTTTTTTTTCATTTTTTTTTTAATCTAGCATACTTGAGAGGGTCGAATTTCTTGAACTTTCATAATGTAGCCAGTGAATTTCAAATTTATATTTTCGGACAGCAACCACACAGCCATGAGCAAACGATTAGTTTGGAATCATTGATGTGGTCCAAACACACCCGTGGTTCCTTTTTTTTCGCTCTTTTCTTCTTCTTTTTTTGTTTGTTTCTTTGTCGTTTTTGAACTTCTATCATTACGAAAATAGAAGTTGCTGGATATGATTAGTAGTGCCTGTCATTTTACCTGGCATGAAAAAATCGAATCCCACTTTCTCTGAAATCCCCCCTGTCAGCCCCGACATCTAATTGAAAGACTGCAAGTAAATTTAGGAGCAAATTATTCGCATCTATTATTTACTTTTTCACACTTTATAACAAATATCTCTTACGCCCTATAAAAAAGTTGTAAGTGTGTGACATGGAAGTGAATAGTCGCTAATGAAGAGAATTCTTAGATTTTTAAACTCAATCTCAACTCGTGCGATTGCTTTTGTTAATTCCTTTAGATGTAGCATTACTCTTAGACACCCATATCATGTCTAGGTCCAAATAATGCTGTGTCTTTTAGACTAACTGATCAGGATAGAAATACAGAAAGATGCGGGTGACCGAATCCGGTGGTTGCTGGAGAGAAATGAAGGGGTTTGGGTTGCAGGTGTTACTAGGGCGATGGTTCATGATTTTTGCGTCTTTATTAATTATGGCCGTCTCCGGTTCAACGTACATTTTCGGCCTATACTCCAGCGGCATCAAATCAGCCTTGGGCTATGACCAAACAACGCTAAATTTGCTCAGCTTCTTCAAGGACATGGGTGGTAACCTCGGAGTCCCATCCGGGCTTATCAACGAGATCGCGCCGCCATGGGTGGTTCTCTTAATCGGGGCGATTATGAATTTCTTCGGCTACTTCATGATATGGCTCGCTGTTACTGGCCGTATTTCCAAACCCAAGGTATGGCAAATGTGTCTGTATATTTGCATCGGCGCGAACTCGCAGTCATTTTCCAATACTGGAGCTCTAGTCACGGCTGTCAAGAACTTCCCAGAAAGCCGAGGCAGCGTTCTAGGGCTTTTGAAGGGACTTGTTGGTCTAAGCGGAGCTATTACGACTCAGATTTACCATGCTCTCTATGGGGACAAATTACAGAGTCTGATTTTCCTAATTGCTTGGCTTCCATCAGCTGTTTCTTTGGTGTTTCTTCGAACAATTCGAATAATGAAGATTGTTCGGCAATCAAACGAGCTCCAAGTTTTCTACAAGCTCCTGTATATGTCACTTGGCCTCGCTGGTTTTCTCATGTTTTTGATTATCATACAAAACAGGCTCAGGTTTACCGAACTTGAATATATTGGAAGTGCTTGTGTTGTTCTGTTCTTACTATTTCTTCCCCTTGCAATAGTTATAAGAGAAGAATTCCGCCTATGGAAGAGAAAGGGGAACGCTCTAAATGATGCCACCCAGGTCAAAGTAGAAACTGAAACTCCACCAGCTTCGGAGCAGCAGGAGGAACCATCATTGTCACATGGCGAAGCTCCCCCCGGTCACCGGAAGGCGGATTCGTGCATGAACAATATATTCAAGCCGCCAGATAGAGGTGAAGACTACACCATACTGCAAGCACTTTTCAGCATCGACATGCTAATTCTGTTCATCGCCACGACGTGCGGCTTCGGCGGAACATTGACAGCCATTGACAACTTAGGTCAGATTGGAAAGTCGTTAGGCTATCCAACTCGAAGCATCAGCACCTTCGTGTCCCTCGTGAGCATTTGGAATTACCTCGGACGAGCCATGTCCGGCTTTGCTTCCGAATTCTTATTAGTCAAATACAAGTTTCCTCGTCCCCTACTGCTCACTTGTATCCTCCTTTTGTCTTGTGTCGGCCATCTACTAATTGTATTTGCTCTCCCAAACTCTCTTTACGTTGCCTCAGTGATTATTGGATTCAGCTTTGGAGCGCAATGGCCATTAGTATACGCCATTATATCTGAGATCTTTGGCCTCAAATATTACTCCACCTTGTATAATTTTGGTACTGTTGCAAGCCCAGTTGGGTCTTACATTCTCAATGTCCGAGTGGCCGGTTTTTTATATGATAAAGAAGCTTCGAAGCAGATGGAAGCCTTGGGCATGAGAAGGAAGGCTGGGCAGGAGTTGACATGCACAGGCCAACAATGTTATAGAATGGCGTTCATTATAATCACGGCAGCAACGTTGTTCGGGTTCCTTGTTTCTCTTGTTTTGGTGCTTCGGACGAGGAAATTTTACAAAGGTGATATCTACAAGAAGTTCAGAGATGAAGCAAAGGCTGCAGAAAGGGATATGACTTCCACGGAAATGGGATCCGGCCATTGAGAGATCCAAACGAATTAGTTGAAGCCAGTTTTATTGCCCTAGTCGATCGATGCTGGCTCCTACCTTGGAATAAAGGTCAGTTTGACTATTTTCATGTTTGTGATCTCTACCCTGTTTTACATACTAAGATTTTTTTCGGACGCGCAAATTGTTCAAGTTTTAATTATTAAGACCCGAAAATTACCCCACTCCAGCTAGCTGTCTCTATTTATATTGTTAAGGTCCGGTTTGGATTTAGTAATTATCTCTCACCTCATTTTATTAGTATAATTTTTTAAATTTTTTATATAAAATATAATAAAAAATTTAACTTTTTTAAATTTTAATTCAATTTTTTTAAATTATAAAATAAAAATAATATTTTATTTAATTTTTATTTAAAATTATCTCATTTTATCTTACTATTCGAGGTTAAACCAAGGAAATGCTACACGTTAATCTCTCAATCTCATGCACGGTTCCCTTCGAACATTTCTCAACTTTAATATGGGATATGATATTTAAAGAGGGTACGTATAGGAAAAAGAGTGTTTGGGGTCTGTATTGAAAATTAATTTTTGAGGCTTTTGGAACTGAGGTTGTTGGGAGTATTGGCATCGCCGCTCTAAGGGTATTAGTATTAGTTGGGCTAAAATTAAAGATTGGTCAAATTTTAAATAATATGTGTTAAAAAATCCTCACATTAGATTGGATATCTCTAAAATAATTTGGATGTTAGCTACAGTGATTAGTCAAATTTGAAGAACCAAATTGATTCACCAAAAATTAAAATAATAATTTCTCACTCCAAGCAAACATTAAAATATTAATTTCTCACTCCAATAAAAATATTATTTGATTTGTAATTAAGAAATTTAGATAAAGTTTTTGATGAGTTTAATCAAATATTTTTTATTATTAGCATTAAATGACTTTTAAAAATATGATTTTTTTAATATTAATTTAATTAGAATATAATTATTATTAATATTAAATTGGTAGAATTATAAAATGTGATATAAAAAAAATTAAATAACAAAATTATTAATTTAATAATATTTTATTATTATAGAGAGAATAAATGGCTAATCTAATATGGGGATTGAATTTAAATAGAATATGTAAATGTAAAAAAATGTGATATTAACTAAAATTTAAAAATGCATTTGGTCAATCCAATACTAGTGCTCTAAATTAGTTTTGCCTACATCTTGGGGAATCATGAGGTTACTTTTTTATCGTAATATTTTAGGGAAAACTTTTCAAATACTCCCCACCTTCAAATATCTATCCTCCTCTGTGCTCTGATTTTATATACTTTATTATTATTATTTATTTATCTCATGTCTCAGTTGATCCTGTTTGGAACGGTCTTTTACCTTTTTCTTTTCTTTTTTTTCTTTTTTTCTTTTATTTTTTAAGTATTGGTTTTCCAACGATTATACATTCATTAGTTTGTATCTGGATGTTCTAATTTTTATAAGAAAATGCTATGTGCCAGTGTTGTATCTTAGTCAGTCTCGTTGTTTTTGCAGATAAAATAAGTTGAGATTAAAATTAAAAATTAAATAAAATATTATTAAAATATATTTTTTTAATATTATTTTTGTTTTAAAATTTAAAAAAATTAAATGATTTATTTTATTTTACATTAAAATTTTAAAAAATTATAATAGTTAGATGAGATGCGATGAGATGAATTGATGTGGCATTATCCGTAACTCTTGGATTATGTTGTTTTTTGCACAAGTAAAGTCAAGGATTAATACAAAATCTATATTTATAAAATGCATATATAGCTTATTATAAAACAAAAAACAAAATACTTACCAATCTGCCCGCTGCAATCTGAAATAAAGTTCCGAGGCAAGACTCATTATAAAATGGCATGATAATTAATACACCATCCTATTGGAAAATTTAAATAAGAAAAAATAGCTCATATAGTTTGCATTAAAATCAAGTTATTTCATGTCCTTTTTTATTGGACTTGTTATTTTATGGGGCACTTTTTAAGAAAGATCACATTAGCCCCTTCATCATTGCTCTTATCCACTTATTGTAGTGACGTACGTCCGTCAAAAATAGCTCCCACGCCCACCTGGGAGGCTCCCATCGTTTTGTTACCATGTTGGAACTAGTGTACGTAGTTAGATCTACTGATCTACAAGCGTTGTCTTATCAAGTTGTCCTAAATTCATCAGGTTTTCATATCACGATATGTTATAACGAGATATTTTATAATAAAAATAATTTTATTTATTAAATAATTTTAAAAATAATTTTTTTATAGTTAAAATATTTTTTTGGTATAAATAAATATTTTTATGACTTTTTAAACATTCTTAACAGTCCATAACAATCATGTAAGGTAGGACTAAATGAGGATGCACTTTGAAATTTGAAGTTGTCGTAAAGGAAATGAACTAAGATTTCGAGGTATCCACGTGTTGTACGTGTTCTATTGTTGTCTTCAAAAATTTTCTATCCATGTCGATGTATCATGGCAAGATACAATCATTATCCAACGAGTGGGAGTGATCTTTTAGAGAGGTGGCAGAATAAAAAGGCACCAAATATGGTGGAGATCCATTATTTCCCCACATGAGCAGTACCAATATGAAACCCAATATGCCCGCATCCTGGAGTACGTACCTTTCAAAATTCTGAAATATCACATATAGCACAAGTGCAAGAATATACTGCACCAAGTTCCTTCCACCACTCATATATTAATTCAAGAAAATTTCTACTATAATCTACTACATCACATATTAATATATGATTTGTCATTTTTATACTTCTATTTAAACATCTATATTAATATATAAATATGTGTGTTTAAATAGAATGATAAAAATGACAAATCACATATTAATATATTATATAGAAATGATAAGTAGAAGATCTAAAACGTACCCCACTTTTACCAACAGTAAACCATGTACAAAGAAAATGTGATCTGGTCAATTCTTGCGGGCCCATGCACACATGAACACATTATCATGTTTTACATTGTTTTAGTGTATTATTTTACCTCCTATTTTTTACCGCTCATATATTTATTTTGTTAAAAGAAATGATTATTAGTGTGTTAATATTTTTTTTAATTATTTAAAATTTTTTAAAAAATATGAAAATAAGAAATAAAAAAGTGAGATTTAGCCTAGGGGACGCCCAATGGTTAGTGCTAGGTGACACACTAGCAAGCCAGAGTGATAAGCATTGTTTACCGGGTGCAGATCTCGCTATATCTGGACTAGTATTTGGATGTGTTATGTTGTCCGAGTATCCGTTTAAGTTATTACCCAAGCAGGTACTCAGACATACCCAATTATTTGATATCTAGAAATCAGGTTATCCAGGTATTGAGATTTTGCAATTTTTTTTAAGATTTTCTAAATACATATCTTTTACTAGCTTTTTTCAAAAAAAAAAAAATGATAAAATAAATAATAAAGACAATGAAATAAATCTCAAAACACTAAACATTGCCCATTGTCCATAATAGTAAAAATATATCAAAATGAAAAACGATAAGTTTTTATGTCAAACAAATAACTAAAGATGGAAACAACTAATGACTTTTTTAACTAAATGTATATAACAAAATCCAATATTGATTATGTAAAATGCATGCAACACATGCATAATGCAATATATTACATATTACATTGTTTAGTATTTATACATTACATTACAATTGTAAAACACAAAATTACACATGATATGAGTTACAAAACTAGTATGGGCATCCATCATGTTAGGGACTGGGTCAAACCCTTTGGAAACCTATTACTAAGGGAAGAGATAAAGCCAAGAGAAAATGTAGAGGAGATAAGATAAATAAGTTAGCTCAGACCCCTAAAAGAAAATAGTTTCACAAGACAAATTGGACTCTATTGTTTCAAAGAAATAACCTCAATAAATAGCTTACCGGAGGTAACAAATGAGAGGATTGATTGGCTACTTTATACATTTACTCTTATACTATTATAGACTTAGGCATGAGAGGTGTTCTCTCGAACCCACAAGCCACTTTATGCTTTAGTTGCAGGTGACCATTCCGTAGTAGTGGTAAAACATGTCTTTAACAGCTGGCACCATCTGTAGGATCTTTTAATCTCATGTTTTTTATTATCATACAAAATAGGCTTAGGTTTACCGAGCTTGAATATATTGGAAGTGCTTGTGTTGTTTTGTTCTTACAATTTCTTCCTCTTGCAATAGTTATAAGAGAAGAACTCCGCCTATGGAAGAGAAAGGGGAACGCTCTAAATGATGCCACCCAGGTCAAAGTAGAAACTCAAAATCCACCAGCTTCGGAGCAGCAGGAGGAACCATCATTGTCACATGGCGAAGCTGCCCCCGGTCACGGGAAGGCGGATTCGTGCATGAACAACATATTCAAGCCGCCAGACAGAGGTGAAGACTACACCATACTGCGAGCACTTTTCAGCATCGACATGCTAATTCTGTTCATCGCCATGCGACGTGCGGCTTCGGCGGAACATTGACAGCCATTGACAACTTAGGTCAGATTGGAAAGTCGTTAGGCTATCCAACTCGCAGCATCAGCACCTTCGTGTCCCTCGTGAGCATTTGGAATTACCTCGGACGAGCCATGTCCGGCTTTGCTTCCGAATTCTTATTAGTCAAATACAAGTTTCCTCGTCCCCTACTGCTCACGTGTCCTCCTTTTGTCTTGTGTCGGCCATCTACTAATTGTATTTGCTCTCCCAAACTCTCTTTACGTTGCCTCAGTGATTATTGGATTCAGCTTTGGAGCGCAATGGCCATTAGTATTCGCCATTATATCTGAGATCTTTGGCCTCAAATATTACTCCACCTTGTATAATTTTGGTACTGTTGCAAGCCCAGTTGGGTCGTACATTCTCAATGTCCGAGTGGCCGGTTTTTTATATGATAAAGAAGCTTCGAAGCAGATGGAAGCCTTGGGTGTGAGCAGGAAGGCTGGGCAGGAGTTGACATGCATAGGCCACCAATGCTATAGAATGGCGTTCATTATAATCACGGCAGCAACGTTGTTCGGGTTACTTGTTTCTGTTGTTTCGGTGCTTCGGACTAGGAAATTTTACAAAGGTGATATCTACAAGAAGTTCAGAGAGGAAGCAAAGGCTGCAGAAAGAGATATGACTTCCACGGAAATGGGATCCGGCCATTGAGAGATCAAAACGAATTAGCTGAAGCCAGTTTTATTGTCCTAGTCGATCGATGCTGGCTCCTACCTTGGAATAAAGGTGTGTTTGACTATTATCATGTTTTCGATCTCTACGCTGTTTTACACTCATACTCAGATTTTATTCAGACGAGCAAATTGTTCAAGTTTTAATTATTAAGACCCGAAAATTACCCCACTCCCGCTAGCTGTCTTTATTGACATTATTAAATGTTAAGGTTGGATTTGGATTGAGAAATCATCTCAATTCATTTTATTTTATTATTATAATTTTTTTAAATTTTTATATAAAATATAATAAATAATTTAATTTCTTTTAATTTCAATTTAATTTTTTAAAATTTTAAAATAATACTAATATTTTAATAATATTTTATTCAATTTTTAACTTTTATCTAAAACCATATCATTTCATTTCATTATAATCCAGACGTGGCTTAAACTAAGGTAATGTTTTACGTTAATCTCTCAATCTCATGAATGGTTCCCTTGTAACATTTCTCAACTTTAATATGGGATATATTAATATTTAATGATGGTATAATTAAAAGAGTGTTTGGAGTCTATTGAAAATAAATTTTTGAGGATTTTGGAATTAAGATTGTTGGGAGTATTGGCATCACCGCTCTAAATTAGTTTTGCCTACATCTTGGGGGAATCATGAGGTTACATTTTATAGAAATGTTAAACCCACCGAATTTGGGTCTCAAAAGTGTGTCTCGATTTTTATTTTTATTTTTTTATTTAGTAATTAAGGAAGTGGTTTTTAATTATATTATAAATTTTTATTTTTTTAAATGTTTATAATGATTAAAAAGATACATGAAAAAAAAAAAGACTTTTCGAAACATTTCTTCGAGACATCTTTCGATAACTGTAGTGCACTGACTTTTTATTGTAATATTTTAGGGAAAACTTTTCAAATACTCTCCACCTTCAAATATCTATCCTCCTCTGTGCTCTGATTTTATATCATTTTTTATTATTCATTATTTATCTCATGCCTCTATTGATCCTGTTTGGTACGGTCCCTTTTTTTTTTTTTTTTTTTTTTTTTCAAGTATTGGTTTTCCAACGATTATACATTCATTAGTTTGTATCTGGATGTTCTAATTTTTATAAGAAAATGCTACGTACAAGTGTTATATCTTAGTCGACTTCGTTATTTTCATAGATGCGATTAGATGAGATGAGATGAGTAGAAATTAAAGTTAAAAATTAAATAAATATTGTTAGAATATATTTTTTTAATATTATTTTAAATTTAAAAATTAAAAAAATTGAATTATTTATTTTATTTTGTGTGAGAATTTTAAAAAATTGTAATATTAGAAGAGATGAGTTGATGTGGCATTGTCCGTAACCCTTGGATTATATTGCTTTTTGCACAAGTAGAGTCAAGGATTAATACAAAATCTATATTTATAAAATGCATATATAGCTTATTATAAAACAAAAAACCAAATACTTACCGATCTGCCCGCTGCAATCTCAAATAAAGTTCCGACGCAATTGACTCATTATAAAATGGCATGATAATTAATAAACCATCCTATTGAAAAATTTAAATAAGAAAAAATAGTTCATATATATATTTTGCATTAAAATCAAGTTATTTCATGTCCTTTTTTATTGGACTAGTTTTTTTATGGGGCACTTTTTAAGAAAGATCACATTAGCCGCTTCATGATTGGTCTTGCTTCAACTTTTATCATTAAGGAGAGAATGGTAGGTGAGACTACTATAATGAAATTTATTGAAATCTCAGTAAATTAAATAACTAACTTGTACAAAGATAAAATATACATGATAGATAATAAACATGAGATGTATACATGATATTCAAAAAATTGTATTTGCCTTTCATTTACATTCTTCAATATCTTTTAGAAAACTTTGATGCACATTTTCTTATAGAGAACATCTTTTTAAAACATATTTCTTGTTATTAGATCCATCATCACATACATAAGGTATCATCACATACTACGTTATCAAAGCTATGCAAATATATCTTTCCATGCATTGATATTAAACATTTCATCATCATCACAACATATGTATCTACCAAAATTATATGTCATATACGACTTCGCTTCGGAATTCTTTTCAAAGAATCCATTCAAGAAAGCTCATTGTCAACTTAGAGGTTACCATTCTATTTTTACTCACTTCAGAGTGGACAGAGGAATTTCAGGAGGATATTCCCCCATTCTAACACTGAGTCTTGATAAAACATTTTCATGCTATGCTTTATGAAAAAATATTTCATGACATGTGTTCATTTCATAACATGCTGTGTGCTTTCATGCTTAAAAAGACATTTTTATGTACCATGCTAAAATAGTGTTCTTTTGTTCTTTGTGGAAATGTAACTTAACACATGTCATCATGTATGCAAGTAGCCAAATGCCAAATGTCTTCTGACATTTCATGATCAAAATGACATTTATAACATGACTGTGACGTTTATACAAGAATCATAAATAAATTATCTAAAAGTAAGTTAGAAGCTAACTTACAAACTTTTTGAGTTCTAAAAATTGTTGTGGCTGAAATAAAATACGTACATTCTAGGAATCATGAAATTTTCCGAATTTAATAAACTAAAATCAGTATTGGCGAAATTACCCCTTAGCTTTCCCGAAATTTCTATTTGGGCCCTAAATTTTCACTATTTGAATTGTGCCCCAAATTCCACCAAATTGCACAAAATTCATATAATCCATATTCTTATTCCATATATAACCTTAGAATTTATGAATCAAACATCCATTATGAGAAAATCATCCAACTCGTGGCATGCATATGGCTTAGTTTATGCTGTATGTGATTTTAAGCCTATAATATCTATGAAATCTTTCTAACCAAATATTGGATCTGAATTTATTAACATGCTAATATTTTAGATTTAAGTCATATGGAATCATATCAACATCTATGTGATGAACAAAATCAAACCATCATGAATTCACCAAACCAAGTCCTTAGCATGATGTATGTAACTTCTCTTTAATATATGAACTCTTATAGCTCTAAAGGGTCTTGTATTCTGACTCTTAACATGATGATAATAGGCTTCTAGATTATTATAACACATGCTTTGGCAAACTTAATATGATATCACAATATAACCTCCAAACAAGTCAAAATTGAAACATGGTAGGTGATCAACCCGAGATATAGATTTATAAACCTATCATGACATGCTATTTTTCTCAAGTAAAAACCTTCATTTAATCAAACAAGACATTAGCTAAGCTTAGAGTATCATATCAAGACAAGCCATGGCTAAAAGTTCACATCAAAACGATTTATGCATCAAGACATCCATACATGAACCAAAACATGCTTCCCAAAGATTAAACTCATATAAGTCAAATCCAATTCTCATTCTCATAACATAAATTAAAGCCTAACTTTTGATTCTAACTTTCAACAAAGTCATGTGGTAGAATTATTCACCAATCCGTGGCTTATGGAGATCTCAAGATCAAACTCACTCCAAGGACTTCAGTCTCACCACTTGGTTTCACTCTCCTCAACACTATGGATGTTTGCTCTCAAGGAAGCTAAGGAATTATTATGGATGGCATGGGAGGAAGTGAGAGAAGGGGAGTACTATTTATAGAGTTTGATTGAGGAAGTAATAGGTGCAAGTGGGTGAAGTGGTGCACCATTTGGTTGAAGTGAATTGAAGGTGATTGGTGGTAGCTTTGGTGGTGTGTAAGCTTGTTTTTCCAGATCTGCACAGTAAAAGCCATCACAATATTGACTCATGGAAAAGGACCAAATGAGGGCAATAGGTGTAGGATCTAAGTGATTTCAAAAGTTGGGATAAAAATCAAATGATTTTCCCAAGAGAAACCATGTGTAGGCCAGTAGTTTTGTCTTCAAACCTGTCCGAATCTTGATCAACTCTTGTCCTATCCTTGTGGCAAGTTCTTAGTCCCTATTCCATACTGTTTGAGTGGCTTTTCCAGAGGTGTATTGAGGCATGAATATTGGAGACTCAGTGTTTGACATATAGCAAAAGAAAGTGGGTTGAATGGGGAAGGGTTGAGCCAAGAGTTTGCACATGGTTTCTCACCATTGTGTCCATCGGTTTTTATCATTGATAGGGTTAGTTCTTAGGGGAAAATGAGTGTGATTTTATGACATATTTTCAGAAATAGAGTTGGTGCTATAGGCATGAGAAGATGGCTGGATTTGTTGGAGAAAAATTTTGAAGAACATGGGTGCAATTCGGCCGAAACAAGTTCCATTTCCAAGGTGAAATAGTTTGGTTTTTGAAGTGACTATGGGAATTGTTCCTGAATTCATCTTAGGCTTGAATTTTTCAGAGCTAGGTAGCACGAGAGTGGGTTAATCAAGTGTAGAAAATCAATTGATGAGGTGGTTGAAAGAACAAGGTTTTGTTGGCTTGTTCTTGGAGTGTATCGGTTGCACCTAGTGCATCTGATTGGGTGAGTTCTTGGCATTGACAGACCTTTCCACTTGAGTTTCAATCTATCTAAAATTCTAGAGCCGTGGAAGATTGATCCAATAAAAGTGAAGAAGACAAAAATTTTAGAAAAAATGATGGAGAGAAAAGCTAGAATAAATCGACATGCATATTGTTAAAGTAACTATTCTATGGCATGATGAATGGTTTCGGGAATGTAAGCTTGAAGTCACGATGGAGGGCTGACCATGGTTAAAAAAAATAAACTAGGGGCGTGTGGGAGGTTTTACAAGAGAAGGAAAACTATTTGTTAAGTGGTGATATTTACTATTTGAATAGTGAGGAGAATCATAGGCTTATACTCTGAGTGGTGATCTCTCATTGGGCATAAAACATTTATTTGTGCTAGACCTTAATGTGGGCCTTAAAAGGGGCCTACCCTTGGGCCTCCTGTTCAATTTTTGTTGGGCCTTTACTTGGCTCTCAATAGCTTCCTAAGTTGCGCCTTAGTCTTGGGCTCACATTGGGGCTTGTCTTGAACCTTTATTTTGGCCATTTATCTATTCAAACTTGGACTCTTACTTTAACAAACTCTTGGGCCTTCTACAAATCCATTTAAACCTACATGGCTTGCTATGACCAAATATCAAGCCCGTTAAGGTGGCAAGTCTTCTTCATGCCACTTGTCATCCTACTATTGGCCTCTTGGCAACCTATTTTCACAAAAAAAATTTATTGTATAGAAATCTCTAAAATCCCTAGCTAAAGCAGGGGTGGAAGTTATTTTTCCAAATCATGATTCAAAAGTTCTCTTTTCTCTAAGGATCATAACTTCCACTTAGCCAAAGTCATGGGTTACTATTGTCAAATTCTCAATATTTGACAATGTTACTAAGTAGACTTCAGTAGAGTGTTACACCAATCTCCACTGGTATTATGGCCTTGCACCTGTAGGTTATTTCAAATTGGGTTTCCCTAGTTGGGGCCCTCACGATGGTTCTATACACTTATAGTACTGCTGGTAATTCTTCCGCCCATATTCCTTTCTAGTTAGTTAACCCCTTCTTCATTATTTGGAATACTATTTTGTTTGTTGCCTCCCTTGCCCATTAGCCTAGGTGTGTCTGAGCGATGAATATTTCACGTTGATACCCAGCTCAAAGCACCAATCTTTGTAGTGGTCGTAGTCAAACAGTCGGCGGTTATATGAGATTATGACTCGGGGTATGTTGAAACGATATACAATGTACTTCCACAAGAACTTTATTATATTCTTAGTTGTGATTGTCGTGAGCACTTCTGGCTCTATGCACTTCGTGAAGTAATTGATGGTGACCAACACGAACTTGACCTCACCTTTCCTGAAAAGTAATAGGCCCACTATGTCAACTTTCCATTGCGAGAAAAGCAGTGGCAAGGTCATAGTTGTCATCTCTTTGGGTGTGTGGTGAGGTATATTACTATGCTATTGGAAATTTTTGCATTTTCGAAACTTGTTCTCATCCTTTAGCATTTGAGGCTAGTTGTATACCACTCTTTGGTCCTTGTGTTCCAACGCCCTTCAGACTAAATGGCTTTCGCACACCTTTTCATGTATTTATGTCATCACGTATTGAGTTTCTCCCAAGGAGATGCATCTTAGTAGCGGTACGAAAAACCTCTCTTGTATGGTACCCCCTCTATCAGGGTAAATGTGGTCGCCTTATTCTTTACCTCCCTCGCTCTTGTCTTTTCATCTGGCAACTTCCCTGTAGTTAAGTATTTGGCCACTTCACACTCCCAATCTGGGACCCCAAGTCCCACTATTGCCGTTTCTCTTTCGATCAATGGGTTTTCTAGTGTTTGGGCAGTGACTTCCTAGGGGGCTGTGATTTTTCTACATCCAAGGCAATTCGTGCCAACTTGTTTGCTTGCTATTTATGTTCCCAAGGTACTTGTTGGATGTTGAAGTACCATAAATGATCACACCACTACCATGCTCGTTGCAGGTACATCTTCAGTCTCTCCCTTTTGGTTTGGTAGCACCCTATTGCTTGGTTTACCATCACCTATGCGTCTGTGTGCACCTTAACTTCTTTCTCCCCAACATTATACCATGACCAATCCTGTCAGCATGCATCTTCATATTCTACCTCATTGTTGGTGACCTTGAATGCTAACTTCATGACATAGTGGATTTCTTTGCCTTTGTTTATAAGAATGCAGAGTCTGCAAAGGCCTATCCCCTTCCTTTGCGATAGGAGGAGACATTCACGTATACTTGCCATGGATTCCCTTTGGGCCTCTTACGTCTATTATTGCCAAGTATGATCCTCACCCTTGGTTCTCTAACCTTTCTTGAAAGAGGGTCTTAGTCGTGGCTTGATTTGTACTGCAACATTCAAATGAAATGACATATTAAGTCTTCACTTTTCATTACAAAACCACTATGGATGTGACTATTCAGATGGAGTGGAGCTTCTGCGTGCTGTTCTGTCACTTTTTTGAGCACTTTTGTGTACTTCTGGAAGGCTCCCTCACTCACCCATTCTCTTCCTGACTGCTAGTTGCTTTGTCGGGTAATTCTTTATATTACCAGAGTTATTGGCTTCCGCGGCTCCTTGTTCTCGCCTTCTCAATAAGTGGCCTTTTCATCTTCACCTTTAATAAAATAGAATGCTTATCTCCACTTCACTTTGGGATGAGTGAGCCAAGCTTTTGCAAGGTGTTTGTTCGCCCATGTGCTGGATTGGCTACAATTTGTAGTGCCTGCTGCTAATTCCTTAAACCATCGGAGTATTTCTCATCTTTTCCTTTTACTCAACTCCAAAAATGGCTTGTCCCCTTTCTCGCGAGGTAGTTCCTCAAATCCTTCCCACTTTATAAGGGATTTCATCCTTAAAATTTAATAGAGCTCTCCCTTCCCTAGTCCTCTCTAGGGAGGCGAGTTCAAACAGGGGACCTGTTGCTGCCTATGGTCGCCTTCGACTGCAAATGGGGATTTCCCTCAATTGCATTAGTGTAATGACCTTCTTCATTGGAGGTCAAGACATGGGATGGCTTCTCATCTCTCTCCTCCGCCTTTTTCTTCAATTTTTGTTCACCAATTGTGGTCTTTTGTATCCTATCATCCAAGCTAGGTTTGGCTTCACAGAACATTGGCAAATCTTCACCCTTTCCCTTACCTTGCTAGTCACATTTCGGCATTGTCCTCTTCCCTTCTTGTTGTGCCACACTCGTGCCAACGTGATCCATTATTTCAAATATTAGATCCTTGGCACTCCAAGCACTCACTTCGTCTCAATGGCGTTCCTCCTCTATTCATCATCATTTGGCCTCTCTTATCTCCTTCTCACATCATTCTTCTAAGAATTGGCGCATGATCTCAAGTGGCATGGCTGCCCTTCTAGCAGTTTTCTTCTCCCGCACCATTTTGTCTCCCAAGCCTTATTGATTTTGAGTTGAAGATTAGGGGAAACGATTACCTATTTATGGTCGCATCCTTCCTCATGTATTGTCCATCTTACCCCTACTTCATTCAATACAACTCCATGCATTACAGCTCATGGCTGTGGCTCAAATAAATTTGGGAATTGCTTTCACGTCATGCACTTGCTTTCCAAAGTAAACTCCTTGTTTCCCGCATCTCCCCACTGCACTTTACCAAGGATACAACTTTAGATCTCAATCTCTACTCCTTTCTTTCTATGATATGTACCGACCCTTTTTCGCACATAAAATTTAATTGTAATTGGATTAGATCTAGTTTAATTACCCATGGCTGCTGGTTCCCGAAGTTTTTCGTAAGTGAGGAAATTTTTAACACATTGTGAATACCTTTGAATTCCATGGGCAATGAAATCATATATGCCACTAGGCTGACTTTTTCTATTACTTAGTAGGGTCCAACATACCTTGGACTCAACTTTTCCTTTCGCCCAAATCTTTTAACAGCCTTCATTGGGAACACCTTAAAGTATACCCAATTGCCCTCTTCGAAGGTTAAGTGTTTACTCCTATTGTCGATGTAATTCTTTTGCCTACTTTGGGCCATAGCCATCCATGCCCGAATGAGTTTGACTTGTTCTGTCATTTTTTGAATAATCTCTTGTCCAAGTAACTAGGCCTCTCTTACTTCATCCCAACATATAGGCAACCTACACTTTTGTCCTGACTCCTTATAGTGTCTCGTATAGGGCCATTTGGATAAAATATCGGAGACCTACACTTTTGTCCAAATCAAATAGGTGGAGCGAGTTTGTGCTGAGATTTATATGATAAGAAATTGTTGACTTTACGAGATTTGATAAGAGAATGATTCCTCCTTGCCTTGGTAAGGAATTTCTTATGAGTTTTGCTGAGAGGGTGATTCTTCGCCATGCTTATATACTTGCGGCACCCAGTTACTTGGTAAAGGACCTAGTGAGAATCGATTGTGCTAGGAGTGCCAATCAGTTGGCAACACCCAGGATTTAGATCAGGATCAGGTGTGCAATGTTCACAAGGAAGTACACGAGTAAGTAAATGGACGTTTAAACCACAACGAAATAAGAATATGTTAAGTGCTATTTGTACTAGAATTTAAATTGTAAATAGGTTCATTTATTATTTAGCCAAATATTTATATGTCACTTTATTTCCCAAAAAATATATAAAACCATCCATTTGTACCTTATACCCAAATACGGATAATCAAACATAAATGGTGGCCGAACAAAATAATACAACTCCTAAAAACAATACAATTACTAACAACGGAGACATACCTCCATATTTGTTGCTCGGTGGGATTGATCATTCTTCCTCAAGTACCTTCCCTCGGTCTACCTTTGCATCAAATTCTACAATTCTGATAAACGAAACCTTAGGTAGATTAAACAGTAATGACAAGATTACTAATAAGAGACAATGTATGTGGGGATGTAATGCACTGTTTCATGTAAAATTGTTGTGAACACTTCTATTGTGCGTGGTGAGGAATCACCTTCTTAGCAAAACGCATGCATTCATAGTTATGGCGAGGAATCACAAGTGAAAAGGTATATAAGTATGACAAGGAAATAGCTTCTGTGCAAAACTCAAATGTTCATGTATATATCGCTGAGGCAAGGAATCACTTTCTTCTCAAGCATGTAAAACTGATATCGTATTATATCATATAGAATCTCATCTCATTAAATCTCATCTCATTAAATCTCATCACATAAAATCTCACACAGAGATACAAATGCCAAGTAGGGGAAATTACTTTACCGTCTGGCTTGGGCAATCACTCACACCTTAACAACACGCAAGTTGATTCGTCTATTTCAAATAATACAATACATAGAAATATATATGTTGCACTAGGGAACATCTACCCGACCAACCAACTCGAAGACACCACACATGATATGCCTGGGGCCTTCTCCTTCCCCTCTATTAAGTGAGGTCAATACAAAAATATTTCACCCCAATTATCATGAGAAATTCTCCTTTCCATATGACATTAGTGGCAACTCGTCGTAGAAATGGCACGGAGAATCCTCAACTCCTCCATAATGATTGACATATGGTAAGACTCAAACAAGCTCCTCATGCCCACAATCACCACATCACCAATCTAAGCCATTCAAGCATCAAGATCTTAAAATCACGAAGTAAAAATATTCATAAATATAATGAAAGAAAATATTTATTATTTCATGAAGAAAAAGGAGAAAGGTTATAGAATATGTAATGCAAAACCCATGACATACCTACAACATTTGCCCCACATTACCCAGCTATGTCTTATAAGGTAACCTACCTCATAGTAATAGAAATGCTATGGTGGCGATGGCGCTACTCCTTTCGAAGCTTCTCGTTTCCTTCAAAGATTTAGATTCCAAAGAAACTCGAACACATAGTATCTCAAACGTGAGATTTTGGCTTTTACCTTAAGGCAATTATAGGGCGGTATTGTTAGGTGTCTTTCTGACCATTGATGTGCCATAAAGCCTTTTAGTCTCAGTCATCCATCTATAGGATGATAGAGATAGACTGATAGGACATGGCACACACATCTCTGCAGCTTGCCTTGCTTCTAATTCGCAGTCCTTTCCAAGTAAAAGCATTCCATGTGGCATTAGGCCATACTTATGGGTTTAGAAGATACAATTTATAGAGACATAGCCTCTACCCGCAAACCCACTCCAGATGTGACATTTCAAATGGAATGGGGGCTTTGAAGTACAAAAAGACTGCCCTTTAGGCATTTCCATGTTATCTCGGAAAGCTTGTGCGTGCGTCTCGTACAATCTCCTGGGTCTTGTCATTGACAGTTTCTTGCCTTAGGCTCATAGCTCTCCCTTCTCCAAGTTACCAACCTCTTCAGCTCATATTTCTCTCCCTTGTTTGCTCACTCGACACAAGATGAAAAGTCCTTTGTTATACCCTGTGTTGGTATGTTTCTACCAAGCTTTCTATATGGTGTCGCTTGCCTTTCCTTTCGACTAATTGCACTTTTCAGACTTCTCCTCCTTGTTTTTTCACCAAACCAATAAGGGAAAATCATCATTGTCTTTTACTTGACAAAGAAAGGTTCTATTATCTACCTTCCCTTTGCCCTTGGAAGGTGGTTTGTTATTTTTTGTTGGTGCGATCCTCACAATACTTGAGTTTTATTCAGAGGGTGACTCACCATGTATAAATATATGTTCACTAATTTATTTACATGAAATTGTACATGCATATTAATCTCCATTGTCTCTCACTGATAGTGCTTTTTTGGGTTTTAACTCATTTTTTTCGTTGAAGCCATTCTCACTAAGAAAGAAAATCAATCCCCAATATGCGCAGTCAGTTCTGCAAATTTTCATGCTTAGATTGTGGGTCATTTATTATTTGGAAAACATGGGAATTACAACAACTCTATTTCAGGAACAATTGTTGCTTGTTAAATTAGCTTTCCAACACCTTTTGAATAAGTTCAATCCAATTTCTGACGCAAGAGATATGGTGAGAATATTCAAGACTTTCCAGAGACGCTTCCAATTTGGGATTACGTTAAATCATTTTGTTTCCTTCCTTGAATGTACTAAAATGCTCTTTTCTTGCACTAAACCTTCTCATTTCTTCAAACACAAGCAAATAAATAAAAATCAAATCAAATCAAAAGAAATAAAGGAAAACTAACAATTCTAATAAGTAAAAGAGTAATAAAAACCATGTTAAAATTACACTTATCAGTTTCGTTTACCGAAGCCATAGATTTTGATGTTGATGTAGCCCAAGCAAAGTTTCCTAAGGGAGAAAGACTGACTCCCGAGTTGTAGATACGGAGGTTTGTCTTTGATAATAGTTATTTGTATTTGTTAAGATGTATATTTTGCTTAGGCGACAAACCATGTTCGATTTGTTGTATTATGATATAAGAGATGAACTGATAACAGTGTATAATATTATTTAGGAAGAAGTGACAATGACATATGTATATGTTATTATTAATGGATGAATTTTCTAATAGTATAAGCCTCTAGTACAATTAGTATTAGTTTTCAACTAATCCCTTATGCACCTAGACCAGACAAAGCGTTTGGGGTGTTGCCAATCAACTAGCATCCTTGTTACCACGAATTCTCGTCAGGCTCTTTACCGAGAAACAAAGTTTCACAAATGATTAGACATACCCTCTCCCAATAGAATTGTTGTGTGTTCAATAAATAAGATGAATTAAAAATTATTAACCAACATAAGAATACTATTAGTACTTTTCCATCCATTTTACCTAAATCAATTACAATATTGTTAAAGATTGAATTACTTTATTTTACTTCAAATCTAACCTTGTCCTACCAAACAACGCCAGGCTTCCGCTTAAATATTGGGCGAGTTTTTTTTTTTCATTTTTTTTTTTTAATCTAGCATACTTCAGAGGGTCGAATTTCTTGAACTTTCATAATGTAGCCATGAGCAAACGATTAGTTTGGAATCATTGATGTGGTCCAAACACACCCGTGGTTCCTTTTCTTTCGCTCTTTTCTTCTTTTTTTGTTTGTTTCTTTGTCGTTTTTGAACTTCTATCGTTACGAAAATGAAGTTGCTGGATATGATTAGTAGTGCCTGTCATTTTACCTGGCATGAAAATATCGAATCCCACTTTCTCTGAAATCCCCCCTGTCAGCCCCGACATCTAATTGAAAGACTGCAAGTAAATTTAGGAGCAAATTATTCGCATCAACTATTATTTACTTTTTCATACTCTATAACAAATATCTCTTACAGTACCCTATAAAAAAGTTGTAAGTGTGTGACATGGAAGTGAATAGTCGCTAATGAAGAAAATTCTTAGATTTTTAAACTAAATCTCAACTCGTGCGATTGCTTTTGTTAATTCCTTTAGATGTAGCATTACTCTTAGACACCCATATCATGTCTAGGTCCAAATAATGCTGTGTCTTTTAGACTAACTGATCAGGATAGAAATACAGAAAGATGCGGGTGACCGAATCCGGTGGTTGCTGGAGAGAAATGAAGGGGTTTGGGTTGCAGGTGTTACGAGGGCGATGGTTCATGATTTTTGCGTCTTTATTAATTATGGCCGTCTCCGGTTCAACGTACATTTTCAGCCTATACTCCAGCGGCATCAAATCAGCCTTGGGCTATGACCAAACAACGCTAAATTTGCTGAGCTTCTTCAAGGACATGGGTGGCAACCTCGGAGTCCCATCCGGGCTTATCAACGAGATCGCGCCGCCATGGGTGGTTCTCTTAATCGGGGCGATTATGAATTTCTTCGGCTACTTCATGATATGGCTCGCTGTTACTGGCCGTATTTCCAAACCCAAGGTCTGGCAAATGTGTCTGTATATTTGCATCGGCGCGAACTCGCAGTCATTTTCCAATACTGGAGCTCTAGTCACGGCTGTCAAGAACTTCCCAGAAAGCCGAGGCAGCGTTCTAGGGCTTTTGAAGGGACTTGTTGGTCTAAGCGGAGCTATTACGACTCAGATTTACCATGCTCTCTATGGGGACAAATCACAGAGTCTGATTTTCCTAATTGCTTGGCTTCCATCAGCTGTTTCTTTGGTGTTTCTTCGAACAATTCGAATAATGAAGATTGTTCGGCAATCAAACGAGCTCCAAGTTTTCTACAAGCTCCTGTATATGTCACTTGGCCTCGCTGGTTTTCTCATGTTTTTGATTATCATACAAAACAGGCTCAGGTTTACCGAACTTGAATATATTGGAAGTGCTTGTGTTGTTCTGTTCTTACTATTTCTTCCCCTTGCAATAGTTATAAGAGAAGAATTCCGCCTATGGAAGAGAAAGGGGAACGCTCTAAATGATGCCACCCAGGTCAAAGTAGAAACTGAAACTCCACCAGCTTCGGAGCAGCAGGAGGAACCATCATTGTCACATGGCCAAGCTCCCCCCGGTCACCGGAAGGCGGATTCGTGCATGAACAACATATTCAAGCCGCCAGACAGAGGTGAAGACTACACCATACTGCAAGCACTTTTCAGCATCGACATGCTAATTCTGTTCATCGCCACGACGTGCGGCTTCGGCGGAACATTGACAGCCATTGACAACTTAGGTCAGATTGGAAAGTCGTTAGGCTATCCAACTCGAAGCATCAGCACCTTCGTGTCCCTCGTGAGCATTTGGAATTACCTCGGACGAGTCATGTCCGGCTTTGCTTCCGAATTCTTATTAGTCAAATACAAGTTTCCTCGTCCCCTACTGCTCACTTGTGTCCTCCTTTTGTCTTGTGTCGGCCATCTACTAATTGTATTTGCTCTCCCAAACTCTCTTTACGTTGCCTCAGTGATTATTGGATTCAGCTGTGGAGCGCAATGGCCATTAGTATACGCCATTATATCTGAGATCTTTGGCCTCAAATATTACTCCACCTTGTATAATTTTGGTACTGTTGCAAGCCCAGTTGGGTCTTACATTCTCAATGTCCGAGTGGCCGGTTTTTTATATGATAAAGAAGCTTCGAAGCAGATGGAAGCCTTGGGCATGAGCAGGAACGCTGGGCAGGAGTTGACATGCACAGGCCAACAATGTTATAGAATGGCATTCATTATAATCACGGCAGCAACGTTGTTCGGGTTCCTTGTTTCTGTTGTTTTGGTGCTTCGGACGAGGAAATTTTACAAAGGTGATATCTACAAGAAGTTCAGAGAGGAAGCAAAGGCTGCAGAAAAGGATATGACTTCCACGGAAATGGGATCCGGCCATTGAGAGATCAAAACGAATTAGCTGAAGCCAGTTTTATTGCCCTAGTCGATCGATGCTGGCTCCTACCTTGGAATAATGGTGTGTTTGACTATTATCATGTTTTCGATCTCTACCCTGTTTTACATACTAGGATTTTATTCAGACGAGCAAATTGTTCAAGTTTTAATTATTAAGACCCGAAAATTACCCCACTCCAGCTAGCTGTCTCTATTTACATTGTTGGTCTGGTTTGGATTTAGTGTATTTTAATAAATAATTATTTTAATTAATTTAAAGGTTGATTCTCTTGTTTTAAAATTTTAGGAGTTTTAAAATATTATTTTAGAATATTTTAAGTTGTAAAAATTATTTTTATTGGGCTTTCTTATTATTAATTATTATTTTGGATTTAAATTGATCTTTAATTTAAATTGGTTTGTTTATGGGTTTTAAAATTATTATTGTTTTATTAAAACATTTCATTACGTTTGATTAATTTTAATTAGTGTTTTGTAATTTAATTCATTTTTATTTTAATGGATGTTATTGTTGGAGTTTAATATTTTACTTTAACTAGTTTTGAGTTTAAATTAATTTAATTAATTTACTGTTTTAAAAATAGTTATTTTGAGAATCTGTTGTGACCTTAAAAGTTGTGAGGATTGGATCTCATTTCTTTTCCCCATCTTTTCTTTTTCTCTTTTTTTTTTCTTCTTTCTTTCTCTCTTTCCCGCGCACAGCCCAACTCCCTCTCTCTCTCCTCTCCCACGTTCATTTCGGATATCCCCTCACCGTCGCCGTTGCCGACCGTCGTGGTCAACACTGCCAGCACCACCAGACTCCCCATTGATCGGCAACCCTGCCCCATCATTTTCAGACTGCCTCGTGCCGCCGTTAGCCTCCACGGCTCGTTTGAACCCGTGGTCGTCTTCTAGTCGTTGCGCCGCCGTCCGGCCACCACCTCATCACCACTTCATCACCGACCCTTTAGCAACCATTTGGAACCAACCCCGGCCCCGATCCGTCACCGGAGCCACCCCATCGAACACCAAACCCGATTTGAGTTTTCCGGCCTTACATCGCCCATTTGACCACCACCCACAGCCAACCTTCGATACCATTAGTTTCACCACACTTCATAGGCCCTACCATATCAATTTCAAGTCTTCGTTTGACCCCGTTGAAATTTGGGTATACAGTGTATTCGGCCACAATATTTTTACACTGTTGTGTTGCCTTCCAGCCGCCTTTTTCACCTCCGCGATCCTCCTAAAAATATTTTAAAGCGCTGTAAGTATTTCTCCAAAAGACTTTTAAGATTTAAATATATTTTCGCAATAACCTATTTTATAAACTGTGATTTGGTTATCTGGTTAGACTGTGTTGGTTATTGGAAAATTACTGATAACTGTTGGTTGTTGGTAATTGGTAGATTTCATAGCATTGTGCACGCATACGTGGGTGTGTATTTTGGAAACTGTGTTTAATGGGAAAAGGTTTTTCGGGTGTGTGTGTATCACCCCCAAGTCGAGATGGGGTATTATCTCGGTGGAGCTCCTCTGGGCACTTGGGAGCGGAATATACTGAGTGTCGGCTGTTGCCTGGGACTTGGACGAGATGGTAGCGCTTTCGATCCGACTTTGTAATCCCTCGAGCTGGCAGGGATCGGAGGATGCTTGGCTATGTACGCGGTGGGCACAGAACTGGGCATCACTCATGTTGTATCACTCGCACGGTCGCTACCTGTGGTGTGACGGAGGGAGCCAGAGTATGTGGATAGTCCCTAGGGGAGGCCATAGTGCATACGGATAAAAATTGGAATTAATGGAACTATTCCTGGATGATACTTATGTGCCAAATGGTGATTTTTGGCGTGCGTAGAAAACTTGTGATTTTACGAAAAATGATATTTTTTCTCGGATTTTACGTTGGTCATCATGTGCATGCATAGTGGCTGTTGTGTTAATATATTTATGTCTTGGAGTATTTTGGGTTTTACTTACCTGCGGTACCATTTTCTGGTACCGTAGATTTTGATGTTGGTGATGCAGGTTTTGAGGAGGCTGAGCCTGAGGAGTTGGCTCCGCCGGAGGAGTGATCTGGGATCACTCGGGTTTATGTCTTTTCAACTCTTGTATTATTTCTAGAACATTGGTATTGTTTTTAAACGCTTTTGTTTTTGGATATTTGTATTAAATTAAAATTCTGGTATTAGTGACTTATTTATATTATCCGCTGCGTATTTATTTGTACACTGTTTGCTTGTAGCACACACTTGGCACTTGTCGTTGGGATGCGTAACACGTGTTGTCATCATCCCGGCATCTCGATTTTTGTGTTTGTCCGTACATGAAAGTTGGGGGCGCCACACATCTCATTTCACATTATAATTTTTTAAATTTTAACGTAAAATATAATAAAAAATTTAATTTTTTTTAATTTCAATTCAATTTTTTTAAATTTTTAAATAATAATAATATTAAAAAATAATATTCTAATAATATTTATTTAACTTTTATTTAAAATTATCTCATCTCATTTCACTATCCAGACGAACTTAAACTAAGGAAATGCTAAACGTTAATCTCTCAATCTCATGCACGATTATACATTCATTAGTTTGCATCTGAATGTTCTAATTTTTATAAGAAAATGCTATGTGCAAGTGTTGTATCTTAGTTGGCCTCGTTATTTTTACATATGAAATGAATTGAGATTAAAGTTAAAAATTGAATAAATATTGTTAAAATATATTTTTTTAATATTATTTTTATTTTAAAATTTAAAAAAATTAAATTATTTATTTTATTTTATATAAAAATTTTAAAAAAATTAGAATAATTAAAAAAGATGAGTTGATGTGGCATTGTCCGTAAGCCTTGGATTAAATTGTTTTTTGCAGAAGTAAAGTCAAGGATTAATACAAAATCTATATTTATAAAATGCATATATAGCTTATTATAAAACAAAAAACCAAATACTTACCAATCTGCCCGCTGCAATCTCAAATAAAGTTCCGACGCAATTAGACTCATTATAAAATGGCATGATAATTAATACACCATCCTATTGAAAAATTTAAATAAGAAAAAATAGCTCATATATTTTGCATTAAAATCAAGTTATTTCATGTCCTTTTTTATTGGACTTGTTATTTTATGGGGCACTTTTTAAGAAAGATCACATTAGCCCTTTCATCATTGCTCTTATCCATTTATTGTAGTGACGTACGTCCGTCCGTCAAAAATAGCTCCCACGCCCACCTGGGAGGCTCCCATCGTTTCGTTACCATGTTGGAACTAGTGTACGTAGTTATATCTAGTGATCCATTATTTCCCCACGTCAGTACCAATATGGAACCCAATATGCCTGCATCTGGCCTGCAGTACCTTTCAAAGTTCTGAATCACATATCGCACTAGTGCAAGAATATACTACACCAAGTCCCTTACGCCACTCATATATTAATTCAAGAAAAATTCTACTTATAATCTACTACACTACACACTAATATCATGTGATTTATTATTTTTATACTTCTATTTAAACATGCATATTAATATATAAATATGTGTATTTAAATAAAAGATAAAAATCATAAATTAACTAATATAATGTAAGGATGATAACTAGAAGACCTAAAACCGTACCCTACTTTTGCCAACAGTAAACCATGTACAAAGAAAATGTGATCTTGTCCATTCTTGCGGGCCCATACACACATGAACGCATTATGATGTTTTACGTTTTTTTTTTTTTGTATTATTTTATCTCTTTTTAACCGTTCATATATTTATTTTGTTAAGAAAGTGAATATAAAAATATTTAAAAAATATGAAAATGAAAAATAAAAAAGTTAGATTTAGCCTAGGGGTGCCTAACGGTCACTGCTGGCCAACACACTAGCAATACCCATTTGTTTTAGCAGACCAGAGTGATAAGCATTGTTTACCGGGTGCGGATCTCGCTATATCTGGATCTGTATTTGGATGCATTATGCTGTCTGAGTATCTATTCAGGTTATTACCCAAGCGGGTACTCAGACATAACCAATTATTTGAAATCTAGAAATCTGGTTATCCAGGTATCGAGATTTTGTAATTTTTTTTTTTTAATTTTCTAAGTACCTTTCTTTTACTAGCTTTTTTCAAAAAAATGATAAAAATAAATAATAAAAACAATGAATTAAATCTCAAAACACTAAACATCGTCCATTGTCCATAATAGTAAAAATATATCAAAATGAAAAACTATGCAGGTTTGGCAACCAAGACAAAACACAAATTTCATTTCATTTCATCTTATCATTATAATTTTTTCAAGTCATTCTATACAAAATATAATAAACAATTTAACTTTTTCGAATCTCAATTCAACTTTTTCAAATCCCAAAATAATAATAATATTAAAAAATAATATTTTAAACTTTCATCTAAAACAAAAAATTCTCATCTCACTCCCCAAACCTATCTCTTATTTTTATGTCAAACGAATAACTAAATTAGGTGGAAACAACTAATGACTTTTTTTTTAACTAAATGTATATAAAAAAATCCAATATTGATCATGTAACATGCAACAAATGCATAATGCAATATACTACATATTACATTGTTTAGTATTTATACATTACGTTACAATTACAAAACACAAAATTACACATGATATGAGTTACAAAACTAGTAGTATGGGCATCCATCAGTTATGTGATTTCACACCTTAATAGTAACTTCAATTTTGTATATCTGTTACTCAAGAGTTAACAAGATTAAGTACCATTCAAGAATCAAGAACCTTGATAGGCTTTCCGTGGAGATCAGGGAAAAATGAAAAAAGCATGCATGTAGTTGGTATTGAAAATTATCCACTCGAGTTCTATGCTTGGCACATTTCAAACAACAAAAATGCTATGCGTCCCGATAAATTCTCCTGACAATGGGTTCCGACTCGGGGTGTTCATCCGAGTTCTGACTCGGAAACCCGAGTATATCCAGACCGAAACCTGGATTTCAAATCCGAGCTGGAACCCGGGTCAGACTTGGGCCGGAACCCAGATGGATCCGGGTTTTTGAAACCTGGAAATCCGGGTTTCATGTTCTACCCAGATTTTTTTTTTTTAAAGCAGAAGCCTTTACTCTATTAAATTTTTTTATTTGCTCATCCCCTGGTTATTAATGCAAATAAATTTTTTTTCCTTTTATTAGTGGCATAAGAATAAGAAGGTTTGGAAAAGATAATCACAAAGAAGAAAGAAGGCTTTTTAAGCTCAAAAAGCCATCGACTTACCATCAAGAATTCCAGATACATTGGAGTCAAACTGTGGTGTTTATGGAAATTTCTCTTAGACTCAAATAGGACATGGATGAGTACATACAGAGAGTGAAAAGGACAAAGTAAACAAATTTGAGCTTTTTTCCTTCAACTTTCCCAACAACCAAACAGAATAATTAAAATAGAGAACTAACGAATCCATATACAAGTCGATACCCAATACAAATTAAAAAAAAAAAAAAACAAGTTTCCAAACATTCCAAAAACCACTCGGCCACTAGCAAACAGTTTCTGTCTTGTACTGCATCGATTCATTGTCTCTGTACTGCTAGAATGCCTGAAACCATCACATTGAAGTACTATTAGACTACTTTTAAGCTAACAAACGATGCTAGCATTCATAAGCAGCACATTATTATTCAATATTTGTATTACATGCTTAGATACGAAAGTACATACCTTGAAACTTCAATTGAATTAGAAGCATCAATAACAGTGGATCGAGAAGTAGAAGACTCCATTGCTCCATATAATATATGCCATATGGAAACCGGACGTACCTCTTGGATGGGAGAAAAAGGAACGACAAAATAGAACAAAAATAGAAAATCCAAAGATCTACCCATATTTACATTAATTGTTCACCGAATCAACAGATCTACCCATATTTACAGTCATTCTTTGATGTAAAAGAAAATGGAATAGCAAAACAGAGCAAAAATCCCATTCAACAAGTTCAAGTACAAAAAAGAGACCCAGTTCATCGAATCACCATATCTACCCATATTTACATTTATTATTCATAGATCGGGAGAGAGACTTACCGAAAGGTCTCTGGCGAGACAGACACGGCAGCAAGAGAGAGATCAACCTCAGCCACTACATTGAGAACCTCTATGGATCTCGATAATGTAGAACAACAGCCTCAGAAACTCGAAGAGAAGAGAGAGAGAGAGAGAGAGATGCAGTTGCGGCTTTGGATTTGACGGAGAGCCATGGTCCATGGAATGAGATCGAAGAGGGGGGCGAAAACCTTAGCAGATAAGAGTCATGATTCACGGGTGGCCGACTGGGTAACGAATCGTTTCCTTTTAAATATATATAAAACCGGGTACCGGATTTTCAATCCGAAACCCAGTTTCAAAACCCAGTTTCAAAACCTGGAATCCGAACTGTATAGATCCAGGTTTTGTAATGCGGGTTTCGGCCAAGATCAAATCCTAGCTAAAAACCGGAACCCGAATATTCGGATTCCGGACCGGGCAAGGAAAAAATTCGGTCCGGATGAATAGTCCTAGTTTCAACTCACTTTTATTTTTTACTTAATGATTAAGAAAGTATTATTTAATAATATTTTATTTTTTTAAAATATTTAAATATATAAAAAATTTGTAGAAAAAAGAAATATTTAGCCTCCTCGGGAGAATACGTCGGGCTACGTACGTATGTTGCACAACTCTTCAAACAATAATGATACTCTCACGCAAAGGTTAACTGGGATTTTTCAATGGCACGTATAGTATGTGGAAGGTCAGCCAATACAGTAACAACAACTATTTGACTTTTTTGTAACTGAACTGCTATACAAAACCAATATATGAATTCAGCATCTAACTCAACTTCTTTAATTTTATTTACACTAAATTATCATCTCTTAATTTATAATAAATTTGACTTGGTTTGAATAGTGAGATGAGATGAAATGATATGTGAATAATAGTAAAATAGCTTGTGAATAATAGTGAAATCATTTCAATTGAGATATTTTATAAAGTTTTAGGAAATGAAAAAGAAAATGTTGAATAAAAGTATTATAAAGTTAAAATATTGTTATAATATTACTTTCTAATATTATTTTTGTCTTGAGATTTGAAAAAATTAATTTTTTTTTAAAGTTTGAAAAATTGTAATGATTAGGTAATAATTAGATGAGAAAGTTGAGGATTTAAAATTGAAAAATATTTGTATTTATAATGTTTTGATATTGAAATGAAATGAGATGAGATGAGATTGGATGAAATATGAAGTTTTCAACATCCAAATCAAGCCTTGGTTAGTATCATCATTTCCTTTTGTTTTCAATTCTTTTGACACTACATTTAGTACCAGCTCTTAACTAATTTCAATTATAGTGGAAGTTGAACTCAATCCATCTAGTAATTTCTCGGATTTAGTAGAATGAAGCTTCATTGCAACTCTACAAATCTAAAAAGTGATCATGTTTATTTGAAAGCAACATAAGAAAAAGGGTAAGAAGAAATGATATTTGTAATTGTGGATTGCGCAAGCGTTATGTAATCTCTTTAAAGAAAAGTAAGTAAATATGGAACTTACTTGAAAAAAATTAATTGTTTGATAGTAAACCTTACTCTTTCTCAAAACGATTGTACACTCTATGACTGTATGTAGCATTACTCAAAAGTAAATATGTGCATTGCCTATTAGTACTTAGTACATTGGTAATGTGATAACAAAGTCTACGGTGTCACATAGTCCATATCTTGATAGCTCTAATTATTGACATAACATTAATAATGGTAGAACTTAAAACAACATAACTATGATTTACATTTCTTATTACTACTTAGTTCATTGCTAATTGCACCATTTACATTGTAATTGAACTGAATTGATTAAATAATCTAATAGGTTGATTTCAACTTAGTTCACTAGTAATTGCCAACTAAATTTAACCCCGTCTTCAACAATGTCATCAATAATTCAACATCGCGTGGTAGTATGTACGGACCTCGCTGGTGTCATTATGGTCAACAGTCACCATTGAAAACATCATTGATAGATGAAGATCCTGGAAGACGATCTTAGGCGTGTGCTTTTTATAACAAAAATATAATATAAGGTAGTTCTTTATGTGTTATTAAGAGTGTTCATCCAGGTTTGGCTCGGGTACTTGGGTATATCCGACCTGGAACCCGGATTTCAAATCCGGGCAAAACTCGGATGAATCGGATTTTTACAACCTGAAAATCCGAGTTTCGATCTTAGTTTTTTTTTTAAATAAAAGCCTAAAGCATTAAATTTTTTCAGGAAAAAAAATAATGATGAAAAGCCTATATTCTATTACAATTCTTTTAAGAAAAAATGTTGAAAAGCATATTTTTATATTTAAAACAATTATTGCCTTTTTATATTTAAAAGCTAAAAGCATGTTGCCTGATTGATATAAACCTCAAGCCTCCAAAATTGAGATGTTGGATTCGAAACCCCCTTCTCCAAATGTATCAAAAAAAAAAAAAACTAAATGCATCTTAAAAAAAAAATCAACATTTATCATGTAAAATGCATGCAATAATGCATTTCACTACATATTAAATTATATTACAAAACACAAAATTATAATATATTGAAAATTACAAAATGCTTCAATTGAAAGTTTGAAACTGCCATCTATTTAGCTGCTTTTGTGCCCTTGAAGTGTTTGCTGATTGCATCTGCACCTCATGAGAAACTGGGAAACCTGAAAAAACAAAATTATTTCTAAGAAATGTCTTACTTTTAAAACCAACAAAATAAGCCATTGTTATGCAGTTCCTCTTAAAAAGAATTCTCCTTTTGCCATTTTTTCCCCAATCTCTTAGAAAGAATGATAATTTAATTAACTAGTCAAATGCCAAAGCCATTGGTATGCAGTTCCTCCTAATTAAGTTCATCTAAAAGTTCCAGAGACATATTCAAGAGAACAATACTGCACCTTGGCATCATTAGACTAAATTAAGAAAATCCTGCTCTAGAACCCGTTGTCATCCAAAATTCCAAATCAGAATAATGTACCTAGAAGCAAAGAAAAATAATAAGAAAAAATCGTTAGCTACACAATACATGTTACTAAGTTTTTCATCAGCCCATAAAAGAATGCTAACTTATTCATCAATTGCACATATTATCATTCAAGTTTGTTATGCTTGCCATTATTTCATAGTTAACTTCCAATGCAAAGTAGAAATACTACCAAGTATTCTTTACAGTTTACATTTTATAATGCAACGTTTTTTTTTTAAGTTTGTCAAAACAAATTAGTTACCCAAAATGGACTAGTTACCCAAAATAAACATATCCAATTCCATATTTCATATTGTTCATGGTTTCTTAAACAAGGATGAACAGGTATATACAAGATTTGTATGAGCTGAACAAAGAAACAAACTTTAAAATTAACAGCAGCCCACATATATCTTTTAATGCACACACACATATATGTTGATCATTCAAATAAAAGAGCTAGCTGATTATGCAAGAAGAAAGCAGTACTTACTCTAGATTTTTTCAACATGAATGGGATCAAAGAGAGATGAAGTTAGATTATTAAAGATGAAGCTAGATTATCATCTAAAAAAATATTAAAAATTGATTTCAATAGATAATAAACTGAGTTAGATAGATATTAAAAAAATATTTTAAGTTTCAAACTTACCTTTAAGGTCTATTGACTGTATGTATTCTTCCAACTCCCGGATGTCGACAAGTTTGGTCCTTAATTAATTTTGGGTATAAATGAGGGATTCGACAGTCTCTGGAGACAATGAACTCCTAAAATGATCAAATATGCGTCCTCCAATATTGAATGCGGATTCAGAGGCAATAGTAGAAATGGGGGTGGCTAACACATTACGTGCTACCTCAGCAAGGACACAATAATTGATGGCATTAACTCTCCATCAATCCAAAATATCAAAACTGGGTGATTTTTGTGCACACCCCTCCGACAAATACCTATCTAGTTTTGATCTAAACTCCATAAATCCTTGCTCTTGAAGGTATTTCTCTAACTCGATATCAAATTTAGTTGAGGTAGTAGTAGAACTAGAAGTAGTGCTTGGCCTCCCTTGAGCCACATTAGAACTCTCCCTACTAGCCACACGAAAATTGTTATACTGCTGAATCAAGTGGCTTAACAAGAGTTTAACCTTGACCTCTATCCTATCTGCCAACTCATCCATTTTGCACTGTTTCAACCAAAACCTCATTGAAATCATTTTGTATCATGGATCAAGTACAAAAGCAACATATATCATCAAGTTTTTTTTTTTTTTTGAAGAAATCAGACTCATTTCATTAATGAACCGAAGCTACAACTGTGACTTAATAATACATGAAAAAACCAGACTATAAGTCAACTACGCATCAGCTCAGGGGCATCCCCGCCACAAACCAGTGACGGACATTGTCTTAACTTCTAAAAAACTCTCCCATAAACAGAGAAAGCGTTCTGTGAACACAGAACTAAACGACCCCCCAACCTCCCTAGAGGAATGAGACGGGGCACTGCTATGGACATCAAATCCAAAGCCCATTTCTAAATTATTACTAACTAAAACCAAAACCTACACCTAACTACAAACCAAACAACACCAAAAAAATGACCCCAAGCAATAGTGCGAACCCGGATGTTACGCCTACCGCAAGCATCAGCATCTCGAATTGGCCTGGACGGGCACCCAACTCACGCACGGACCACAAAGCCCGGCCGTACGACCATCAGCGTAGCATCATCCAACACTCTCGAACTGCTCTTGCCACACAGTACGTCCAATCCAAAGGTCCAACACAACACTCGGGTCAACAAAATAACAATAGAACAGAAAAAATTAACTACAAAGTGCTGAAAACAACCAAACAGAAAAATAAACAACAAAAACACGGATGAACAGTGCACGGAAGTTCGGCATTGGTTCGTGCAGGGCACTGTTTCTCAGGGAGGAAAGCCGACGGTCGATCTTGGAAACCCCGGAGTCAGAGAACCCAGAGAAGCTGAGCGTGGTGGCGGCAGAGGGCTCCCTGGTGGCGCGTGGTGGCCACGCGCCGACGAGATCAGGAAGTTTCGTCCCGCGCGTGCGGGCTACGCGCCTCTCCGTTGGACGCCGAATTTTGAGGTGTTGAAGATCGGCGCCTGGACGTCCTTCTGGTGTGGCGCGTGTGATGAGATGGCGGCTAGAATGACCGGAAACGGCGATCCTCCCTTATGTAACCTGAGAAAACAGAAAAATGAAGAAAAAACACTACGACGAAACAGAATATAAACGCCGGAGACGAAGGGCCGGCGAGGGGAGGAAGGAAACGGCGAGGAAGGAGGAGCCGAGGCTCCCCCTTCCCCCCAACTGGATTCGGACGAGAGGCTGTTTAGAGAGAGAGGGTCTGGTTTAGAGAGAGAGGGTCGTTTCTCCGAGTGCCAACATATATCATCAAGTTAAACATATTTGTGCTACCCCAATACTTGTCATACTTACTTTTCATATTTATGTCCATGGTCCCAGTGATAATATCATGACTCTTGTACATATCATTTATTGTATCTTCAATTGTGTAGAGTTCCTGGAATATACATTAGCCGTCATATATAAAGAACAAACAATGTTCAATGTAACATCATAAAATGTTTTCAGCAACTCTACAAAAATATGTACCTTTTACCAATCATCACTAGTGTGGTTCACAAATTCATTATTCACATACATATAATAGTGTTTAAAGGCTTGTTTGTATTTTTCAGCAGTACTCAACATCAAATATGTAGAGTTCTATCTAATAGGAACATCTAAGCAAATCATCTTTCCACTAATATTTTCCTTTACCGCACAAGTCTTGAACTTGGCAAACCTTGACGGTGAAGACTTCACATATCTGACGGCATCTCTAATCCTTGTTACAAACTTATAAACATCTCTCAAACCATCCATAATAATCAAATTCAATATATGGATAGCACACTGCATGTGAAGAAACTACCACCCAATATGGTACAATTACCATCTTTTATCCTCCTCCTCATGTAATCAACAATAAGATCATTAGAGGAGGCGTTATCAACTGTGATGGTCAAAATCTTATTAATCTCTCAATCATTAAACCCCAAGTCTAACACCCTCTCAATAGTTTCGCCCCTATGGTTGGGAATTTGGAAAATTTTTATTATTTTTTTATGCAATCTCCAGCTGCAATCAATAAGGCCCCGTTTGGATTCAGAAAGTGTTTCATCTTATCTTATCTCATCATTACAAGTTTTCTAAATTCTCACATAAAATATAATAAACAATTCAACTTTTTCATATCCCAATTCAACTTTTTCAAATTCTAAAATAATAATAATATTTTAACAATATTTTTTTCAACTTTCATCTTTTATCTAAAACCATCTCATCTCATCACTGAATCCAAACCAACCCTAAAATGTGCAGTAATGCACATGTAGTTCATATTTTACACCGATGTCCAGGTATCAGTGGTTAGACAGATTCTTTGACTATCTAACAATTTCTTTAGATGTATCTTCTCGTCGTTATACACATTAACACAATTCCGTTTTAAAGTGATTCGGGATGGCAAAATAATTCGAGACTCTAAATTAACAACGAACTCAACAAACCCTTCGTGCTCCACTAGCCTAAAAGGCAATTCGCACCTAATAAAAAACTTAGTGGTTGACATTCTAAATTTTCTGTATCATACTTCACTAGACCTTGTGGGTTACACATTCTTCCCTCCTTATCTCCCTTAACACTAGAAGATTGACTTTTTCCAACTCCTTTAACTCGAAGAGGAGAAGTTTTACATGCATTTTGGAGGTAGTGTATCATAGATGAAGTGTCATTCTTGTAGTGGCAACTGTATAGGTTAGCGCAATAGTTGCATAAAGCTTTTGAGTTATCATGGTTAATAGGTTGCACTTTGGTAAAGTGTTCCCAAACCATCAAATGGTTACTAGGTGTTTTTTTTGGATTTCTTGAGTAAAGGTGAGATGGAATGGGTAGGGTGTTGTGTATATGTGGATGAAGGGGTTGGAAGACTCCCATGCTCCTCCAGATCCACTGGAATAGAAGAGGAGTCACCACCAACCCCTAGGTTGTATCGACATTACAACTCATAAAATCTTCTTCCATCTGTTATTGAATAATAAAGACCACCAAACACAATATAATAAATAATCAAATATAACAAAACAAATAATCAACCTAAATTTTAATTGAAATACATTCAGCAAAAGCTATCTATATCATCCATGCACAAAAATTCAAATTCACCCCATGTATCACAACATGAGTTCTTTCCATTTATTAATGCAGATAACAAACCATGCTGGGTGGGAGCCTACCAACTGTGATCAAAATTAGAAGAAGATCAAAGATTCATACATTAGGTTTTATTGTTGTCTGTAGGCTATGAATTCATTCTTTTTCGTGTAATTAAAGCTTTGCATTCAAACTAAATGGTATTTTATACTATGGTATTAAAAAACTATATGTGCATCATGCATTAAATACAACCATAAAGATTATATATATATATATATATATATATATATAGCATCGCATGCCTTTTCTTATTATTACAACAATTTTATTTATCGTTTTTAGTTTTTAAAAGATGTATTAATGAGTAAGTTTTGATTCATGAGAGACACGGTGGAGAAAGAATTATAGAGATATTTTTTAATTACCGGATCGAATTAAAGGGTCTAATTTTATAATAAGTTACTACATAATGCGAGTAATTTAATGTTGTCAATGTAAGACTTTAAAACATTATAGATCTCATATGAGTATTTAATGTTGTGCTATTTTTTTATTCAGATGAAAATGTTATAAAGTGCGCCTTCCTCCCACTTCTATCGTATTGTGTAGTTGATCGGATATTATCTATTAATTCTTAAAAACAAAAACTAATGTAATGATTGATGAACAACACTAATAATAATACAGTAAGATAAGAATAGTATATAAGAATCATGGTTTGCTATCTGCACCCAGCATGGTTTGCTATCTGCATTAATATGTATACAGAAAAACTTTGGCTATTATTCTAGTTGTTTACGATATATACTTATATATCTAGTTGTACCCAATTCAAAGAATTTCTTTCTCCTTTCTTCTGGTTCATCCTTTTTGTTTTTCCACTTAACATTGCAGCATATATGAGAGAGCAATGTGGCCGTATGGTGAAAATGGAGATGTTTTATTAATAACTCTGAAAATCCATGAATGATTCATTGGGGTTAAGTAGGGTTCGGGGAAGGAGGGGAGGCAAGGGAGCATATATATATATATATATATGGTGTGGCTTGGACTTGTGATATTTCAATCTTAGCTTTCTAGTTTTACTTGTTCTTCGCAGTAGCAATTTTCATTACATTTGATTAATGCATTTGGTCAGCTTTGGTGCTCACGACTCACAAGTGCTCGATCTTCAAGCATTAGGCTGGATTTGCTTTATGAGGACGGGTGCTAGCAAGAATACATCTAGACTTGAGAAACTCGTGGGGATTTCAGCAAGCTTAATTTACAGTTTGGGGACTCAAAACACAGGCTTCAGCTTTTGAGTCCTTGCTCCCTGCCAACGGAGGTCCAGTACTCTTCTCAACAACAAATAAAGAGATACAAAACAATACAAAAGTATTCACCTTTTGATTTTCCAAAAGGAAAAGCAGAGGCTTAGAGCCCACAAGCCACGAAAATCAACACCCATTAACTCCCGAGTATCAGTAGAGCCTGTCGAGGTACCTCTTGTGGAGGATATGCGAGGAAACTTAAGCTGGGAACGCTAGGGAAAATGAGGATTTGAAAAATGGGGACATCTACTCATCGTATATGTATAAACATTTCGGTAATTTTTCTATTTTACAAACAACGTACAATTATTTTGATAGAGAGATACTGAAGGAATGGCCTACTTGTAGGTAGCTGTAGAAGGTATCCTTAGATTAAGAAAATTGATAGTCTCTATAAGATTAAGAAAATTGATGTTCAGAAGGACTACGACTTTTTGGTAAATGAGCCTAGCTTGGGTACAGAGGGATCCTGAGAATAACTCACCATTAATTATTATTTTATTATTATTATTTATTTATTATTTATTATTATTTGATATTTTATTATTATTTTATCATTATTTTTTTTATTATTTTTTTTTTATTATTCATAAAATACTTTAAAATATCTTATCATCCAAACGTAACCTTAATTGTGACTAAGTTAATTATATATTATTTCGAGGAGTGTCCTAGTTATCATTTTATATATATATATATATATATATATATATATATATATATATAAAATCTATTTAACTTCCTACTATTTATACAACCTCCACACTCCACCTTTTTTTTTTTTTTTTTATCAAAAATTTTTATATGATTAGTAAATAAAAAATTTTAAATAGTTTAAAAAAAATTCAAAAAAAATTTTAAAAATATATTAAAAAATATTAAAAAATGTGGAGTGTGGAGTGTAGATGAATAATAGGAGGTTGTGTAGCAAAACTCATATATATATATATATATATATATATATATAAAGTACAAGAGAATTTAACATATATAATTTGAACTTTTTCAAACTATTGTCTAACTGTTTTGAACTGCTTATGGTAACAGCAATGTAAATCTGGTTGAGAATGAATAGATTACATTATGATTCGTGTACAGCATCCCAACCAATTGGCAATCATGGCAAAAGCCAAAAGCTTCACTGCTTATAGTCCCATATCTGCATAAACAATCAGCAGGCACAGGTACCAAAATGGAAAGCTCCAAGGAAAAACTCAGTTATAGCAAATTGAGATATAGTTTGGATCAAAATAAAAGGAAGATGGGTATAGAGACTACAGGCAGAGATGATCTTGGAGTACCTTTCGCTGCAAGGCTAATTCCAAAGAATTTTTGTCCTTGTCACAGTTCAAGGAAGAACTGAGTGGGCTTGATGGGCTTCTTAACGTTCGGCGTCTTTTATTAGATTTAGTGAGTCAGTTCTTGTGGGCCAGGTGTTTGTTCCTTGAGGCCTGGTTTGTTTACAGTAGGACTTTTGCTTTAGAATGGAGAAATGTAATTAATCATTATAGCTTAATGATGAACTTTAGGTCGGTTCTATTTTTAATAAGAGTTTTTTTTTTTAAAGGAACTGAACTCGTATATTTGATACCTATATAGTATATTGGGGTTTATTAAAAAAAATGAAAAAAAGATTCCTATATTGGGTTCTTCTTCACTAAACTATGAAAAGTTATCCTACACGTTTATAACTTGCTAGAAATGATAGAATTATTACTCTATATTATTTTAAATTTTATTTTGGCTTTTAATTTTGATTTGATGGGTTTAAATATAATAAAAAATATTATTAATTTTAAAATTGTATATAAATTGTTAATAGGTTGTAAATCTATTTCTATTGTTGTGAAACTAAAGAAAAGTAGTAAGATAATTGAAATACTATAATATCTATATTTAGTTCTTCAGAAACTAAATATTATTTCTCTCTACTTTCTTGTTTTGAGTCTACAACAAATACTCCTCAAGACACTATTTTATAGGCATAGAGGATACATGACATTAAATGAGTACATGAACTTAGAGAATAACAATACATGAATCAAAGTGATACATGAACATGGAAAATAGGGATACATAAATATAGGAGAATTCTAATGGTTATCCATCATACATTCTATGAATTTACAACTGCTACATATATGTAGGTGTAATTTTAACCATTTGACAACAGATTTGAGTTTTGGGTATCTTTGGAAGCTGCGAAATCGATATATGTACGGTTAATGTTAATACAATCATAAAGTGTACAAGATTCACGCATTTATTTTGAAAAAAACAAAATAGGGTCCAATACTATTTAAAAATAATTTTTTTCATATGAGTTTCAGATTTATCCATTTTTTTAAAGAGAATGCACAAGACTTACTTACACTTCAAATGTCATTTCTCAATGCATATCCAAAAAAAGTTGAGAGGGGAGGCAAAGTCACTATCTTTGTATTTTAACCCATAGTTGTCAAAAAGAAAAATGTAATATGTTATCAATATCAAGAAATGATATTTGCGATCATAGACTATGCAAACGATGTGTATTTCTTTTAAAAATAGTGAGTATATATGAAATTTATATAAAAAATTAATTTTTTAATAGTAGACCACACTCCTTTTCACAAAGAGTGCGTGATGCATACACAACTCTTTAGTCAACTAGCTTGCTTTTTGTCTTAGTAGATTTTTTTTTTTTTTTTTTTGGATCAAGTAGAAATTGGTTCAAAGTACTTAGAGCATCCCCATCAGCATAAGCAAATTGTTTTCTAAATTTTAGCTAAAAATAATCTTTCCTTAAATTTGACTCATATTTCCAAAATCTCCTACATCACACACTCTATTTTTGTTTCTCTATTTTATTAAAATAATATTTCTCTATTCTTTCTTTATTCTTTTTTTTATCAATTCTCTTTACAATCTTAACTACTCACTATTTTATCTTTTTTTCTTATGTTTTGAACTATTACTCTTTAGCGAATATATTAAACAAAATTTTAAATTATTTTTTTGCTGGTATGATAATATTTTCAAAATTATTACATTTTTAAGAATAATATAATTTTTTGTCAAAATTTGCATTTTCCAACTTTAATATTTTGTAACGGTAAATTTTAAAAACTAATAGGGAATTGAGATAGATAATTAAATTCGGAATAAAAAAAATCTAAAAATATATAATAATTAAGGAATTGAAATCATACATAACAATGTGGAAATGTATGTTTGTTAATAAAAATTAGTTAAATTTTTAGTAAAAATGACTTTATTTAATATTATTGAAATATATAAAAATATTATCTACCTCACGTTAACAAAAATAAGAAAATTTGATGTTTATAATATGGTTTATAGTTTGGAAGAAAGAGTAGGAATAAAAAAATATATCTAAATAAATATAAATGACAGAGACCAATCATTTCCAGCGAGTAAGCAGATATAAAAAAATCACCAGAAAGCAACTCAACGGTTAGAAAAAATGATTTAGGCTTGCTACAGTTGGAAACTATATCAATACTAAAATCAAATGTTAATTATTTAGAGTAACATCATTACCACGTTAGCACTAATCAACGTTAACACTTACCACTTGAATAAAAAGATTTAAAAATTTAAAAGCTTGTCTTTTAAGCAATGCCCTTCCTCGTGTGGGGAGGGGAAGTGGCCGCCCCACCAACGCCATCTTGACCCCCACCAAAGTGGCTTTGGGTCTATGTAGCCCGATCTAGGCCACCAAGAAGGTGGTCTGCCCTCCCCCACCACCAGTCCTTGCATGGGAAGGGGCTAGTAAAAAAAATATTTTTTTTTTTTCAATTTTTAGGTTTTATTTGAGTGACACATGCTGAAAGTTGATTGTTACTAACATGATGATGACTAGTTTCTAATAGTTTACAAACTGAGAACTGCTACAACAAGGAACAATTTAATCTTAATTTATGAATACACCCTTTCTTTTTGGTCATTCTTTTCTCTTCAAAGTAAGGTTTGAGTCTCTTCGCTTGGCAAAGACATGAAGTCTCTCAGACCTCAACTGCAGAGTGGTATAGCATGGCTGATGGTGAATTATCTACTTTTTGGAAAGGTTTAAGCCTTACAAAAGAGGAGGAGCACATTATTAATCTCTCAGAAAGTGTTCTTCAAGCTTCAAAGAATAGGGGAAGCAATGTCTCTTGGCAATGATCATATCAAACAGAGGGGGTGAACAAAGAAAGTTCTCGGTCCACAATGTCTCAAGTGTGGAAACTTGAAAGGTGGATTATTTTTAAAGAGATTGGGGAGAATCGGTTTCTTATGGAGTTTCAGAAGGTGGAGGACAAAAAAAGATCATGGTTTGCAGGCCTTGGTCCTTTGATAAGTCTCTAATTGCTCTACAAGACTTCAAAGGCAACACTACACCGCATGATATTGCTTTCTCCCAAGAACACTTTTTGGTGCAGTTTCATAACTTTCCCTTAGCAGGCATTCTAAGGAAGTTGGAGAATAGATTGGCTATGCAGTAGGACAGGTTCTTAAAATAGATGTTGAAAAGGAAGGTACGGGTTGGGATAAATTTCTAAGAGTCAGAATTGCTATTGATATTACCAAACCTCTTGCATGAGGAAGATGGTTAAACTTTGGTGGAAAGTTGCACTGATTGCTTTCAAATATGAAAGGCTACAGAACTTCTGTTTCAAATGTGGTGTGTTGAGACACAGAGGCAGGAGTTGTTACAAGGCTATTAAAGACAAGCAGATGGATGCCTCTCCTCAGCAACAATATGGCACTTGACTTAGGGCGCAACCTATCAAATTTAGCTCTTCTGGTTTGAAAAAGTATGGTGGTAGTATGGGAGGTGCACCACCATAGACATGGCGGTAGCAACATTCTGATAGAGAAGAAAGCAATGGCACCAAATTAGGCAAAGGAGAAGATCTGTAGCAAAATGAGGCTCAATCCAAGGCTATTAATGTAGAATTGGTAAATATTGATTGTGATGATATTGCCAACTCTAAAATGGAAGGTCAAAACTATAATCCCAGAAGGAAGGAGATTTCATAGGATGCTACCTACCGAAATGGGAAGTAGTCTTTTAAAGCAAACTTTCTTAGGCAGGATAGCTCTAACTCCAACGAAGATCGGCAGGTTGACACCTCACCAAGTAACAATCCCTCTACCAACATGGATATTGAGTCACCTTTATTAGTCCCTTCTAATGTTCCTATCTCCAAAGAGGACACAAATGTCAATAGCACAGTCAACACTATAAAGTACATTCCTGCTAATGCTTATGCTGAGGAGATCTCCAAGAAAAGTAGTTGGAAAAAGAAGGGCTAGAGCTATCTCTAAATACTAATGAGGTTCACTGACTAAAGTAGTGGTGAGTAAAAAATAGAGAATATGAAGTGGGTGATGAGGACCTTCTGGTTGCTCGAAGTATCAAGAAACAGAAGAACAAGCTCATACCTACAAGGAGCAAAACTCAGGAGTCAATGGTAGAGGATGTTAAGCAGCCCCACCAACAACAATGATTTGCCTAAGTTGGAACTGTCGAGAGTTTGGGAACTCTCGAACAGTTTGAGAACTTTACCATTTGGTGAACACTAAGCACCTAAATTTTGTTTTCCTTATTGAGACTAAATGCAAGAGATGAACAATAGAAAAGGTAAGGAATCAGTTGGGTTTTAATAGAAATTTCACTGTGGATAGTTTAGGTAGAAGTGGTGGATTAGTTGTCTTTTGGAAGGACCATGATGATGTTAATCTAGAATCTTATACTCAGAGTCACATTTCTCTGAGAGTAACCCAGCTAGACACGAGCAATACATGGATTTTGACAGCCTTTTATGCATGTATTGCTCGTGTCTAGCTGGGTTACTCTCAGAGAAATGTGACTCTGAGTATAAGATTCTTGATAGTTAATCATGCTCCAATAGTTTTGATATTTTTATATGATGATCTTAAGTTTTTTATCTACATGTTAGGATATTAGTTTGAAGATTTTAGGTGTTGATTTTTATGCATAACACTCGGTTAAGCTAAAGATGTGAGGTTTTCGGCTAGATCTATGTTTTGGTTTAAATTTGGCCATATAATTTTAAGTTTAATGTGTGGATCTACTTTAGGACATGTTTTTAAACCGTATGATGTTAATAGTTTGTGATTTTTATCATGGTATGTCTCTAATCAAGTGGGTTGATGAAACCAAAGTTGAGAAAAATTTGTTAAAACTTTTTGTGACTTTTGGTGATGTTTACTTGATAATTCAAAGCATGTTAGTTCTTCGGAGTGTGCTATGGACATGTTAGAAAAAGTTTTTGAACTTTTGGAGTTCTTGGAGATATTTTTAAAAAGAGTCAAAACCTTGAGATTCAAGGTTTATGTTTTAGTTAAAAAAGTTTGGAACTTTTGTGTTTTTGTGAAGTAGATTTTATTGGTTGTTTTAGTATAATTTTTAAGCATAGGATGTGATGTTCTATGCTGCAATATTTTGGTTTAAGCATAAATTATGAGGTTGGATAGAATTGCAACAAAAAAAATAAGAAAATGGCCAATGAAATGTTTCGGCCTTAGTATGATTTTTATGGTTGTGAATTGTTTTAAAGTTTTTTAATTAAATATTTAGATTTAGAACAAAATTTACATAAATAATATAAATTTTGATAGTTTTTGGATTTAGGATGTAAAATTCTCAAAACAATATATCAAACATGATATAGATAAATTACAAAACACTCTTAACTGCATTTATAATTATAAGGCAAACCAACCAACCAAGTTTAAAACGAAATGGAGAAGAATAGAAAATCTAAACTCCTGGAAATTCTAACACGTAAAGAAAATTATAAAATTAATATCCAATAATTAGATAACATAAAACATTCAAAGTCGGCCTTCAAAGGAATCAAAAGGCAGTGGAATAAGAAAAAGGTAAAGCTCTTTTTCACATGCATCACTACTAAAGATATAAATTGAACTCATCTCCCTAGCAGTAAACAAAACTATTAGCCTTTATTACTAATCATATTTTAACCAAGATTTCAAAAATTATATCTCTGTATATATATGCAGATGTATATATAAATAAATATAATATTTTACATATATAGAAGCATGAAAATCTCTACCAACATACTTTCTACATACCCGGGTTAGTATTTTTATTTTGAATAATACTACTGTGTCTTCTTAATTTGTCCCCTCAATTTGACCGCTTATATATTTAAATTTATTTTTAATTTTTTTTCTTAATGGTTAAGGAAGTGACTCTTTAGTGTATTTATATTTTTTTATTTTTAAAAAGTATTTAAACATGTTTAAAAAATATTTGAAAAATAAAATACAATCTATATTAGGCGGCACAAAGAGGAGTAGCACCACTCTTTTATTTTAGCCAGGAGCACTGTGTATATATACTAAAATATATCCATTTTTTGGGACGATGGAATGATAATATTTTAACAATGCATAAAAATAAAACACCACCGCAAATGGTAAATTAACATTTGCCTCTCTCATTTGATTATTTCCAAAATCGAAATAAAGCCAATGAAGCAACGTATTTCCTCATGCTTTATATCAGACTTGGTTAAGCGGAGTTATCATTTTCCCGACTTCATACGCCTAAGATTTCTAAACTTTCTTGACTATTTTCTTTCTTAGTAACGTCCAAATAATCATTTTCTTGTAAATGAAAATTCAAACAGCTAGGAAAGAAATTCCTGTACAAAGTCAACAACTTGAAATCGCGTTCAAAATGACGCAATTGAATCCTCTCCAATGGCCACACAACAAATGGGCCTTTTATCAAACATGTGTAATGCATGGATAGATTATATATACCATAAATAGTTCCTGTATAATATCCCATACAACTTGTATGTCTTTAATATATCTTACAACCTTTCACCTCCACACCCAAAACATAGTTTAATGCATAAATGTACAGTGGCTTGGTTTCGTGTTGAGACTTGAATCATCTACTCGTGTTTGGCATGCTCAAATGGTTGGAAGGATTCCTTATGCAGATGAAAGGATTCCTAAAGAGCAAGACAAAGTGACATTGATTTGAGAGAGAGCAAGTGGAGAAAAAAGTGAAACGAAGCAAAGAACTTTCGCTAAAGTTAAATAAACTGATTGAAATCGATATGTCAATAAATGATGCGGTCTATTTGTGGTTTGAAACAATACATAGGTTGCGATGAGTGCCTTTTGATGAAAACAATCGGTTTATAACTTTATACGTAAGAAGTGAAATGAAACTTAAAAATTACAAATGGTTTATATCGGTGAAACACTGCTTTTAAAAGGATCACCAAAGCAACACTTCGAGATTTTATTTTATTTTATTTGCCAGTTATCACCAACAATAACTAACTTGAATGGAAAGAGTGACAAGTCGGAATTGCATAACTTTGCTTTTATATATAGTAATAGATTAGAGTAGTACTAGCAGTCCAATGGGCATATCTTTAGTAGAATTTTTTTTAATATTTTTTAAAATTCTTAATTATTAAGAGAAAATGAAAAATAAAAAATAAATTTTACTAATAATCACTTTTTTAAAAATAAAAGAAAAATAAAATATTCGAAATGTACAACTAAGTAGCATTTTCCTTATAAGTAGTGGTACGTGGGTGTCCTTATTACGACGCAGTGGTGTTGTGTGAATCATTTGCGCAATGGAAAGTGGTAACTTCCACTCCAATGCAGCTTCACTTGAATTTCAAATTTTCATGTAGACCAAGGGTCAATTTCCTGATAAATCCCTTTGCTGAGTGCAATATCTTTTGGGCTTGTCTTTGTTTTTTTGGAAAGCCTCCCATGTGTTCCACTGTGAATGAGTAAATGAGATTTTCTCCGTGTTAAGATACAGATGAGATTTTTTGGCCTTCACTAGGCCTTTTTTTTTTTTTTAAAAGTAGAACAAATTCTATTAATTCATTATGAGACATTACGACTTTGACCTGGAACATATATAATACAAGTCAACTACTACTTTTAAGGCTCCCCAATATACAAATTTTTTTTTATGATGGACATAGTCTAGTCCATTGTTATAACTCTTTATAAATAAACCGTCTAAGAAACAATGCTTTATCCTAAGACAGATTAAATAAACTTCATATACTGTCGTAAGACAGAATTAACCAACCTCACACTCTGTTTGTTTTTTGTTTTTATTATTTTAACCTAAAATAAAGGAAATAACAGAAAACGTAAAAGATACATGGAGAAATAGCGAAATACAGTTTGAAAAGTTGTATATTTGCATTTTTAACCTTAGAGAAAATCAAAAGTGCAAATACTGAGACTGTGGTGGCGCGTGAGGGACACGTGCCATCCTAAAAGTACAGCATAATGTTAGGTCTGAAGAAACCGATAACCCTAGTCCTGAAAAAGTCATGGGTGGTGGCAATAGAGCTCCTCTTGCAGCAGCGTGGCACTTTGGGCCGCATGTGTGGCTCATGCGCCGCTCCATTTAACGAGATTCTTCGTCCGTCTGAAGGATCAGAGTCTTGAGAATCTTGCGATGAGGCGCGTGGTGATCGCCTAGCTCTGTCTAACAACAGATCCACATTTCACCTACTATAAATGAAAAACAAACAAGCAGAAAAAATTTAAAAAAAATAAAAAGAAGAAGAAGAAGAAAAAAAAAAAATTTTTGAGAGAAGAGGGAGGAGCCAAAGCTCCAACCGCTCCTCTTATCTGAGTTTTTAATGGGGATCCCGTGGAAAGAGAAAATGGAGAGAGGGGGAAAAGGATTTTTCCAAGGGCCGGTCCTTCACATTTGAAGTTTCCTACCTACCGACGTTGAAGTTTGAAGTCTTTTAATTTTCCAATCACAATTATTGATTCCTTCACTAATCCTAATCAACCATATTATTAGCTTTAAAATAACTTCTTTTTTTACTTGTTCACTGCTTTCCATGTAATTTTCCAAGCCCAAGTCAGCCTACTTGATGTAATCAAATTGTATATATATGCCTCGGTCCATTTGAAACTCGAAACTAGGACTACAAAGATTATTCGATAAGCTAAACTCTGACTCGTTTCAATAGAAATAAAAATATTTTTATAAATACTAAAAAAACATTAGGAAATCTTGTTTTTAACATTATACATGTCGTTATTCGAATCCTTACAATATAGTCGTTGATATATGTATTATTAAGATATATACAAAGACACAAAGTTTATTTGTCAAAAAATTATATATAAAGTTTATAAGATATAATATAAATAACTTATTTATTTCAAAATTGAATAGCCCAATAACAAATTTGAATTCGCTTGAAAAATAAATATGCCACTTGTGAACATAATTTATCAAAAAAAAAAAAAAAACATAATTTATAAGCTCGTTATTATGACTTGATACTGTCCATTAACTTTTGAATTCTTCTTTAAAGAAATAATGGATGATCCAATAGTAATTAAAGTATCACATTTTTTATGTAGAGAGATGAAAATAAGATGATAATATAGTATGTACCATTACTCAAAATTATAATTATAATGTAATGATATAATTATAATGTGATGATATAAGTATCACATTTTCTTCTTTTTTTTAAATGTATTTTAAAAAATATATAAAAAATTAAGAAAATACGATATTAAAATATAAAGAAACACATATCTTAAAAGAGAGAAAAAGTGATACTTTCAAAATGTAGGTGGCGTAAGCAGTTTCCATCAGTTTTTTTTTCTTTTTTTTTAAGTGCTAGTGCTATTGCCCGGACTGCATCAATGGAGATGGACACGATCGGTCACTTGTTAGGGACTCCGGTCAAGTCCCTAAACACTAAGTCCTCATTGGCTATGATCTCCTTTGGTTGACCGAATTCAAGTCCTTCTCTTACTTGGTTCAAGATCAAGGGTGGCTATGGTGGCAATTTGGACAAGGTGAGGTTAAGTGTTTAGGTTAGATGAAGTGTATGGAGTGATGGAAAAATTGGCTAAGTGTTTGGGTGGCTAGGTGAAAAGTGGTGCACGACACTAAGGTGACTTAGGGTTGGCGCCACTTTAGGGTTTAGGTTTAGGGTTTGGTTGATGGAAGATAGGTTTAGGGTTTGGTTGATGGTTTAGGGTTTAGGAGATGGAAGATAAGTTTAAGGTTTGGAGGTCGGCAAGGGTGATGGGCGGCCAAAGCTTGGCTGAATGGGCAAGTGAGAGTTTTTAGGAAAGTTTCCTAAAAACTTGGGATTTGACTAGGATTAAGTTGTTGGCTGGCCAAGGGGTTTGAGTGAGTCAAAGTAGGGTTTCCAATATGGAAACTCTAATATGGCAAGAATGGTGGCAGCTAGGGTTTATTCAAATTAGGCAAGAGTGGCCAAATTTGAATTTGAATGAGGAGGGAATATGTGTTTGGTAAGTGGCTAAGTATGGAAAGTATGGGAATTTCGATTTTGGCTTGTTTAGGCAAGTCAAAAGTTGGCTTGGGCTGTTTTAGGAAAGAGAGATTTAAGGAATTGAATGTGATTGACAATTCCTTAAATCTAGGGATTTGATTTGGAAGAGGTTTGGGATGAGGGGTAAGGTGGCTAGGGTTGATCCTAAATGGTAAGAGGCATGGGAGTTGTTGGGAATTGGGAGTTTGACTAGGCCAAATGATGGATTTCGAATTTTGATTATTTGGAAGATGGGATAGGATTCCTAAGTGGTAGGAATTACCTTATGGGAGTCTAGGGTTAATTCAAATAAGGCAAGAGTGCCGAATTTGAATTTGGATGGATAAGGTAAGTGAATTTCTGCTAGGGCTAGGTGGATGGAGGGAACAATTTATGGAAAGTGGACAAACACTTAGGGTGGCTGAAATTAGTGTTTGGATGGATTGAATGACCAATGTATGGATGAACACCAAGAACACAATGAAGAACACTCAAGAACAAAAAGATGAACTTGAATGAACAATGAAGATAATTCAACAATTGATTCACGAATTGCACAAGTGTTGAATAAATCTCATATATTGATAAAATAACATAAACAAAGATAAACACAACTTGAATTCACGAATTGCACCAAGTTGTAAGACAAGATAGTTGAATCACTCCAATTCACGAATTGCATGGAATGATCCTCTCTTTGGGATTCACGAATTGCACCAAAAAAGCCCAAGTGCTAAGCACCGATGGTGATCTCTCAAACAATAGTTCTCCCTCTAGGGTTTTTGCCAAAAGATCCTAAAGCAAGAAAAAGATGTCCTATTTATAAGCAAAACAAGTTGGAAACCCCCAATAGGTCCCTTTGAAATAAATGAAATAAAATAATTAAAATAAATGAAATAAATAAAGATAGTGGCATGGACCACATGGTTGTGGCATGCATGAGCCAATGGTTCGGCTAAGGTGGTGCATGGGGTCGAACTTTGGCTTGATTTCATGCTGAAAATGCCATTTTTGAGGTTGGCTTGACTGTGGCTCGACCCTGGCTCGAGCCAAGGTTCGCTCGACTCAGCTCGAGCGAATACAACCCGAGAGCTACGCTCGAAACTCGCTCGACAGTCTGCTCGAGCGAGTATGCAACCCGAGAGCTCCGCTCGACACTCTGCTCGAGCAATATGTGTGCATATGGCCAAGATGCAACTTTAGAGGCGATTTTACGTGGGGGTCTAACATCACTCCTGTGGTGACACTTTTTTCAACGAAATTGAACCTTATACTCCTAGGGTCCCACCTCATCTTATCAGAAAAAAAAAAAAATAGGGTCATACCTCATCTAATCTTAAAAGATAATTAAAAAACAAAAGATAATTTTCAAATGACATCACATCCAATCAAGTTCATTTTTATATCAGCAATGCTAGCACTGCAATGGATCAAGACTCAAAGACCAGCTCACCAAAATTGCCTCAGACTATAATAGTCTAGAATCCTTTCTATTTCTATACGTGTCAATTTTCTATTGCATTTATAAATTCTATTATAACAAGAATATTCCTTCCTTTGATGTATATATACCACTCCTGTACAGAATACAAAATCAATGAGAATGATGAGATTGTTTATCACATTTGCTCCTTTGAGATTATTCCATCATGGTATCAAGAGCTAGTTAGGACTTACGTCCTAGTTTTCTCGATCAAAACTCACGTCCAGTTTTTTTGTCATGGCTGAAACTCCTCAACCTTCGCCTTCCAGCTTTTCTCTCCCATCCTCCACCCATTTGTTAACTGTCAAATTGAATCACGACAACTATCTTTTGTGGAAGGCTCAGATCATGTCTTACCTCAGAGGACAAAATTTATATGGATTTGTTGATGGTACCATTAATGCTCCCCTCTTGTTTGATGAAAGTCCTACAAAACCCAACTTAGCATACCTAGCCTGGAAACAACAAGATCAGGCCATAATGAGCATTCTCATTTCCTCTTTATCTGAAAACCTCATTGCTCACGTTCTAGAAGTAGCCACGTCCCATTAAATATGGATTATTCTGGACGATATCTTTGCTGCCAAATCACAAGCTAGTGTTATGCAGATACAATTTCAACTGGCCACACTCAAGAAGGGCTCAGATTCCATTGCAGATTATTATCAACAAGTTAAACTTCTGCGTGATACTCTAGCTACTACTGGTAAAACCTTAAACTCTATTGAGTTTATCACATTTCTTTTGGCTTGTCTAGGCACAGATTATGACTCGGTGGTTATGTTGATTACTACACGAGTGGATCCTCTCAGCCGATCGCAAGTTTACAGTCATCTCCTCACATATGAGTCTTGGTTTTCTCATCAGCACACTGGACTCACTGCCTCGATAGAGCTGTCTAAAAATTCCACTTCCAAGCAGCCTCATAATATCCCTAATCGAGGACATGGTTCTTTTCGTGGCAGAGGAGGTTACAGAGGGCGGGGAAGAGGTCGTAATGGTGGTTAACTTCCTCAATCTTACTTTTCTCCCAACCATCCCACATGCCAAGTATGCCTTAAAGAAGGCCACATTGCCCTTACCTGTTACAACCATTTTGATCAAAGTTATCAATCTCCTCCCCTACCATCTCAAAGTTACCTCTGTCCCTACCCATGCTCAAGACTTAAACTCATCGGTTGATCATCACTGGTATCTTGATTCTGCCGCTATACATTACTTCACTCATGGCTTTTCTAACATTTCTCTCAATCCCTTAGAATATACAGGTGATGAATGGGTTCGTGTAGGAGACGGCAATTCACTTCCCATCCATCACGTTGGAAGTTCCACTCTACCCTCTACCTCTGGCAATCTTCTTCTCTCTAAACTTTATCATGTTTAATCTATTTCTAAAAATTTAGTTTCTGTCAGACACTTTTGTGATGATAACCTTGTATTTTTTGAGTTTCATTCTGCCTTTTTCCGTGTGAAGGATTCTCGCACCAAGAAAATTATGCTCTAAGGACCTACTAAAAATGGGATGTATGTTTTTCTACCAGCCCCTTCCTCTCCTCAAGCATATGCTGGTGAACGTGTATCTCCTTTTTAATGGCATATTCAGTTAGGTCATCCCCCCATGCAGCTTGTTCACAAAGTTATTTCCCAAGTTTCTCTTCCTATCAGCTCTTCTTCCACACCTGGCTTATGTTCCTCATGTTGCAAAGCCAAGCTTCATCAACTACCTTATGGTTGGTCCACATCTAGATCCACTGCTCCTCTTCAACTCTTGTTTTCAGGCCTTGTATCCGTTCTGTCTCGGGGTGGTTTTAGATACTATCTGTCATTTGTAGATCATTATAGCAGAAGAACTCAGGAGTCAATGGTAGAGGATGTTAAGCAGCTCCACCAACAACAATGATTTGCCTAAGTTGGAACTGTCAAGGGTTTGGGAACCCTCGAACAGTTCGAAAACTCTCAAGCAGTTTGAGAACTTTACCATTTGGTGAACACTAAGCACCTAAATTTTGTTTTCCTTATTGAGACTAAATGCAAGAGATGAGCAATAGAAAAGGTAAGGAATCAGTTGGGTTTTAATAGAAATTTCACTGTGGATAGTTTAGGTAGAAGTGGTGGATTAGTTGTCTTTTGGAAGGACCATGATGATGTTAATCTAGAATCTTATACTCAGAGTCACATTTCTCTGAGAGTAACCTAGCTAGACACGAGCAATACATGGATTTTGACAATTAGAGAAATGTGACTCTGAGTATAAGATTCTAGATAGTTAATCATGCTCCAATAGTTTTGATATTTTTATATTATGATCTTAAGGTTTCGTTTGGATCTCCAACTCAGTCCAACTCATCTCAACTCATTTCAACTCATCATTACACATTTTTCAAATCTCAATACAAAATATAATAAACGATTCTACTTTTTCAAATTCTAAAACAACTTTAATATTAAAAAATAATATTCGAACAATATTTTATCATCTCAACTCAACTCACTTCAACATCCAAACCCACCCTAGTCTTTGATCTACATGTTAGGATATTAATTTGAAAATTTTAGGTGTTGATTTTTAAAGATATGATTTTTATGCATGACACTCGGTTAAGCCAAAGATGTGGGGTTTTCGGCTAGATCCGTGTTTTGGTTTAATTTTGGCCATATAATTTTAAGTTTAATGTGTGGATCAACTTTAGGACATGTTTTTAAACCGTATGATGTTGATAGTTTGTGATTTTTATCATGGTATGTCTCTAATCAAGTGGGTTGATGAAACCAAAGTTGAGAAAAATTCTGTTAAAACTTTTTGTGACTTTTGGTGATATTTACTTGATAATTCAAAGTATGTTAGTTCTTAGAAGTGTGTTATGGACATATTAGAAATTTTTTTTGAACTTTTGGAGTTCTTGGAGATATTTTTAAAAAGAGTCAAAACCTTGAGATTCAAGGTTTATGTTTTAGTTAAAAGAGTTTGGAACTTTTGTGTTTTTGTGAAGTAGATTTTGTTGGTTGTTTTAGTATAATTTTTAAGCATAGGATGTGATGTTCTATGCTACAATATTTTGGTTTAAGCATAAATTATGAGGTTGGATAGAATTGCAACAAAAAAATCAAGAAAATGGCCAATGAAATGTTTTGGCCTTAGTATGATTTTTATGGTTGTGAATTGTTTTAAAGTTTTGTAATTATATTTGGATTTAGAACAAAATTTACATAAATAATATAAATTTTGATAGTTTTTGGAGTTAGGATGTAAAATCCTCAAAACAATATATCAAACATGATATAGATAAATTACAAAACACTCTTAACTGCATTTATAATTATAAGGCAAACCAACCAAGTTTAAAACGAAATGAAGAAGAATAGAAAATCTAAACTCCTGAAAATTCTAACACGCAAAGAAAATTATAAAATTAATATCCAATAATTAGATAACATAAAACATTCAAAGTCGGCCTTCAAAGGAATCAAAAGGCAGTGGAATAAGAAAAAGGTAAAGCTCTATTTCACATGCATCACTACTAAAGATATAAATTGAACTCATCTCCTAGCAATAAATTTATCCCCTCAATTACTAATCATATTTTAACCAAAATTACAAAAAATATCTCTCTCTATATATATGCAGATGTATATATAAATAAATATAATATTTTACATACATAGAAGCATGGAAATCTCTACCAACATACTTTCTGCATACCAGGCTTAGTATTTTTATTTTGAATAATGGTATTGTGCCTCCTCAATTTATCCCCTCAATTTTACCGTTCATATATTTAAATTTGTTTTTAATTTTTTTTCTTAATGATTAAGAAAGTGACTATTTAGTGTGTTTATATTTTTTTTATTTTTTAAAAATATTTAAACATGATTAAAAAATATTTAAAAAAAAGTTCAATTTACACTAGGCGGTACAAAGAGGAGTAGCACCACTCTTTTATTTTAGCCAGAGCTCTATCTATATATACTAAAATATATCCATTTTTTGGGACAATGGAATAATAATATTTTTAACAATGAATAAAAATAAACCACCACCACAAATGGTAAATTAACATTTGCCTCTCTCATTTGGTTATTTCCAAAAACAAAATAAAACCAATGAAGCAACGTATTTCCACATGCGTTATATCAGACTTTGTTAAGCGGAGTTATCATTTTCCAGACTTCAGACGCCTAAGATTTCTAAACTTTCTTGACTATTTTCTCTCTTAGTAACGTCCAAATAATCATTTTCTTGTAAATGAAAATTCAAACAGCTAGGAAAGAAATTCTTCTACAAAGTCAACAACCTGAAATCACGTTCAAAATGACGCAATTGAATCCTCTCCAACGGCTACACAACAAATGGGTCTTTTATCAAATGTGTAATGCATAGATAGATTACATATACATAAATAGTTCCGGTATAATATCCCATACAACTTGTATGTCTTTAATATATCATACAACCTGGCACCTCCACACCCAAAACATAGTTTAATGCAGAAATGTACAGTGGCTTGGTCTCATGGTGAGACTTGAATCATCTACTCGTGTTTGGCATGCTCAAATGGTTGGAAGGATTCCTTATGCAGATGAAAGGATTCTAAAAGAGCGAGACAAAGTGGCATTGATTTGAGAGAGAGCAAGTGGAGAAAAAAGTGAAACGAAGCAAAGCACTTTCGCTGAAATTAAATAAACAGATCGGAATCGATACGTCAATAAACGATGCGGTCTATTTGTGGTTTGAAACAATACACAGGTTGAGATGAGTGTCTTTTGATGGAGATAATCAGTTTATAACTTTATATGTAAGAAGTGAAATGAAACCTAAAAATTACAAACAATTTATATCGGTGAAACACTGATTTCAAAAGAATCACCAATGCAACACTTTGAGATTTTATTTTATTTGTCAGTTATCACCAACAATAATTGACTTGAATGGAAAGAGTGACACGTCGGAATTGCATAACTCCACTTTCATATATAGTAATAGATTAGAGTAGTGCTAACGGTCTAGTGGGCAACAAGCATACCCTTAGTAGAATTTTTTTTAATATTTTTTAAAATTCTTAATTATTAAGAAAAAATAAAAAATAAATTTTATTAATAGTCAATTTTTTAATCATAAAATAAATAAATAAATAAAATATTGGAAATGTAAAACTAAGTAGCATTTTCCTAATAAGTAGTGGTAGGTGGGTGTCCTTGTTACGACGCAGTGGGGATGTTTGAATCATTTGCGCAATGGAAAGTGATGACTTCCACTCCAATGCAGCTTCACTTGAATTGCAAATTTTCATGTAGACCAAGGGTCAATTTGATAAATCCCTCTGCTGAGTGCAATAACTTTTGGGCTTGGCTTTGTCTTTTTTTTTTTCTTTGAAAGCCTCCCATGTGGTCCACTCAGAATAAGAAAATGAGATTTTCTCCGTGTTAACATACAGTTGAGATTTTTTTGCCGCCCTTTTTTTTTATTTTTTGTTTTTTAAGGTAGAACAAATTCCATTCATTCATAACGGAATATTATAACTTTGACATGAGACATATAGAATACAAGCCAATTACTACTTTTAAGGCTCCCCAATACACATTTTTTTGTGACTGATATGATCTAGTCCATTGCTGTAACTCTCTATAGACAAACTGTCTAAAAGATAACACTCTGTCCTAAAACTTCTAAGACAGATTTAACAAACCCCACATTCTGTCCCAAGACAGAATTAACTGACCTCACACTCTATCTAAGATGGAGTAGAGGACACACTTTATGGGCAAAATCCAAGAAACTGTATTTTTTGTTTTTATTATTTTAACCTAAAACAAAGAAAATAATAGAAAACGTAAAAGATACATAGAAAAATAGCGAATTACAGTTTGGAAAGTTGAGAGGAAATCAAGTGCAAACACCGAGAGTGTGGTGGTGTGTGAGGGACACGCGCCACCCTTGAAGTACGGTATAACGTCAAGTCTGAAAAAATCGATATCCATATTTCTAGAAAAGTCGGTCGTGGTGGCGATAGAGCTCCCCTTTTAGTGGTGCGTAGATGTCACGCGCGCACTTTGGGCTGCACGTGTAGCTTACCCGCCGCTCCGTTCGACAAGATACTTCGTCTATCTGAAGGATCGGCGTTTTGAGAATCTTGCGATGCGGTGCTTAGGGCTCGCCTGGCTTCGGAGAACAACAGATCTGCATTTCACTTACTGTTAACGAAAAAATAAACAAAATTAGAAAAACTAAAAAAAAAAAAAAAACTTAAAAAAAGATGGAAGAGAAATGAGGGAGAGAGGGAGGAGCCAAAGCTCTAGAGAGAATGGAGAGAGAGGATTTTTCTAAGGGCCCTTCACATTTGAAGTTTCCTACCTACCGACGTTGAGTTTGAAGTGTTTTAATTTTCCAATCGCAATTATTGATTCCTTCCCTAATCCTAATCAAATTATATATTTGCCTCGGTCCATTTGAAACTCGAAACTAGGACTACAAAGATCATTCGATAAGTCGATTTAATTAGACCGACTTTGAGAAAACTCGCATTCGGGTCGATCTAATTATAAAACTATTTATTATTGAATATAAGATTATATATAATTGATTATTATATGATACAAGTTATATAAAGTTAAACTCTGACTCGTTTCAATAGAAATAAGAATATTTTTATAAATACTAAAAAAGCAATAACATTATACATGTCGTTATTCGAATCCTTACAAAATACTCGTTGATATATGCATATTAAGATATATACAAAAACACAAAGTTTATTTGTAAAAAAAATTATAAATAAAGCTACAAGATATAATATAAATAACTTATTTATTTCAAAATTGAATAGCCCAATAACAAATTCGAATTCGCTTGAAAAATAAATATGCCACTTGTGAACATAATTTATTAAAAAAAAACATAATTTATCTTGTGAACATAATTTAAAAGAAAAATCTACGTCACACATTTTCATCTTGTTATTATGACTGGAAATTGTCCATTAACTTTTGAATTCTTCTTTAAAGAAATAATGGATGATCTAATAGTAATTAAAGTATCACATTTTTTATGTAGAGAGATGAAAATGAGATGATAATATAATATGTACCATTACTCAAAATTATAATTATAATGTGATGATATAAGTATCACATTTTCTTTTCTTTTTTTAAATGTATTTTAAAAAATATATAAAAAAAAATAAAAAAAATACAATACTAAAATATAAAGAAACACATATCTTTAAAAAAAAAAAAAAAAGATACTTTTTTTTTAGCATTGCTATTCATAAGTTCATATACCACATACCATAATATTTTTTATTTTTATTTTATTTTATTCTTCTTAAAACAATTAAATTCTTCTATTCATCATCTATATAACACATATTTGATAAGAGAAAAAAATTAAAAAAAAAATTATAATGTATAGTGTATAAACTTATGAATAAAATTTTTTTCTTTCAAAATGTAGGTGGCGTAAGCATTTTTCATAATTTTTTTTTTTTTAGGTGCTAGTGCTATAGCCCGGACTGCATCAGTGGAGATGGACACGATCGGTCACTCCTTTGGTGAGACTTTTTTCAACGAAATTGAACCTTATACTCCTAGGGTCGTACCTCATTAAAAAGAGAGAAAGAAAGAAAGAAGATAATTTTCAAATGACATCACATCCAATCAAGTAATGGGTCCACACCAGTACTAAAGAAGAAAGCTCTTTCATTTCTATGACTGAAATTAGGAGTTTTGTCATAGACCTTATGAGACTTCCATCCATAACAAGACTTAGTAAAATGATAGTTTAGTTTTATATTTTTGCCCTTTGTTACTGTTGAAATTACTGTTGGGATTTTTTTTTTTATTTTCTTAATGGTTAAAAAAATAAATATTAGTGACGCTGTGATTTTTTTAATTTATTTTTTCTTAATGGTTAACAATGCTTAAAAAATATTTAAAATAAAAAATAAAAAAAATACAGTTTGTACTAGTGATAACTTTGAAGAGATAGAAACATAGACTAAGTAGCACTCTAAAAACACGGTTTGTCTTAGGTATCGTTTGGATAATGAGTTGAAATGAAATGAAAGTTGAATAAAATATTATTAGAATATTATTTTTTAATATTATTATTATTTTAAAATTTGAAAAAATATAATTATTTATTATATTTTATGTGTAAATTTGAACAAATTATAATGATGAGATCAGATCAGATAAAACACTTTTTACATTCAAACTGGATAATCATTCAGTGTTGTGTCCTGTTTCGATTTGTCCCATGATTTTCGTAATGTCTTTTTTTCCCCTAACCAAATAACGAGATATATTATAGATAAAATAAGGAGAAAAGGCCATGAGGGGGCACTTTTCATTTTCAAACTCAATAATAAAACGGACGAGATTTTCATTGAAAATGGTTCTAAGGGAAGGCATGCGTAGGGCTGTGCAAAATAGGCCTTGGGCCCGATCCGTCTATTAAAACCGACTTGGTCCACCTGACTAAAAACGGGTTCATCATGTCAAAGTTTAATAACGGATTTTAAACTATCAACCTGTCGAACTCATCGAAACCGAGTCTTCTATTCGGTGAACCCCATCGAATACCCAGCGAAACCCAAAGGCGAAAAGTCTTCTCCTCACTGTGGAAACCCTAGTCATTGTCGCCGTTCTCCGCCGCCGTCACTTTGCATTGTCAGTTGGGTTTAGCTTCCTCAACTGAGAAATCTCCCAAACCCTCACTTCGCATCTTGGCGAATTCAACACAGAGAGCTTGATTCGTTGCTCGGCGTAGAGAGTCCGTTTCGGTTCGGCAACTCCAACGGTCACAAAGTAATAATAGGATGCGAATGTATTTAACATTCAAGATAATTGGGGTTTTGATGAGGGGGTTTCTTTGTTGTTGCAGTTGAGTATATGAGCTTACCAGTGAGTCAATACTCGGTGCAACATTTAGCATGTAGCAGGTAGGAGAATGTGTCAAAATCTCGCTGACTACGCTCAATCTCGATGCAGTAAGGTGCTGGAGAGTCCAAGCTCATCTTCATTGACTATCTCTCTTGCTCTCTTGTCTTGGAGGCCCTCTCTTTCCTTCCACCCAATACCCCACGCCCTTTTCTTGTCCATAAATTAAATTCCTTAGCAGTTGCCAAGAGAGAAGCAAAAAAGGATGATTTTTTTTTTAGCTTGCTATGCAGAGAAGAGAAGAGAAGAATCTAGAAGACGCCGTTAGACGTCGCCGTTTACACATCTGCTTCAGCGTAGCGTTGCTCGAGCTAGACGCCGCCATTTACAGATCTTCTGTCGCTGCTAGTGCTGGGCAGGTCAAGGTTTAGGGATGCATCACCTTCTTAGCGAGATCTTCTCCTTCGATCCCAATACGACTTCTCTCTTTTCCTCTCCGTGGTTTGTAAATCACTGGTTTTCGTTTCTTTTATTTTTCTAGAAGAAGATCAGTTTTCATTTCTAGAAGCATGGAGAAGGAGAACGACTTGCTTTTAAAGTCGAGTCATACGGGTTTGACCCGGTTTGATTTTCTTTGGTCGAGTCGATTCGGGTTGGCGCGCTATAAATAGTTCTTGCGGGTTGGTTCGGGTTGTAGGCCTAGGCATGCATGCTATCCATTAATTACAGCAATACTGCAATACAATGCGTGCAAGTTCTTGATGATTATAGAGGTACCTCCACACTCAAAGCTTTTAAGCCACAGTCTCATAATCTACGGCCAATTCAAATTGGGCATGGCCCAACACCAGGGCCCGTTCCACCTTGGGTCTCACCTTTCTGAAGCTCTAGAATTACCAATAGGGTCCAGTCCTCAAGGTTGTATTAGAGGAAGGAGGATGCGAAGCGCGGAAAGCAAGATAAGGGTGGATAGATGGGACACACTGACTCTGATGTCCCCTATTGTACCTAGCATTAAAGGACTTACGTCAACAGGTAAATGAAGGATTCGGACAACCCTCCATTCCCTGATGGAGAAGACCAGAAGTGACTGTGCCATTCACCCACCACCAAGACGTGCCTTGGATGCCATGCCGTATTAAATGCGTCGTCTCAAGAGCCACCCCGCATTGAAAGCTCTACCTCAAAAGACCACCTTGCATCAAATACCCAAACTATGGTAGATGTAGGCTGGATGACTTAACCCTGACACGGAGAACAAAATGTTCCCTCGCAACCTCGTATAAAACTACATCATAGGTATAAAGAACACTCTTTGAACTCTATGATTAAAAGGACAAGACTTTAAACACTAGAGACTAACTTAGGCATCGAAGGTTCTCCGGACCACCCTAACCCCACCTTTTTCTTTGTGTTCGTAGGTGAAGACCCTAGCCCAAGTTTCTAGAGCCTTGCCTAGGCATACGAAACACGACTTTAACAGTGGTGCCATCTGTGAGATCTTTCCTATAGGAGTGACGTGTCCTTCATAAGCCGCCGACAACCTATTCTCAAGCAACTCGAGGGCCAAACCTTACTAGAGGACATGCAAGAACTGACATAGACGGAAGGCAAGGTCAATCTGACAGAGCCTCAGCATGGAGGTTTATGTGGACGACTTACTTGTGAAGAGCAAGGCCCCTGGACAACACTTAGTCAATCTGTGCAAAGCCTTCGCGGTACTAAGGCACTACCAAATGAAACTTAACTCGACAAAGTGAGCGTTCGGTGTAGAGTCTGTGAAGTTTTTGGGTTTTATGGTCTCAGAGCGAGGAGTAGAGGCCAACCCGAAAAAGGTGGAGGACATACTCAACATGGGCGCACCACGAAGCGTCAACGATGTGCAAAGGCTTGCCGTCGAGTCGTGGCTCTTAATCAATTTGTATCCCATTCTATGAGTAAGTTCCTAGCGTTTTTCAAATTGTTGTGAAAGGCACAGACTTGGAATGAATAATGTGATCGGGCTTTCAAGAACCTTAAGCAGTACCTCGCTAGCCTTCCCTTACTTAGTCATGCTAACCTAGGAGAAGTCTTGAGCCAGTATTTGTTTGTCTCCCCATATGCAGTCTCTGTGGCTCTAGTGCGGGATTTGAAAGACTCCCAAAAGCCGGTGTACTACACCAGCCGTGCTTTCTAGGGTGCGTAAGCAAGATACCCTCATGTGGACCAACTTGCCTTTGGCCTTCTAATGACTACCCGCCTAGTCAGACCATACTTCCAAGCACACCTGATATAGGTTCTAACTGAACCCCCTTGAAGAAAATCTTATAATGACCAAATGTCTCGGGTCGGCTAATGAACTGAAAAATGGAGTAAAGTGAGTTCGACATCGAATACGTCCCCATAAGCTCTATTAAGGGACAAGTATTGACACACTTCATCGCAGTTTCACTAGCTTCCCAGAAGAGATCTGAGATGCACCACCCGTGACGCCCTGGCAGATCTTCGTCAATGGCTCATCCTTCCAAGCTGGAGGGGGAATGGGGGTGCATATCCTCCCGTTAAGCGCGGCCACTTCATATTTTTTCAGATTCAACAAATACCAAGGGTCGAGAACCAAAAGGCTAACAAACTGGCATGAGCTATGTCTAAGCAGAAAGACTCACCCCTACCAGAGCAAACAATGATTAGCACAGTAGAGATACTTACAATATGGGTCGAGATCTTGGAGGTGAGGCTAAGAGCTCCGGAATGAGCTACATAAATAATCAAGCACCTCGACACTGACGAGTTACCTACCAATAAGTGGGAAGCAAGGAAAATCAAGAATAGGGTCCTATACATATGGGGTTATTCCATGACCCTTGTAAGATGTGTCTCGTTGGAGCAAGCACAGTATGTATTGGTAAAAGTACATGAAGCAATATGTTGTAACCAGTCAGGAGGGAAAGCACTAGCAGATACACTAATGAGAGAGGGATACTACTGGCCACACGCCTTCAGAGATGTGGAGGATTTTCTCCCCAGTATCCCATTTCCCACTAGAAGAGCTGACGTTAATCACGTCACCATGGACTTTTGTACAATAGGATGTCGACCTGGTCGGCCCCCTTCCTCTGGGCAAACAAGTAGGGGTGTAATCGGTCCGGTCCGGTCTGATTTTGGACAAAATCTTAAAACGAACCGGTATAACCGGTTTTGTATTTTTCAAAACCGATTACGCTCCGGTTACCCTCTTAAACCGGTACTTCCGGTTTTACCGGTTTCCGGTCCGGTCCGGTCCGATTTTTCGATTTTTTTAAAATGTAAGTTTGACATTAAAAATATGTTTAAAAAAAACTGTTATACTTTTATTAATCTATATTAGACTATTAATATAACTATAACTATAGTCTATATTAGACTATTAGTACAAGTTATAAATTTATATATTAGTATTAGTATATATTAGTATTAGTGATAAACTATATATTAGTATAGCTATATAATACATGATCAATTGCATTTTCATTTTTAAGATTAAACTTTTATTTTATAATAACATTATCTTATATATAATTATATTAATAGTATATGATCAAACAAATTACAAATGTTCATATTTAAAATTAACATTTTATGTTATATTTTATAAATTATAATATGAAATTATTTCATATATGATATATAATTATATATAAAAATTTCACATATAATTATACATTATATATAAAACTTATATATTAATATATATTTTAATTTTGTATAAAACTTATATATAAAATATTATTTTTTATATTTTTTTATCAACCAGTTTGGTCCGGTCCGGTCCAAAAAATCCTAAAACCGGAACCGGACCAATTCCAACCGATTTATGAATTATAAGAACCGGTTCCAGATTGGACCAATTCAAAATCGGTAAAATCGGTCCGGTTCGGACTGGTTTACCGGTTTAAATTTACACCCCTACAAACAAGGGGTAAAATTCATAGTGGTGGCTGTCGACTACTTTACTAACTAGGTTGAATCTAAGAACTTAGCGATGATAACTGCGAGCAATATCACCCAATTCCTATGGACGGCGGTCGTCTGTAGGTTTGGCATCCCCCGTTTTATCATATTAGGCAACGGAAGACAGTTTGACTCTAACCATTACCATGATTGGTGCAAGGATCTGGGAATCAAGTTTAAGAATTCATCTCCAAGACACCCATAGTCTAATGGGCAAGTCAATGCGACAAACAAAACATTACTCAGGATCCTTAAGAAGAAGCCCGACGATAAGAATGGAACATGGGTAGAAGAACTCCCAAGGGTGCTATGGGCTTACCAAACCACGGTTAGGACTCCGACAGGCAAAACCCCATTCACCCTCACCTACGGAAACAAGGCAGTAGCATCGATTGAAGCAAGAATGCCCACCTACAGGATCCAACACTTTGATCAAGACTCCAACTACGCGAGATTAGAGGAAGAGCTCGACTTGTTAGAAGAAAGAATGTTAGAAGTAAAGGTAAGGACATCAGTCAACTAAAGAAGGGCTGAAGGCTGCTTCAACTAACAATTCCGACCGAGATCCTTCAAAGTTGAAGCCCTAGTGCTAAGGCAAGTGGGGTAACCACCCAGGACAAAGGAAAGTTAGGGCCGAGATGGGAAGGTCCTTACGTAGTAACAGCCAACAACCACACGGACTCATATAGGCTCAAAGATGCACAAGGAAAGGACCTACCAACCCATGGAACGCCGAACACCTACGGAAGTTATTTTGTTGAAAGTGTAAGCTATATTTATTACAATTGTGTATAAACAGTATATAAAATTTTGTTTGTCTCCCAGGAGTATGTTTATTCCCATCCAAACCAACAAGGTGAGTCCAATATGAAGTACTGCTCGACCTCCATCCAATTTTAAGCCAAAGGGTGAGTCCAATCTAACGTATTGCTCAACCCCTTCTTATGCCTACAAAGGTCAACGAGGCGAGTCCAGTCTGACATGTTGCTCAACCTCCATCCAGATTACAAGTTTACAAGGCGATTCCAATCTAACGTACTGCTTGACCCCCCTTTGTTCTTGCAAGGGTCAACGAGGTGAGTTCAGTCTGACATACTGCACGACCTACATAGATTTACAAGTTTACAAGTAGAGTCCAGTCTAAAGTACTGCTCGACCCCCTTCGCGCTTGCGAGGGTCAACGAGGCTAGTTTAGTCTGACATACTGCTCGACCTCCATCCAGTTTACAAGTCATAGGGCGAGTCCATTCTAATAGACTACTCGACCCCTTACACCTACGAGGGTCAATGAGGTGAGTCTCATATGATGTACTGCTCGACCTCCATCCAGTTTACAAAGCATAGGGCGAGTCTAGTTTAACATATTGCTCGACCCCCTCACACCTGTGAGGGTCAACGAGGCGAGTCCAGTTTGACATACTGCAAGACCTCCATCTAGTTTACAAGTTTACAGGGTGAGTCCAGTCTAATGTACTGCTCAACCCCCAGTGAGGGTCAATGAGGAGAGTCCAGTCTGACGTACTACTCGTCCTCCATCCAACTTACAAGTCATAGGGCTAGTCTAGTCTAAAGTATTGGTGAACCCCCTCGTGCCTGGGAGGGTCAACGAGGTGAGTTCAGTCAGACGTATTGCTCGACCTTCATTCAGTTTTCAAGGCATAGGGAGAGTCCAGTCTAACGTACTGCTTGACTCCCCCCCCCCCCCCCACCCCGAAGGCGCCTACGAGGGTCAACAAGGTGAGGCTAGTCTGACGTACTGCTCGACCTCCATCCAGTTTACAACGAGACGAGTCCAGTCTGATGTGCTGGTCGACCTCCATCTAGTTTACAAGTTTACAAGGTGAGTCCAGTCTTATGTATTGCTCGACCTCTATCTAGTTTACAAGGCAGAGGACGAGTCCAGTCTAACGTACTATTCAACCCCTCGTGCCTACGAGGGTCAACAAGGCAAGTCCAATTTGACATACTGCTCGACCTCTATCCAGTTTAAAAGGCATAGGGCGAGTCTAGTCTAATGTACTGCTCGACCCCCCCTCGTGCCTTCGAGGGCCAACGATACAAGTCTAGTCTGATGTACTGCTCGACCCCTATCCGGTTTAAAAGTTTGCAAGGCAAGGCCATCAAGTTTATAAATGCTACACATAGCTCGAGTCTTATGAATCTAACCATCAAGCCTTCAATTTACAAGTTCCCAAGTTGTAAATTTCTAGGCTTGATTTGTTTATTTGTAAATCCAAGGTCAGGTGATTGGTGACGGTTAATCCAAGTTGTTTTACATACTAAGAGAGGAAAGAAAAAGTGACAAAGGGAAAGAAGAAAGTAAAGAATATGAAATGAGAAGAGGCTAAATGTCATTAACATACACAGTATGGGCGCAAACAAAGCGCGAATAAATACAAAGTACAAAGAAGAAATGTATGGTACAAAAAGGGCTACAAAGAAAAGAAAAGTTAGCCCGCAAGGTTGTCTGGGAAGGCGCTGGGCATCAAATCTGGGCCTATAGAGATGCTATGCTCTAGTGCCTACGGGTCCGGTGGTAAGGTCGTCAGGTCAAGAGACCTTAAGTCATCCTGTGGATTCTCCAGCACATGATTTCGCATCATTTTCAAGCCCTCTCTGAACCATACATCTAGGCCTCTTCTCGGATGAATGGTGCCTGCTTCAATTGGGCGTCCAAGTGAGGGACCATGTCATTCACATCCTCCTAGTCACTCCACAACTTTTTTACAATAACTTTGTTGGTGGCTAGCCACTAGCCAATGCTCCACCTCGACCAGTTTAGCCATCGCCTAGTCCGTTCGGGTCTTCTCTTGTAATTCTGTGGCATGCACCAGAACAACCTCGACCTCTAAGTCCTTCACTTGCTGCGACTTAGACTTGAGGGACTTCTTTTTCTTCTTCAGGGATTCGAAGAAGGACTCATGCTCCCTATTAAGCCAATTGTATGATTGGGTGTCAGGATTTCGTTTCTCCCTCAACTGCGAGTTCTCCTCCCACAACTTCTCTAGCTTCGCCGCTTGGATGTCCAATGACTCCCCCAGGGTCTCCATCTCCACCCCTCAAAGCACAATCTTGAGTCAATGTAGCTCGGTCTCCACCCGTGACTTGGCAAGATCAAATTTGAATGTGGCCTTCCGCTGATGAAGCTGGGCCATCCTCTTTCGCCTCTTCCAAAATCTCATTCTCCTCTCTCTCCCACCTGGCATGTCGTAAAGCTAGACTTTCCAAATAATGGAGTGTCTGGTTCTCTTCCTCTAGAGCTCCCTGGCCATCTACGATGAACGCTGCCAACTGCTCTACCACCTACCACAAAAACAAAACGAGGTCAGATCATTTAAGGTGAACTCAGGATTAAAAAAGAGAAAGCAACACAACAAAACATACCCCAGAGAAGAGGTCCCTAACTGACTCGACCATATCTCAAATAGACTCCTCGAGTGCCCTCCCCAATCCCGACTGATGGAGAGTTGAAAGGGAATCCAAGATCGGACCCCCTGCCTCTCGGGGTGAGGGTGGGCCTAGACACTGCATCTAGGTTATGATTTAGGCTTATTGACCTAGTCCCTGGCCCCCTTGGACACCAGCTCCTCGTGGGCACAACCTCCCCTTGGACTAGCAGATGGGACTTGCTCCGACACCTACCCCAAGTCCTTGCCAGCGGGAGGTTTGCTCACACATGAGCCTCATTGCCTCAGTCTCAGGTGGGGTGGGCGAGACTTCAATAATCTCCACCGACCACATCTCAACCTCCAACTCAAGCGCAATGACCAAGTCTTCCCCAGCCTGCATTAACGCCATGCTGGCCTCAGTCTCTAGCAGAGCGGGTGTGATGCCCCCAAACCCCCGCTTGGGATGTAACAAAGACTTGGAGCGTCAAGACATGCAACACAAGGTTATATACTCCCGTTTATGATAGTTAATATGCAATGCATCCTAATATGCAACTAGCAGTATGTAATAATCACAGCGGAATATAGGTGATTAGTTATAACTCATGCTAGAATGAAGTAAAACATCCCAATAGCATTAATAACCATCATAAGTTTAAACTTAAGGATAGAATTTTCATAATACAAAATACTTCATCCAAGTTCCATGGTTAGATCTACTATTTCATACATTCTGAAGTATGAAGAGACGATGCTTATAAGCATCAAAATTATATTTAGTCTTCGCTCATGGTTCGGCTCCTCTTCAACCATCTATATCCAGCAGTCCTTCCTATTCTTCCTCTACCGGTCCTAACACAACTTCTATCATTCCGAAGGGAATGATAGTAGTCCACAAGAATGGATCCATAAGGGTGAGATTTACTTGAAATTTCAGTAAGTTAAACAACCAACTTGCACAAAGATAAGATATGCATGATTAATGATAAACATGATATGCATGCAATAATATGCAGAAAAAAAAAATCTGTATTTGTCTCCCATCAAGGTTCTTTAACATTTTTAGAAAAACTTTGATGCACTTTCTCCTTCAGAGAACATTTTCACTTTCTCATTTAAAAAACTTGACATTTCAAAAAGAGAACATTCAATACGTCATTACTTTCAAAAAATCATAAAATTTCATTGTTATTAAAGCCATCATTAACATACTTATGGTAGCAACAAGATTCTCCATATGCAGCATGAGCACCTGTCGGTGACCGTAGCACAACTCATGTTGACACTATGTTTTTGTCTATAGAAATCGTTTTCAATGCATTAGTAAAATAATATATTATCATCATAACATCATAACATATACACCCACTAATGTTAGGTGTCATAACATTTGACTTTGCTCCAGCGTTCTTTAAAAAGAACCCATCTAATGCCCATTGACTATTTTTCGTCAACTCAGGGGTTATCACTTTACTTTTACTCACTCCAGAGTGGACAGAAGATTTCCACTAGAATAATTTATCATCCTAACCTTTAGGGTCGTGAAAAAATTCATTTTCATACTATACTTGAAAAATATATTTCATGACATGTGCATATGTGGCAAGTTTTCGTGTGAAAATGAAATTTATATGCAATATGTTAAAAATGATGAGAATTTCACATGTCATGTAAATAAGTAATTAAATGCTCAATGATGTATCATATGATGTTTCATGCTCAAAATGACATTTAATATGAATGTGGTGTTTACATAAAAATCATAAATAAATTATCTAAAAGTAAGTTAGAAGCTAACTTACAAACTTCCCGAGTTTGGAAATATCGTAGTGGTTGAAATCAAACTCGTACTAAGTTGAGATTTGTACTAATATGGAAGACGTTCATAATCAAAAGGTTTAAAAAATAGGTATCTACAAAAATACCCCTAAACTCTCAAAAATTGACATTAAGGCCTTAATTTTTCACTATTTGCAAACAAATCTCAAATTTAACCAAAATTCATGGACCTCATATTTTTCATATTCTAAAACCATTCATACTCTTAGAATTGTAAAATTCAAAGCAAAACTAGCTCAAGCATACACAAATTGTGGCATGCACTCTAGTTGACGCCTAAGTGTACTTTCAACTATTGATCCCTATGAATGCATGCATATACAATTTCTTAAATCCGAAATAATCACTATAGTTCTTAATGACATGATAAAAGCTAAATCTTTGGTGAGCAAGTTCATCCCAACACTTAGTCATGGCTAGAAACCTTAACCTTCATTAATCTTTCATTGATTAAGCATGATGCTCTTAGCCTAAATCACCAAGACATGCTTTCAAAATTCATCCAAAATATGTATTTTCATTCTTATCCCAATTACAAGATCTTCTAAATACTCATTGATCAAGCCTATGTGAAATAAATCAAAACTTCATAAAATAAGCATGATTTAATCAAAATCGTGCATGCTTGATGCTCAACACAAGGTAGAATTTAAAACCTATCATGGAATACTTCTAATATCAAAATCAAACCTTCAATGATCATTATAAGACATTAAAAAATCATATCAAAGCATACTTAAGACATGCCATAGCTAATTTTCCATTTAAAACAATTTAAACACTTAAACCATCCTTAATGAACACGGTTTTGAATTAAGCATGGTAACCTTTTATAAACTCAACTAAAATTCACTCCAACACTTGAAAATAAGGCTTGAAATGTAAACTAAGATTAATGGAAAGAAACTTACATTTTTTGCGGCCCTTAAAGCTTCCAAAACAACTTCACTCAAGAACTCTCAAGAACTTCACTCGGTTTCACTCTATTGCTCACTAAGGGGGAGATATGCTCTCAAGACTCAAGAAAAAGCTTGGAGGAGAGGTTTGGAGAAATGAGGAAGTAAGAGAGGTATTTATAGGCTTCAAGAGGGGAGGGGGACGTTGGTTTTGGCTCCAAGGAAGTGAATGTGAGTGGTGGAGGTGGGAGGTAGAGTGTTGATTGTATTTTCCAGATTTATCATGGCTTGGTCAGCTGAATAGTGACCTAAAGTGTCATCATTTCATCATGCCCAAGAGCTAGAAGTGGTCCGTAGGTGCAGGGGTTGCTTGATTCAGATTTTTGAAACAAAAATTCACAAGACAAGCAAGCCATGGCCAAAGGTTTTGGGTTTCTTTCAAAGCTGTTCAGATTTTGATCCCTCCTTTGTCCCATCATTTTGGTCTCGTTTGTGGGCATAATTACCATCATTGAGTGCCTTTCTCAGGTGGTTAAAGAGGCATGAGTTGTGGCGTGGCGAGGGTGGCTCAGCCATGGGTAGAAGGGTGGTTGAAACTCAATTAATTCGGTTCCCATCCAACTATTTTTTTTGGTGCAATCGGTTTTGGTTTAGTTTTTTAAACCAAAATTCATCTAAGGCTTGGCCTGGGTTCAAAGGGGTCTCTTGAGGTGTTAAAAGACCATATTTCTCTTGAGAAAAAGGCATAAAAAGATTTGGCTAATGGGCAAAACAGTCCATGCATGCAAAGGGCACACATGTATGCCGATTGGTGTAGTTTTGGGGTTTAATATGTCATTTCTTCTAATGAAATGTGTAGAGATTTATCTAGGGTCTTAATATGATCTAAGAGTGATGAAATTAAGTAATAAAATAAGAAAATTTTAGATCAAAAGGTTAAGAAAGAAAATTAAGTTTCAAAACATGGTTTAAAGATCACTAATCTTGGATAAGTTGATTAATGGTCTTAACCAATTTTAAAACCTAATTTAGGTACTTAGGATATGAAATGGGCTTGAGAAAACCCATGGTATGGTGCATTGGGATTTCAAATTGAAGAGTGAAATAGAACAAAACAAGGCTTTGGGCCTTGTGGGCTTAAAAGGGCCATGAGTGTGGGTTAATGGTCCAATGGCTTTTGAGTTTGAATCAATGGGAGCCTTGTTTTCAGATTTAGAGGGATTAAAAAAGACCTCAAGATCCACAAATATGGGACTTAAAAGACTTCCCTTGACATAATTGAGTCATGGGTCAAATCTATACCATGCTTGGCTCAAAAAGCCTTATGCCTTCCTCCTACTTGGGCCAAGGCTATCCTACCAAATCTTGCACTCTTATGAGACTTGTCTTAGGATTTCTAAGGATTGGCCCATAAATGTCCTAAGATTCTAAATACCTTGATAGGATTACTAATGTGCTTGCTTCTCTAATCCTTCATGTTTAATAAGTTGGGTCTAATACCTTTAATCTTACTAAGTTAGGCCCAATGGCCTTATGTCCTTTTCATTGAGCTTATTATCTAGTGTTCTCTAAGATAGGTTTAAAACTTTATATCTCTCAAATTGGGTCTAAGGCTTTTTAACATCTGAACCTTAACCCATCCCATACTTAGTGCATTAGGGCCCGAAAGTCTTATGTCTATCAAGTAGGACCTAAAGTTTGACTGCCTCTCCTAAGCGTTTATATCCAAAAAGCTTGGACCCTTAGTAAACCATTCTTTGGGCCTTCTCCAATTCCATCAAATATTTAACCCAAATTGGTTAATGAATGTGGCAACCATCCAATATGCCATGTGTCATTCTTTTATAAGCCTCTTGGCTTCTTATCTTCAAAATTAATAAAGTATTAAAAATTTTTCAAAATAATATTACTAACCAATCAAGCTCCAAATATTTCATTTTTCCTCAAAAATAAATATTACACTACAATCTTTTAATAATTTTACTAAACCCAAAGTATACGGTCCTCTTACCAACTCAAATATTCAAAAATGTTCTTATTCTCAAATAGCTCAACTCCTAATTAACCAGGATTAAGGCTACTAAGGTCAAGGCCTAAGGAGCTTTTTAGGCGGGGTGTTCTAGCGGGTGAGAGTTCACTAGCCCCTATCGAAACCATCCTGGCCTCAGGTCCAGGTAAGACTGTCAAACCCTCCCGACCTCACTCTCCACCTCCCTTTAATTTTCCCCTCCAGTCGTCGTAGCCTCAGACTAGAGCTATAGGGGCTTCCGCTAAGGCAACCTCATGCTTGGAAGAGTATTCAAATGGGAACTCGGGGATAGAAACTGTCTCAGTGTTAACTTTGGTTAGCGAGATGCAAACTATAGACTCTTTGGGGGCTAGATTCAAGAAAGCTCCGTAGAAGTGCAACAAAAGCCTCTCGTGGGCCAGCGTAAAGGTCTCGACTACCCTCATTTCACCAAGCGGGATGAAAGAAGACATAACTTGAGGAGGCTATGGAGGGACCACGGCCTGAATGGGAACCTTGGCCATCTCGAGATTTGCATGGACTTCTTGGGGTGCGCCAGTAGCCCTCGTCTTGCTCGACCGGGTGGGAAGCAGCACAGTCTTAGAAACCAGAGGTGTCGGGACTGGAGCAACAACCTTCAATACAAAGGCAGAAGGCTTGGGGTGATTGACTAAGATGGGGAGGGAAGGTTGTCCGGAAAGAGGCAATGGAGCAGAGTTGAAACTACCATCCATGGATCCCTCGACCCAAGGTTTTTTCCCTTTCCCCTCTAGCAGCAGGCTCGAGGGCCATTTGTGGTCTTTATGTGAGATGGCTCGCGCTGGGGGTGGGGTGAGGGGAGGGGGTAGATATAGCCTTATGTTGGCTTCGGTCAGTAGGGCCTCAAAGAGAACTTCATCTGTGTGCGCCTTGGCTCAGGCTCGCACAATCTCTAGCTGACTCGCCTTTGTGGGAGTCGCCTTTGGTCTGACTTCTTTGTCCATAGGTACAACCCCATATGGCTTGCATAGGATACTCCCTCCATATAGTTTGCTTGACAGGGAATTCTCATCTCTTTCCAGACAAGAAAAAGAATTGTTGATTCCAATCTTTGACCCAGTTGTATTGTTGCTATAATCGGGCCACAACCTACCTAGGGTGCTAATGAAAGCTGCAGATGTTCCCTTTGTGCTTCAGGAAATTGTGGGCAAGAGGAACTCTAGAGTGATGAGGTCGGGATGCTCAGGGTCGACCTCCTCCAATGCCCTATGCTAGATGATGCAGCAACACACCAAGATTCTCCACGCATTGGGGTGGAACTTCGTAGGGGCCAGGCTAAGGAAGTCTAGAACTTCGGTGATCGGTCTGCAGAAAGGGAGCCGCAATCCATTGGTAAACATACCAGGGTATAGCGCCACCCTTTGAGGCTAAAGCCTTGGGATCTAGGGCCCCTTCATGGGCCTCAAGAATCTCCAGGACGACGGAGTCTGGGAAACCATAAGAGGTCTTCAACGACCGTAGAGTCACAGAAGTCACAGCCAGTGATGGGTTGTCGTCACCAGACGTCGAACATTAGAGTCACAAAAGAAAGAGAGAATAGAATTGGTTAGGGTCACGAAAGAAGGGGAGAACGGAATGGAGAAGAAAGGAAGCAATAAAGCAAGTTCTAAGACACCGAAAGAGAATAGAGGCAAACAAACCAGAAATGGGAAGGGGGGCCCCTTAAATAGCCCCCCACGTCAGTTGAATTGTCCTAGGTAAGGTACAAGAAGCGACAGGCCCGTTATACATGATACATGAAGCAATGTGGGAGAAGAATCGTCATTCGATTGGCCCATGCAAAGGGAGCTTGATAGGTGCAATCAAGTGCACACCAGGTCTGTCAAAAGTGTGCCACCAAAAACAAAAGAAGAAAAAGAAGAAGAAAAGAAAACAACAACAATGGAATTCCTGTTGAACCTGTTCAACAAGGATTGACTAGGTAACTGAGGGGTATTCCCCCCCCCCCCCACCGACCCATCCAAATTGGGCCTAGGCCCAATGCTAGGACCCATTACAACTAGGGTCTCACCCTTTCGAGGCCCCAGAATTGCCAACAGGGTCTAGCCTCAAAGTTGCATCAGAGGAAGGAGGATGCGTAGCACGGGAAGCCAGATAAGGGGAGACAAATGGGACACGTCGACTCTAATGTCCCATGTTGTACCTAGCATTAAAAGACTTATGTCAACAAGTAAATGGAGGATGTGGATGACTCTTCATTCTTTGATGGAGGGCTCCAAAAGTGACCGTGCCGTTCACCCACCGTCGGGACACACTTTGAAAGCCATGCTGCATTAAATGCACTATCTTAGGAGCCATGCCACATTGAAAGATTTGCCTTAAAAGACCACGTCGCATCAAATACCCAGACGAAGATAGACAGGAGCTGGACGACTTAACCTTGACACAAGGAACAAAATGTTCCCTTGCAAACCTCATATAAAAGCTACATTCCAGGTACAAAGAATATTTTTTGAACTCTATGATTAAAAGGATAAGGCTCTAAATACTCAAGACTAACTTAGGCATTGGGGCTTCCCCGGACCACCCTAAGCCCACCTTATTCTTTGTGTTCGCAGGTGAAACCTCTGTCCCGAGTTGCTAAAGTCTTGTCCAGGCATACGAAACACGACGTTAATATTATAGCTTTTCTGACGAATGATAAATGAACTCAAAAAACATTTGTTTAACATATCATCCGAAATCCACCTTATCTTTTCTTTTTTCAAAACACACGTTATTGGTGTCTCATGAATTAGAAATGTAAAGGCCTCGACGATTGATGCTATTATTCCTAAGACTTGTGGAACTAAATTTATTAAACCAAAATAAAAAATGATGGAGACATAGGAAAATTACGCTTTAGAAAAATGGCAAAACTAATTTACATTAATAGTACATTAGTTTTGCCCTCCATCTTTTTTCCTGTATAATTTCTCCGTGTATATCACAGATCAACAAAAAAAATACTAGATTTAATGGAATTAGCATATAAAATAAAGTAAAATGTTTAAAAAGAATATCAAGATTAGCAACTTGATTTTGATTTTTTCTAATTTTCAAAATTTGAATGACTGAGCTTGGGAGTCTTCACTCGGGTAGAGGTAGACATATGAGGTGAGGCATAATAGTCTATAATATTTATTGAGTATTCAATGTTGTTAAAAAATTCTTAGAAGTAGCAATAAATGTTGTAGTTTCCCGGAACTCATTTTATACATCTATTTTTCGACCACTTTAAATCCTCAAGTTTAGATAAGAATTTGAGTTGATATTATGTGCTTCCCTTGCTCTCTTTTTTTTTTTTTTTTTTGGAAAAAAATCTATTTGGAAGCTTGCCTATTGATATACAAAACCTTATTGATGTTGAACTAGCTTTGTATAAAAGAAAATATTTGAGTCTTAACTCATAATAGTAATCATTCTCAACTCAGTGTGTAGAGCATACCATTCATATCATTTAAATTATAAGATTTAGATGTTAATATTTAGTTTCCAAATCAAATTATGTCATGTTAGACGAATTTCGGGGGGCAAGGGGCCATGGCTCCACTTTTTTATTAATTTAATATAAAAATTATGTAACAATAAAAATAAAATACCATTAAATGTTAATTTTTTAACCTTAAATATGTTTTATTTTCCATAAATCATATATATGCTCATTGATTCACCCTGTAAATAAAATAGCTTTAGTTTGATTTTTTATGTTGTATGTATGCTTAAATTAGTTCTGATTCTTCTGAATATCATGATAAGTTTTTTAATGACTCATTTTCGTTGCCTTTTATTTTGAAAACTTAAATTGAACAATATGGACAAGCAAAAAACTTTAAATCATAAACGTCGTTATGATCAGGTTTTGAAATAAAAATAAATTGAACAAACTTTTTTACTTTTTAATATTTTTGAGATAAGATTTCAAAACAAAATAAATGAAGAATTTCTTATAAATGATTTGCTAGTCTATATTGATCATAAGGACTATGATAATTAGTTGTCTTTATTTGTTAAAAGAACATTGAGATCAATTGGCATGTTAATTGTTTTTTTTTTCTTTTTATAACATTCAAATTTGAAACTTCTTATATACTTATATACGCTTTTAAGTAATTTTTTATTTTTTATTATATAGAAACTTTTATATATCCTATGGCTCTCCCTCTACATAAATTCTGACTCTGTCTCTGACCATGTAAACACTTTATTAAATATACTTTACATACCGACTTGAAAATAGAAATTTTTTTCAACAATAAGTGGTGCTTTTTATATAGCCTTGTAAGTAACACAGTTCATTTTATCTTAAAAGTCCAAACTACCTATAAAAAAAGTAACAGAATTCAATTTCATGTTAAAAATAAAAAATAAAAAATCTCGCAAGTTTCGCTTGAATGGTGAAAAAGACTTAAGGCTCTTAATATAGTGCATATTTGGGATTACGATAGAAAATATAGTTGATAGTTTTAGGACTTATAACATATAATTTAAGTAATAAGTTCTACTATTAAAAAATTACTTACTGATCGGTAACCATATGTTTAAAACATTTTTAAACGTATTACATTTGTTGTAAACAAATTAAAAAAGTACTTCTGAGGTAGGAATGAAGATCATTTGATCTTTTAAAGATTATGACTATATGTTTAAAAGTTTAAAAATTTTAATTATTTGAAAGTTGTATGAATATTTTCATTCATTGACAGTCTTTTTAAAAGTTAAAATATATTCTGGATAATCCGGAAAAGTATATTTGAGAAAAACATAATTTTTAGTTTATTTGAGATTAAAAAATATTTTAATATAGAACCCTAAATAATTTAATTTTTTTATCAAAAAATTTATAAAACTATTTAAATACTTTATAAAACTTTTAACGTAACCCCAAACATGCCCATAACGTGCGAAAGTAACTTTTATCATTAAAGGTTATATGTAATAACTTATGAATAGGCCAAAAATAAGGAGGGTGAACGTTATAATTTATTGCATTGTCTTTGTATCTCATTGCAAGGTTATAGCGGTAGCATGCAGTAGGTGGATAAGATTCTAAGATTTGGCAGGGAAAGAAGTTAGAACATTGTATTTTATTTATTATTAATTTTACGTTTCTAACAAATGATATGGATGATATGAATTTCTTGAATTAAGATGGCATTAGAGATATAAAAATATGGAAAGTTGTGACATATTGTAGTATAAACTATAGAGTAGCATAATTTATTAGAAACATTAACTAATTTACACCTTAAATTATTTGTTTGGATAATTTAAAATATAATTAGAAAAATAATTATCTAAAAAGGAGATAATATAACAAAAATATGGTGCGTGTGCAAGGAAAAGTCAAGCTTATCGAGATAAAATTAAAAAAAGGGTTCGTTACTAAAAATATAGAGTTTATAAATGCATTTATATGCAATCATTCCTTTCCATATTTTTTTCTTCTTGTGCTCTCTTTCGTTTCGTTAGCCCCAACTTTCCTCCTCTTACTCCCAATTCTGAATTCTCTCATTGAATCGCCGGGACCCGCCGCACGTCCGATCAAAGCGCCGGCATTCCTACTCGGGTGTCTCGTCAAATCGATCTGGTAAGTTCAAACTCCTCTCCGATTCAATCCAAAAGCTCGGTACAATTCTTCTATCAGATCCATCCCCTTTTCATTTCATTCACGGCGGCTACAGGGAAGAAGTCTCGCGTAATGATTGGGACAAAGGAGCCTAGGGAAATGATTCGATGCATGCCGGTTCATCATTTTCCACGATCACCGTCCAATCACGAGCTCGCTTTGATTTGATCCTGAAGCTCCACAATCCAGCGCGATCTTGGGGGGTTGGCTTATTAGCCTTAGGTTTAGGGTTTGCTGCATCCAGGGAAACATGTTCAAGAAAATCATAAAAGCCGGCCACCGGAAGCCCTCTAAGTCAGACGCGAACGACCCCTACTCATACGGGTATGGCCCGCCCGGGGGCCGCAACTCCGGGTCGGTTTCTACCCCCAATGTGGTCGTCAACCACGCGTCCCGGGCTGGCCCGACGACATTGGGCCCCAATTCGGGCGGTCCCACCGCGATTCCGCCTATGGCCCCGCCCTCGGGCACCGTTGATCCCCTCCCGTTGTTCCGTGACGTGCCTGTCTCGGAACGCCAGAGCTTGTTTATCCGAAAACTACAGATATGTTGCTTCCAGTTCGATTTCTCGGATACCTTGAAATCGGTTCGAGAGAAAGAAATCAAGCGGCAAAGCCTCTTAGAGTTGGTTGATTTCATACAATCCGGTTCGGGGAAAATCACCGAGACGTGTCAGGAGGAGATGATAAAAATGGTATCGGTTAACATTTTCCGGTGTCTACCCCCGGCATCCCATGAGAATACCGGCCAGGAAACTACCGATCCCGAAGAGGAGGAACCGTATTTGGAGCCGTCGTGGCCGCATTTGCAACTAGTATATGAGCTGCTGTTGAGATACGTGGTGTCGTCTGATACCGATACGAAGGTAGCCAAACGGTACATTGATCATTGGTTCGTGCTAAAACTCCTGGATTTGTTTGACTCGGAGGATCCTCGGGAGAGGGAGTATTTGAAGACAATTCTGCACCGTATCTATGGGAAGTTCATGGTGCATCGTCCGTTTATTCGTAAGGCGATCAATAATATATTTTATCGGTTCATTTATGAAACGGACAGGCACAGTGGTATCGGGGAGCTTTTGGAGATTCTGGGAAGTATAATTAACGGGTTTGCCCTGCCGATGAAAGAGGAGCATAAGTTGTTTCTGGTTCGTGCTCTTATACCGTTGCATAAGCCTAAGCCCATCGCACTGTACCATCAGCAGCTCTCGTATTGCATTACGCAATTCGTGGAGAAAGATTACAAGCTGGCTGATACTGTCATCAGGGGCTTGTTGAAGTACTGGCCCGTCACCAACTGCCAGAAGGAAGTTCTCTTCCTTGGAGAACTTGAGGAAGTGCTGGAAGCTACACAATCTGCCGAATTTCAGCGCTGCATGGTTCCTCTTTTCAGACAGATTGCCCGCTGCCTCAATAGTTTTCATTTTCAGGTTTCATAATTGAAAATATTGCCTAAGATTTTGTTTCTGCTGACTAGTTAGTGAGTTCTGCCCTTTTTATACTTTCATTCATACATATTTCTTCTTTCTTTTTGCTTTTGTGGAACTTGTCTTTGTAGTCTTGAATCTTTGCTTGTTGAATGGCATTATTATATAGAATTTTAGGGCAATGTTGTTGTTTGAGATGGACATTCATTTTTTTATATTTAAAATAAAATTTTATTTATAGAATAGTGTAGGTATACAAGAAGGGTTACTAAATAGGCAAAGCGCTGAAGAGAAAGCCCTAACACATTGAGTGAGGGAAATCCCATTGCCACCCCTTACCCACCATCGACCGGAGAGTGACACCTCACCTTTGTCACAGACGAGGCGGACGGGCCTCGGTGTTCTCGCTAAGGGTCGTCTGGCGTCAATTCTCTCTGGTGAACTGGTTCTATTTCTCTTCGTGGGTTCTCTCAAGCGAATTTTCGCCGTGCACTTCACCACCACCACAGACTTGAACAACGGACTCCGACAACTCCATTGAGGGGCCTCCGACGTCGGTCCTCCTCCGGCGACCTGCGACCTGAGCCTTTGCCTCTGCCACCGCCACAAACTTGACCGACGGACTCCGGCGACTCCATTGTGGGGCCTCTGATGTCGGTTCTTCTCCGGCGACTGGGGGTTTTCTTCTGTTTTTTCTGTTAACACAGTTAAGGGGCACTGCGACCTTGACTTGGTCGTGGTTCAGCCTCCCGAAGCTTTTGCATAAGACACAATGAAGACCTTCAGCTTGGGAAGTCCTTGAATCTAAAGGAAGGTTTGAAATCATTATGGGTCAGCTGGTGCGCTTTTGGGTGGAATCGAAGGCTTTTGAGCTTTTGCCAGAAACATGGAGGTCTTCATTAAAAATTGTGGAGAGGAGCAGAAGGGTTTGGAGATTTGTAGTTATGGGTCGTAGTGGTATAGAATGGCTAATGCCTACGGTGAAAGCAGCATTACAGGCGGGGAGAAATTTGGATTTCACAAAACAATTGCACGAAGGAAACAGAGCATTCATGGCTCAACGATGCTCCAACGAACATGGTAGGTATCTAACTATTATCGAATATGGTGGAGGAGGCCGGCGGAGTGTTGTAGTCATTCCTGAAGGGTATGAAGGTCTGGGTTGGGAGAAGTTTGCTGTAGAATTACGCAGAGCTGCGAATACTTGTTTTGCTAGTAGGTCAAGGAAGGAAAACCAAAAGAAGAATGACCCAAGTACATTCACGGTGGCGAGGCCATCATATGCGGCAGCTTTGAAGATGGGTCATGCTTCAGGGGTTCAGAGTGAGGGGAACAGTGAAAGTGGTCCGCAGACCATGCCTCAGTAGTAGCTTGTCACGATGCACAATTCTTTAAAGGGGATGGAAACTCAACTTGTCGAGTTGAAGGCAGCGATAGCTTTCTTGTCTATGAAAATAGACCTTCTTTCAGCTGGAGGCAATAGGGTTGTAAGAAACAAGACTAAGATCCAGGAGAAGGGACTTGACGTAGATAAAAGAAAACGGAAAATTTGATTCGCCCTTGTCCCTATAACCAGATCTAGGAGAGTATGGCGGGTCAAAAGGAAATCTGGGTTATTTAAAGTGGGTTCTACGTCAGGGGTCGGCATAGAGACATCAGTAATGGATTGTCATTCGCCTTAGGTAACATAGGATAGACCGATAATCGGTATTACACCCTTGGTCCCCGAAGAAACTATGGCTTCCTCGTCGGAGTTGAAGGAAAATGGTGTACTGCCAAGGTCTGAAGGAGATGTAGGATCCACTGAAGTTGCACATAAAGGGTCTCTAGAGGTGAAGAGACTTGATGTCATCCCAGAATCTCCAATGGGGACCCTGATACCATTGGAGAGAACCAATGGAGTTGCTAAGGAAGTACGGGATTTGAATATGAGTTTGGCGTTGGTGCCTTGTGTAGAGGAATGTCTAGAGTCGAGAGTGCAGCTGGATACTGTGTCTGGGGATAATGTAACTCCCCTGGTCTCTATTTCTCCAATAGTAGATTGGATTTTACCTAAAGTTAACGAGATTCAGCAGCTCATGGGAATTTCGCATAAAGGATGTGAAGTCTAATTTAAAGAACTAATCACTGTGATTGAGGCAAGTCACGCACTTGAAACCAAATCAAGTTTCAAGAAAAGCAGGGAGTTGCATCGTCTTTCTTGGGCAATTAACTACGACGCTAAGGGTGGTAGCTCAACTAGAGGGAAGTCTAAAGGGAGGGCATTGTGAAAACGGGAAACAAGAGGTTGGGGTTGGGTTTTCGGATAGAGTTTTAGTTCTACAGGAAATAAGGGGTTGGGGTCGGGCTTGGGATATTTTGGGTTGTTTTTCACGGGCTTTTTGGATCATTAGGGGCTGTCTATTATGGGCAAGGCGTTTTCTTGTATACATTCAGTGTAGTTGATTACTCCTTTTGATATATATAATATTTTTACTTATAAAAAAAAAAAGGTATACAAGGAGAACACCTATCTACGATTTAGGAACTAGAAATGGATACAAGAAAATCATGAAAACTAATCCCATTGGATTAAAAAACAGTAGCCCAGAAAAATAAGGTGCTGTAGAAGAATCTTTTGAGCTCGTCCACGAGGGCATTCGTCTTCAGAAATCTGTCTTTGTGGATTTTTTTTTTCCGTATAATTTCTCTTTTTTGAAACACTATAACTACCATTTCTCTCTCCCGTGCCCTTCTATATCCCACAAAAGAAACTGTCTCAGCTCTGTTTAGGCTCAATTCTCTCATTTTTCTTTTACCTTTTTCTGCAATCTCCGCATGCTACTTTCCTTTTCACTTCTTAATTGCTGCATCTTAGATTGCCCAGCTACAAAAGTTTTTGTTTGCTTAGCTTATTTCATGCTTTCTTTTAATGTATTGGAGAAGTACAATTTTGAAACGTGTTTAAACAAGGGACAATGGCCTTGTTAGGACCCCTGGGGAGGTGTTGGGGAAGTGCTCCTTGGTTATTGATTTAGAGAGAGGTTGTAGACATTAGATCATGCTCATACGGTCTTGAAGGTCAAATCATTAGGAATCTAGGGTCAAGATAACTTTTAATGTGATTCATCAATGTACTTCCTGAAATTTTATGAATTCAGATTTGTATACAAAATAACACCCTGTGGTGGCTGCTGCCATGGGTTGGCCTGAAAACTACAGCCAAAGGCGGCCAAATTGGTCCACCCTTGGTAGCCAGAGGCAGCCCAGATTGGGCTGCTAGACTCTGGCCACCACAAGCTGCCCAGATTGGGCTGCTTGTGAGTTTGGCCACTTTGGCGGCCCAGATTCGGTTGCCTCGTGGTGGTGGTGACTCCTTTGGCCACCAAGGGCGGCTGGATCTTTGGGCCCATTGTGTGGTGTTTGTTTTTTTAAAATTAGGTTTGGGAGACTTTTGTTGAGTTTTGGGTCTTTCTGAAAATCTTAGGGAGTTTTTACACTTGATATTTTATGTTTGGTAATGTAAACTCTCCAAATTTTCGAAAGCCCCTCTCCATTCAAAGAGGTTTTTGTTACCCAAAGATGCCCAAGCATTCTAAAAGCACAGCCTTTTATTGCGGCCAGAAAACTGTAGCCAGTTGATTGCCCTTGTTTCCTGCTTCTTTCATCCCTCAAAATTCAACTATTTCAATCCATTATACATTGTATAAAACCCTACCTATCAAAAAAATTAATACATTATACAAACCCAAGCTTTCTTCTAAGTTCTTAACTGCAGATCCACAAATTACTATCCACAAGCCACTACTGGCAAACATACTGTTTGTCCTTAGTATGTCTCATGTCAGAATACTTTATTTTGTTGCTAGACAATCTTGTCAATGCTAGACAGTCTTCAAATGGACATATGTATGTGTGTGCACACTCTCACGTGTTAGGGAAGACGTTCCTTATTTATGTTTGAAGTAGAGGTTAAAAGGAAACAACTTGCTTGAGGGAAATCATGTCCAGTTTGAAGTGTTGGTTGGTGAGTTATGGATAAATGGGTGACCTGATCTTAATTAGTTTACATCATCTTTTGAAACATGATCACCAATGGTTGCCTATTTGGAACTTTACTTATGGAATGTATGATTCTTCTATCCTGTTCTCATTGTATTTTAACAGCTTTAGTGATCGGTGTTGTAAGGTCATTAGGAGAGGTTCACAGTTTTTCAACTTATCCATTCCTGCACTCTCTTTATCAACGCAAGTCAAGAACTGAGTCTGTAATGCAGATATATAGAGTTGTTTACTTTTTCCCCCAGTAGGCGATTGTGTCTTTTCAAGCTTGAACACTCCATGCCTTTTTGTCTTTCTCGTTTTTCTATGCTTTTGGAGTCTCCTAGTTCAGATGAAGCACTCAGTGGCCAGTCTCTGCTGCTTATGGCCATTACTTAATATTAACTTATCTTGTTGAAGATTGAGTAATACCTTTCAACCATCTTTTATCATCAAATATTTTGTTTTCCTATATATGACGACTGCATAATGCATCGGTGAGAATATTAAACTTAACTTTACGTAGATTTTCTGTAATTTTTCCAGGTGGTAAATAGGTAGAGTTGGAAAGTTGTTTCTCTATAATTTTGTCATTATTTTTGTTTTGGGAGTTTGTATAAGTTGTATTGATTTTTGTGTTTGAGTAAGATTTGATGAAAAGCTGAAAAGTTGACATAGAATTTTTTCGAGAGTTGAAGATGTTTGGTTTGATTTGAAAAAAAAAAATTAAAAATTTTGAGAACTTGTGTAAGCAAACTAGGCCTTAGCTTTTCACTTTGTTAAAAGCTACACTTCCTTGGAAGTTTTGGCTTAGTTATATTTGCATTGCAGGTTGCAGAACGAGCCCTCTTTTTTTGGAATAATGAGCATATAGTGAGCTTAATTGCCCAGAATCGGAGTGTTGTACTTCCAATTATCTTTGAGGCATTGGAGAAGAATATTCAGAGTCACTGGAACCAGGCAGTTCATGGGCTGACCGTCAATGTTCGGAAAATGTTCTTAGAAATGGATGCTGAATTGTTTGAAGAGTGCCAGAGGCAGTATGTAGAGAATGAGGGCAGGGCCAGAGAGGTGGAAGAACAACGGGAGCTGACATGGAAAAAACTTGCAGACTTTGCAGGACATAGCGCGGGAGAGGACATGGTTACAGTGTAGTAGCTGGATTACTCAATCAAAAGAAAAGATATTTGGTGGATGGAAGATAAAGATAAGATATTGAATCTACTCTCCATTTCCTGCTATTCTTTTTTTAAGAAAATTTTCGTATTTTATTTTTGATCGGTCCGATTATTGAAGATAGCGTAAGGAAGGAACAGCGATAAAAATGTAATTTAAGTGCATGGAATTTGTTAGGTATATCATCATGATGTTGTTAACAATGAGTTTTGAAATATATTTGTATTCTTTTTTTTACCTCTTTCTGGTTCTTCTAGAAAGAGAAGGATGATTTTTTTTTTTTTTTTTTATTTGTTCGTGCTTCCATGAATAGAGCTTATTTTTTCTTTCATTTTAGTTATTTGAAAGTCCTTGTATTGTAACGCTCATGATAATACCTCTCATGTGGCAATCATGTCTTGAAGGTAATGGTTTGATTTTTTATTTTAATTTTTTTAGAGTGCTTATTTATCACAGTAGTGTTTATAAGCGGTAATTATGCTAGTTGGCTTGAAAAATCATAAGCAAATTATTCAGAATTGGGCAAGGGTCAGTTTAATAAATCCGGTGATTTATGACAAGTTTGAATCTGGTAATATTAATGTTAGTAAAAGATACAGAAAAATATTAAAATACAATTCAGGTGTTCAAAACACTCATAATTAGGTTTAAAGTATGATTTCATTAATTAATTTAAAAAAAGAATATCGTAGGTAATACAATTCATTTATTTCATTTGAATTGTCCTATTTTATTTGATCTAAAATATTCTCTCGTCTATTGAAAAAAAGAAGATCAATACCCTTAAGTTGTTATTATTATTTTTTTGATAAGTAAATATCCTTAAGTTATATGAGGATACGGTAACATCTTTAACATAGTAAAAATAATTAATAAAAATAATCATTTCTCTTATAAATTTTTCTCTTCAATCAAGTCAATTATAGGATTCAACATTTTACTTTTCATTTTTCCGACCATTTTCACCAAACGTAGAGATAAAAAAGCTAATCTATTCTTAGTTCTATTATATTTTATTTAAGAAAAAAAGCTTATTTTAAAAAAAAAATTAATATTAGATACAGTTTTTGATTAATGAAGTATCACATATTTTTTTTTTTAATAGTGGATTTACTATTAAAAACTTAATTTTTTTATATAAATTTTATATTTATTTATTTATTTCAAAAAAAATATGCTTCATGATTATAAATATTATTTCTCTTAAATTATATTAGAAACGAGATGAGATCGTATAGAAATTATGGGACGAAATCTATTTCCAAACAAGAACTTACGATAAGGTGGGTGTGCGCAAAACCAACCCCCCCGCTACAAGACAACATTTAACATGGTCTTCCTCTTATCAAAAGTCAGGAAATCCGATACCCTCCTTCCACAGCTCCAGCTCCTCTTCCTCCTCTGCGTTCCCATCCTGTCCTTGGTACACGAAACACTCACTCATCACTTCCCCTCCATATTCAAATAGCATCACACTCTCATGCCACAAAATAACAGTATGTCCAGAAAGGGAACAGCAGCTGCTTCTCTTCAAAAAGACGCCCCATGGAGGGCGGCACCCTCTGCAAAGCCTATACCCAAAATTCACCAGGCCCCTTCGCTCCGTCTTCCACAAACTCCCACTTCCAGTTACGCCCTCCACGTCATGAAGGTTAGCGCTCTCTCTCTCTCTCTCTCTCTCTCTCTCTCTCTATGACACTAGACACGTTGTAATACTGGTTTGTTTACATGTATATAATTGTACGGTTAGTTATACTATTTGTCAAGACTCAAATTGATTCCCATGTTTCTGGGTTTTGGGCGCAGCATCAGAATCCGATAGGAAGTGGGATGGCAATGGAAGCAATAGTGGAAGTGGCAGGGCCAGAATGCATTGTCCCAGGACAGATTACACCCATCAAATTACTCGGTGTCAAGGTTCTTCTTTTCTATCTTCATTATTATCAGAAAGATTCATATTTTATTTTATTGTTTTTAATGTTTGAAATTGTAAATTCGAGGAATTGTTAATCGACCTATCGTTATCATATTTATCTTGTGGAGATTTCGATGGGCATCTGTGTGACATTACAGTAGTAGTGCTTCAGTGTTACAAATGAATGGAAAATCTACTTGTTATGTCTTCAGTGGACAATTCATCGATTGTTTTGTCCTGCTAGATTCCTTTAGGTGTGGCAGCTTTATCTTGTTAAGGGTAGGAGTTGCGATGGAATTTGTGGAAGGTATATCATACTACAACGCCAAGCAGTGGCGGAGCGAAAAAATTTTCTTTGGGAGCTAACTGATATTATAATAAAGAAATATTTTTTAAAGCTGTATTCTGCTACTCATAATTGTACAAAAAACTATATACATAGGATACAACACATCATCAAAATGTTTATATGTTAAGGATATATAACACAGGTGTATGGTAATGTCACCTTAACGCATGTAACACACATAGACACATTGCATCAAGCAGAAGGAGTTCAAGGCTACAAATTAATGGAAAGTCCATTTGTTATTTCTTCAGTGAAGAATTTATTGTTTGTTTTGTCCTATTTGCTTCCCTTTGTCATGGCAGGAATTTGTGAAAGGAAATCACACTGCAACCTCATGCGGTGGAAGAGCCAAACTATTGGAGGGTGTAACTGATATTATAATAATGAAATAATTTTTTATTTGGATGTTTTCTGATATACAGTAACACGCGAATGTGATAATGGAAGATTACAAAATGTAAATAAAGGTTTTCCATCTTCAACTGAAAACTTAGTATATTTTGCATTCCCTTTGAACTTGTGATTTTGGAAAAGAAAGGAAGAAAATTAGAACAAGCAAGAGGTTGAAGAGAGTAATGGAGGAAGAAAAGATTCGTGCGCTTTAAGAGTTTAAAAGTGAAAGAATAGGTATTATTTAGCTTTTAGAAAATTTTGGATCCAAACTTTTAAATTTTGTGAAAAAAAATAATTTTAGGCTTTGGGCTAAATTTTGAGGTTTGGAAAACCAAAATATATTTATTTTTAAAATTTTTGAAACAAAAACAATGTGTATTATAAATATATTTTTTTAAGAAGCTAAGAAAGTTATTTCAAAATCTTGAGGGCACCAAGAAGACTGACCCCCTTCTGGCCCTGACCTCAAGGGTCAAGTTGTTTGTGAGGTGTTGGTGAGCTTATTAATTTATTCTATATATAGGAAATACTTATTAAAAAGCACCACAGGCAATAGGTGAGCTTATTAAATTTTTTATAAGAAATCTTTACTAAAAAGTGCAAATGGTGTTGACGATAGCTAAATACAACGAGGAAGATGAGAAGGGACTGAAAGAACATTGAGCATGAGAAGGGGAGTTGTGGTTTACTGGAGGGGTGTCAATATTTGCTGGCGGAAGAACCGTGGGCAACGTTGAAGGTGTTGTGTGTTTTGGTGGAAAAATTTCTTCATTGAAGATGACATCTCTTGAGAGAAAAATTTGTCCAGTGGTTAGGTCGAGTAGTTTACATCCCTTGACACCATATGGGTAGCCAAAGAAGAGACACTTTCTAGCTCTAGGTTCGAATTTGGTCCGGACATGGGAAAGAGTAGAGGCGAAACATAAGCACCCAAAAACTTTGAAATGGGAGTAAGATGGTTTGGTTTGGAAGAGAATTTCAAATGGGGTTTTATGGTTAAGTGTTGGAGTGGGTGTTCGGTTGATTAAGTAGACAGCTGTGGTGACAAAATCAGACCAATATTTTAAGGGTAAGCCGGATTGGAATTTGAGAGCGCGCGCCACATTGAGAATGTGTTGGTGCTTGCGCTCTGTGAGGGCATTTTGTTGAGGCGTGGCGACACAAGTTAATTGATGTAAAACTCCTTTGGAATTATAGAAATTGGCATTTGGAATTCGGCACCATTATCGGATCTAAGGATTTTGATTTGAGTCTTGAATTGTGTTTCAACAAGTGAAAAGAAATTTAGAAGAGATGTTTGACACTCAGATTTATTTTTAAGAAGGTAAATCCAAGTGTATCTTGTAAATTGATCAACAATAGTGAGAAAGTATTTGGCCCCATCGTATGATGCGGTTTGGTTGGGACCCCAAAGATCAACCAAAACAATGTCAAAAGGATTTTTGGTTTTGGACTCTGTTTCGGGAAAGGTAATTTGTGTTGCTTTGCAAGGGGGCAAACCTCACAAGGAAATTTCAAATGATCCGTATGAGTGAAATCAAAATTAATGTCATCTAATAGATGCTTAGTCATGGAACTATGTCCAAGTCTATAATGCCATAAAGTAAACGGATCAAATTTAGCAACATGAGTGTAGTTAACAAAAGATGACAGAAATAAAACATGAAAAATGTGTTGAAGAGCCATCATGCACTGTCCCCACTCCAATCGTCATCCAAGATGAAAGGTCCTGAATGTAGCAAGAATTGGAAAAAAAGATTAGGCAACAGTTGGAAGATTGAGACAACGATTTGGCAGAAATCAAATTGAATGTAAAAGTGGGAACACACAGTACATGGTGAAGGACTAAATGAAGTGATAAGTGTATATCACCAACATGCGATGCAGTGGCAGTAGAACCATTCGGAAGATTGATGATGCGTGAAACGCGAGTAACATTGTGTGTAAAAAAACTGGGGTTACAGATCATATGATCCGTAGCACCCGTGTCAATAATCCAAGGTGTTTGTGTGTGTGTGTGGTGAGGAAGGGAAATACCAGAAACGGGAGGGGAAACGGCATTGACGTTATTTGCAGCATGGAGATTTGCATCACTGTGAGATGATTGGAGCAAGGCCAGGAGTTGGCTATACTGCTCATGAGTAATAGGTGGACCATGGTGAGATTCCTCCTGCGCAAGAGAAGAATGATTAGCTGAGGATTTAAATTTAGAGCTATTTTTGTGGCTAGGAGGATATCCATTCAGCTTGTAGCATTTTTCTTTCATGTGGCCTGGTACGCAACAGTGTGAACAAACTGGTAGGTTTGGGTTTGCCTTGAAGCACCGTTCCAGAGAATGGCCAGGCGTGTTGCAGTGTGAACAGAAGAGCCGTTCCCTGCGAGAGTTGGTAGTGTTACGGTTATCAGGTCCTTTGGCAACCATTGCAAGAGGCTCTGGTGCAGAGTGAAGCTGTCTACGCCTTTCCTCTTGTTGAACCAGAGATAGAACTCAGTTTAGAGTGGGAAGTGAATTATGCAGTAGGATTTGAGCACGAACATACGAGTCATCAAGACCCATGAGAAATTGCATCACCTTGCCGCGGTGGGCGTATTCCAGCAGTGTTTTGACTGCACCACGACTGCACCACAAGTGCAGGTTGGCATTTGTTCGTAGATCTCAAGTTCGTCCCATAGAGTCTTGAGTTTATTGTAGTATTGACTGATAGAGTCATTGTCTTGAGTTGAAGAAGAAATGGATTTGACAAGTTGGAAAATATGAGGTGTGTTTTGGATGGAGAAACGCTCTCGAAGATCTTTCCAAACACTCTCAGCGGTCTCGGCATGGGCGATGCTCGATCTATGTTCTAAACTAACTGAGTGTTGTATCCAAGCGATGATCATGTCGTTGCACCGCTCCCATGGGGCAAAGAGAGGATCGGCAGTGTGGGATGGCTTGGTGATGGTTCCATCGATGAACCCAAGCTTATTTTTGATGTTGAGTGTGCGACGCATCGTCCTTGCCCAAGTGACGTAGTTTTCCGTCGTCAAGAGATCAGGAACCAGGGGAGAGGAAGCACCTTCTCCAGGTTGGATGAAAAAGGGGCTAGCGGGATGGTAAGGGTCATTTTGGTTTTTTGGTGGCATGTTGGCTTCAGGAGCTTCTTTGGTCATAGCTCTGGTACCATGTTGACGATAGCTAAATACAACGAGGAAGACGATACAACAGCCTTGGGTGCGCACGGCAAGGAGAATAACAGAATGTAAGGAATGCAGAGAAAAAACAAAGAAATGCAGAGAACGTGGGAATGCTCTGTGTAAAATGGAATGTGTATATTCCTTCACGTACATGTGCTATTTATAGTTACAAAGAATCAAATAACAGAATAAATGAATAAAATGCAAAGTATTTACAGCTCATCATATTCTTCATAATACGTCAATCTGGAGGTTTCATAGGTGTTGGAAAATTCTTTTCTTCTATCTTTGACAAATGGTGCTATTGGTGAGCTTATTAATGTAATGACTATATCTTAGAAGCAGATACAAGTTTTTGGTTTCAAGACTGATATGGGATGTTGGATGTGGAAACTAGAATCTAAGTACACGTACAAAAAACTGTCATAGATCTGAACTGATTGTAATATAGAATTTTATTTTTTGTTCGTCTGACTTATTTGCTGTTAAATATATTCAAACCAGCTCGTCCCACACATTAAACATAACAGGCTATCCAGATTGTGTAACCAACACGATTTTCATCCAAATTGGGTGCCATCCTGAATTTAAGAGGTGCTTAGTGCAGAATAGAAGCTTGTCTCCTACAAGATGTGTAGTTTTTAAGAATGATTTGGATGATTTGGTTTGGTAATGTTAGAGGATTTAAAAATAGTTGAATGCCAAGGCACATGGACCCCTCGATTTCATTTATATGTTGTTACCAAGCTAGGTGGCACATCTGAACTAGCTACGTATTGCTTGTGGCTACTGGTAGATGGTCTCTCTCTCACCCTCTGTCTATCGCTAGATGAAATTGTGAATTATTTTGCGGCATTTAAACGTACTTGCTTATTCTGATTTTGTGATGCTAACCTAACAAGGATAATCTCTAAGAGAGAGCATTCAAAGTCGTTAATTAATTGGTATAGTTGTTGGTTAGGGTTTGCTTTTCTGTGGAATTTGTTTCTTAATTTTTATATATTTCATTTGAATTTTTTTTCTGATATTGTTCTCTATGACATTGCAATATTGGTTATATTCCCTTTTGTTGATCTGCTTTTGCATATGGACAGGTATGGCCTATAAATGTTAACATAAAATTTTTAGAACCAGTTGGACGAGAACTCAAGTCACTTGGAAAGGTAAAACTTCATGTTTTGAGAAATAGTTTATATATATTCTCCAACTTATCTTTTTGTGTGTTTGGTACCTGTTATAATGTGCACATGTTGACAAACCATTCGTATATTGAATAGTTGGCGACTACCCTATGAGGACATTTCAATGAAGGATGTCAAAACTGAAATTACTTTAGATCTGCCGTGAAGGGTCAATAGTTCCACACTAATAGCAGCCTTTATTGCAGTTATTTGTTCCTTGATTCGGTGGTAGGTGGATAAGTGCAACAGATACTCTGAAAATAATCCGTTGTTGTAGTTATAGTGTGGGCTTTAATTTTTTGTTGTTTCTGCTTTTATTCTAGTTTGAAGCAGTAGTCTATCAGGAGAAGGAATATTATTAAACTTTCACACATCAAACATGAAAATCTACATTTATGGCTTATAACTTAATCATGATTAATCAAATCTGGTTACCGGTTTCTTTGATGCAGTTCATGGATGATGCTGTCAACCTCATGAACAAATCATTTATAGATCGCTAGTAGCATTTGATTCAAACCACAGTTAGCTGCGATTTTTCGCTTGAATGTTTTTTGTACTGATTGTTGCAATGAGCAGAGGCTTAGCCAGGTATTGTGACTGTAAAATAAGATCACAAATAATTTGTATGTCAGAAGCATTCTCCAATGTTTTCTTGGCTATATAACTTGCAGGATTTTTTTCCTTGGTCTGATACTTAAAGCATGCTAACTAGTTTTTTCTGAAATTCGTATATAGTTTATTTTGGTGTGTAGTATTTATTTAGTTTTATTATTTTTGAAAGCCTTAAAAGTGTCTTGGTTAATTTTTAAAACTATGCTTGCCATTTAATTTATGGACAACGTATAGTCTATGAAAATGTTTCATTCTGAATGCCAAAGAGCAATATTCTAAGCATTCCATAATGAAAGTGCAGTTCTAGTATGCTAAGTGTTGGAGCCCATATGCCCCTCCCATCTTCAAAAAGTAAGATCATTGATTCATTGCTCTTTGCTCGACTTGAAAGTGCGTTGTGACCTTCAGGGATTGTTGCTCATTTCACCATACTTGATCTGGAAGTATGATCTGGATGATAGACAAGAAAAATATAGAATTACCAAAGGTGCGTGCGCATGCTTGTGTGTGTGTGTGGGAAAATCTGTTGTTGCTCCTGATGCAGCAGTAAAATGGACTTCCTTAAACATGGCCCCATGGCTCAATACATGAGTTGGCCGATACAGTCCGAGCTAGCATTTCTTGGAGCCAGTTCAAGTCTGTATCTTTCCCATCTCCAGGATGATAATTGGTTTTCATTGCTAGCTTGCAAAACAGCATCCTTGTCCTGTTGCTTTTCCTCTTTAACCCATATATTCAGTGCATATCAAACTCCTGGAATATAACTGTCACGCCCCGGATCGGGGGTGAACCTTTTAATTTGAAATTTAGAAAATATACAATTTAGATACAATAATCCTTCCAAAAAATCAAATTCTTAAGAAAAGAGTGAACTCAACGCTACTATATATTCTCTAAAATCTCATAAATTCACTTATGCCACCTGGTAGTTATCTCACCTTCCTCATCTAATACTGTCACTTGTCATCTGTTTTAACTGTCACAACCATCAACTTCCTTTGAAAAAATATTTGAGATAAACGGGCGAGTCCAACTCAGTAAGTAGCAAATATATATTAGTGTGTAAATATGAACAATTTATAAAATGCAGAACAAAATAGTCTAAAAATAATAGTGGTATTTAAGAAGCATTTTATTATAATAATAATATAGACCAAAAGACCTCACGTACAAGTGTACTAGAATAACATAAAAAATAGAAATAGAGACCATGTTTACCTCATGACAAAGGTTATGCATAATTGCAGTTAGCCAAGTAGAACATATACCACTTTGTCTCTAAAGTGAGTGCACTCAAAATAGAGGCAACAATTTTACAATCATGGCAAGGTCAGAATAGAGACCAAATTATATAACTTTGTCTCTAAAGTGAGTGCACTCAAAATAGAAGCAACAATTTTACAATCATGGCAAGGTCAGAATAGAGACCAAATTATATACCTGCAACAAGGTCAGAACAGATGTTACAATTTTACACTCATGGCAAGGTTAGAACAGAGGCCACAATTTTACACACGTGGCAAGGTTAGAACGTAGGCCACAATTATAACTTGTGGTAAGGCCCGTAACCAAAGCAGAACATAATCTTATACCTCAAGTTTTTCAGATACAATGCAATATTAAAAGAGTATACTTACAAATAATAACTTCATATTCAATGTTATACAATAGAGAAATAGAGTACAAAAAAATTGTTTATGTCTACACCTGTCATGAAAAAATGTTACATTTTATTTTTCATAAACACTGAGTAGTGCAGAAAATAACCAAGGTTGGTTTCTGTGATGCCCGTAGCCCCCATTTGGAATTAGATGGTGACTGAAGCGTTGGGACATGTAACTCAAGGCTACATACCCCGTACATGACAGTTAAGATGTAATGCACCTATTATATTCTAGCAGTATGTAATAAATCGCAGTGAAAATTCATGTAAATATAAGTAAGATTTAAAGCAATTTGTAAAATAGCATAGTACCATGAACTAATTATCCCAAAAGATTTCATTGTGTTCAAATTACTTCAAAATAGAAAATATTGTGAAATCTCCCAAAAACAATAGGGATCTCCAAAGGTAAACCATAAATCCTTTCTTTTCTTTTCTTTTTTTACTACAATCTTCCAAGATCCCTATCAAAACCCTACAAGGCCTTCTCTATTTGGCCTTGTGCAATTGGTTTGCCATCATTATTTTCACTGACCATGCCACTCTTAAGTACCTTCTCACAAAGGAGAGTTGGTAGGTGGATAGAGGGAAGTAGGACTTTGGAACCGACTAGGACTTTTCAACGGGCGGATAACTTTTCAATTAGAGGATACTAGGCATTAAAAAAACAAAAAAAAAGGTTGGTAGGTAGGAGGGACGTACAGAGTTTTTTTAGAAGAAAAAAAGACTATCGTTTTGGTGCTCCCATGGAGAACTAAAGCTTAGGTGAAACCTAAGACAGAAATTGATTGGTGAAAATGCTTTGATTATGTTTCAATTAACAGATTAAGCTATATTGTTTAAGATTCTAGAATTGAATTCTCTATTTGTTTTGGATATTATAAGTTTGAGAGAATTATATTAAATCTTGTTATGGTTTGATTTTGTTGAACTATAGGATTATGAATATATGATTGTGACTTAAACAGGTTCTTTGAGCTATTGATTTGATCTTTTGCTACACTATTGTTTGTGAACATAGTGTCATCTTTAGATCTGATATTCCTTTTTATACATGAAAACTATGGTTTATAAATAGGAGAATAGATTCTACAATTAAATTTAAGAAATTAGATGAGTATATTGTCATATCTTCCGATTAGGAATTTGGTGTTTTAATTCCTAATCGTGTGTATAATTTGGATTGAAAAAATCAAAGTATTGGATCCAGTTAGTGGAAGTCCAAACCTTTACTTGCATTTTTATCCATTTCCTAATCTCATTTTAATTATGTGTTTTAGGTAGATTTCAAATTACTTTTCAGATTTCTATCATCTTGTCATTTGATATTTTCCTTTAAGTTTGCGTTCTTGTAGTGTTTTTTTCGACACATTGTGGATCGACACCCTGAACAATACTATAACACCGCATAGTAGTAGTTTGGGCGTAATCAGTGCCCCTGAGGGTCTCTAGGGTTTTGACAAGTGACATCATGTGAGGAAATGTGTGTGTTAGCCAAAACCTAGAGACTAGGTTTTTGCCCCATCCCAATGCAACTCTTCCACTTCTCAATCATTTCACTCTTCTAGAAAGTCATGCATGAGTGATACTCGGCATTTCCCCCTTGAAACCGAAACTCCATCCTTTTAGTGGGTCGTGCCCTTGCCTTTTGAACTCCCCTAGGCTTCACTTCTCCATGGGGTCCTCTTGGAACACACACAATCTTGACAAGTGGCATGCAAGCATGAGAGGTTTGGTAAGGGTGTGTTAGCAGAGTGAAATCCTTGGCCTTCTCAATGTGTCTTATCATTTCCTTCCTCTAGAAGCCCTCCAGGTTGGTGACAAGCGTCAAGTCGGGTGCTTCTCTCAAACAAGGTCTTCTTCATGTGTGACAAGTGGCAGAAGGTAGGTGAGTATCCCTTGATAGGCGGTGGGGCTTTGGGTACCAAAACCCTAAAGTCTCTCACCCCTTTACCCCATATCACGTCTAGGTTCATTGCACCTAGTGTGGACACAAGTGGAATGACATGTGGATGTGATGAGTTGGGTGTGTGCCCTAAGGTCCACTAGGGTTTCCAAACCCTAAACCTATGTGATGGCCGAAATCTATGGGCCTTGTGGGCTTCCCTTGTTTGCTTAGATGCTTAATGTATTAGGTTCAAAGTTCCTAAGTATCCTCTACCATCTTGCTTGGCCCAACAAACATACATAACCCGATAACGAAATATGAATGAAAACTTGGCTAAGTCCGGGTTATCATAGCGGAACATGGAGGTTTATGTGGACAATCTACTCGTGAATAGCATGACCCCTAAACAACACTTTGTTGATCTACGCAAGGCCTTCGCAGTACTAAGGCACTACCAGATGAAGCTTAACCTAGCAAAGTGCACGTTTGGGAAGTTCTTGGGTTTCATGGTTTTGGAGCAGGAAATAGAGGCCCACCTGGAGAAGGTAGAGGCCATACTCAATATGGACCCACCTTGAAGCATCAACAACGTACAAAGACTCGTCGGCCGAGTGGCGGCCCTCAATCGATTTGTCTTCAGATCAACGGACAAATTCCTGCCGTTTTCCAGGATGTTGTGGAAGGCCCAGACTTTAGATGGTGAGTGTAACCAGGCCTTCGAAAGCCTCAAGCAGTACCTTGTTAGTCCCTCACTACTCAGTCAAGTTGAAGCAGAAGAAGTTTAAGCTTGTATTTGTATGTTTCCCCGTACGCAATCTCCGCGGCTTTGGAGCAAGACTTGCTCTATGAGGATCAACGAGGTGAGTCTAGTCTAACAAATTGCTCGACCTTCTCAACCTTCCCTCACTTCTACGAGGGTCAACGGGTTGAGTCCGGTCTTACAAACTGCTTGACATCCTTAACCTTCCTTCACTTCTAAGAGGGTCAACGAGGCGAGTCCAGTCTTACAAACTACTCGACCTCCTCAACATTCCATAACTTCTACGAGGGTCAACGAGGCGAGTCCAGTCTTACGAACTGATCGACCTCCTCAACCTTCTCTCACTTCTATGAGGGTCAAGGAGGCGAGTCTAATCTTACGAACTGCTCGACCTCCTCAACCTTCTCTCACTTCTACAAGGATCAAGGAGGCGAGTCCAGTTTAATGAACTGCTCGACCTCCTCAACCTCCCCTCAGTTCTACGAGGGTCAATGAGGCGAGTCCAGTCTTACGAACTGCTCGACCTCCTCAACATTTCCTAACTTCTACAAGGGTCAATGAGGCAAGTCCAGTCTTACAAACTGCTCGACCTACTCAGCCTTCTCTTACTTCTACGAGGATCAACGGGGTGAGTCCAATTTTACGAACTGCTTAACCTCCTCAACCTTCCCTCACTTCTACAAGGGTCAATGGGGTGAGTGCAGTCTTACGAACTGATCAACCTCCCTAACGCAATTTTGATTATCTTGCATCTAAGGTTTGGTTATGTATGTTTGTTAATCTGAGTTGTTTTAAACACCGTTGCAGTCCCTGATAGAGAAAGTAAAGAAACAGTAGCAAAGGGAGGGAGGAAGGTAAAGAGTTTGCAAAGAAGAGAAAGTATGCCATTGATATGTATATATGGTATAAAGAGCGCGAGCTTACAAAAAAAGAAAAGAAGAGAAGAAAAGAGGGCTACAAAGAAACAAAAAGTCAGCCAGCGGGGTCATCAGGGAAGGCATTGGGCATCAAGTCTAGGCTTATGGAGGTGCCATGCTTCGGCGCCTACGGGTCCAGTGGTAAGGTTGCCAAGTTGAGGGACCTCAAGTTGCCCTATGGATTCTCCAACACGTGGTCTCACATCCTCTTCAAGCCTCTACGACTAGGCTTGTCTTGGACTAGCGGGGCCAACCTCAGTTATGCATCTAGGCCCTCATCTTGCACCTCTGTCAAGTCACTCCTCAAATCCCTAACGAGAACGTTGCTGGCGGCAAGCTGGTGCTCCACCTCAAACAATTTGGCTTCCTCGACCTCTAAGTCCTTCACCTAATGCGACTTAGAGTCAAGGAACTTCTTTTTCTTCTTCAGGGACTCAGAGAGAGACTCGACTTGCTTCTCGAGCCACTTGTATGCTTCAGTGTCGGAGTCACACTAATTCACTAGTTTAGCATTCTCCTTCTGAAGCTCATGCACCGACTCCTCTAACTTCCACAGCTCCGTCGTCCGGATTCAACAACTCCTACAGGGTATCTCGCACCCGCCCTTGAAACACAGCCTTGAGCCTGCGCTACCCGACCTCCTCCTAACTCACTAAAAAATGAGCAGTACAAAGCAAAATTTTGAATACCGTACTGATCAAGGCACTGGAACGAAATATTTCAGTACCGGTACCGTTTCGAGTACCATTTCGGAATAGTCGATATATGAATAAATTATATATATAAATTATATTCTAAAATAATAGTCTATATTATGAATAAATTATATATAAATACATATATATATATATATATATGAAAATTATAAATAGTCTAGTCTGAATTAGGGGTCAAAAAATAAACTTGTAGTTTGAAAAAAAAAAATTAAAGATCGAAATATAAGCCGAAATATCGGCCGGTATTTGGGCCAGTACGAAATATATGTAATACATGTACCAGGCCAGTGGCCAGTACGGCAAATACCAACCAGTACGGTACGGTATTTAAAACAATAACACAAAGAATATCCCAAGTGCAGGAGAGTATCACGTAATAATAAGGAATAAAATTCCTAGATCGTCTTTTCAGGAAAATTGCTTAAAATCAAACTCATGTTAAATGGTAAAAATATTTACAAAAATAAAAATAAAAATAAAAGTGGTGATATGTACAATGAATGAAAAAGTACAATGGAAATGAAAATGTTACTAGTCGTGAACCAAATTCATGGTGTTGGATTTTGAGTGTAGCGAAAAAAAGTAAGAGATTGAGATTCAAGACAGTAAACTAAAATTGTTGAAGTTAATTAACCGAAATTTAAAGGAACAAGAAAAATAAATAACATCAAATTAAATAAGCAGGAATTAAAGGTGCATGAAAAATAAATGACATTAATTTAAATGAGCAGGAATTAAAATAAACACTTAAAGATTACAAAAACACATTTTAAATTTCAAACTAAAATAAAATAACAATAAAATTAGAGATTGAGCCTATAGGTGAAGGATGAAAACTAGACAATAACAGTTGGGCCATAAGGCAATAGTTAGGCCATAAGGCTCTCAATTGCGTTTCCATGCTCTCTCCAAAAACATAAGAAAAATAAAAACACACTAAGGAGATGTTTGAATTGGGAGGAGAGTTGAGATAAGTTGATATGATTTGTAAATAGTAAAATAAGATATTTTATTAATATTATTTATTAATATTATTATTATTATAAGATTTGAAAAAATGATTGTTTATTATTTTTTGTGTAGAAATTTGAAAAAATTCTTTTGAGATTTGAAAAAGTTAAATTATTTATTATATTTTGGTATGAGAATTTGGGAAGATATTTTCAGGATTTGAAAAAAAAATATGTTATTATATTTTGTGTAAGAATTTAAAAATGTTGTAATGATGAAAATGAGATGAGTTGAGGAGACTAACGAATCCAAACAGCCCCTAAGTTACTCACGCCTACTCCTAATCTACTTCAAACTCTAACTGACTGCCTCTCTTCGTCCGTTTCAGGCCTTATACAGGCTTCAAAAAGACTCCATGTGAGTTGCTTTCGGTGTCCAACTTGTTTTTGTTCCGTGCCGTAGTGCGTCCAAGCCCCTTGTCTCTGCATGTTTTGCGCCGATTGCTTTTTATTTTTTCTTTCGTGCGGCGTAAAACCAATGGGTCCCGTATCCACCGAAATGCTCATGCGTGATTCTTGCATGTTTTTGCTTTCGACGTCAATTCTTTTCATGGCTTCTCCACCGAATGAATTTTCTGTTTCTTCTTCCCAGCTGCATGCGCATCGTCTTGCCTTCGGCAAACGGAACCATGCGAATGCATTTCTTTCTTCCCAGCGTACGCGTCCGTCCGAAACGAAGAATAAGAAACCAAAAAATTGCTGCCTTCTTTCCGTCAAACGAAAAACTTGGGTTCCGCTTAGGAGTTTAAAAATGCTTGCGTCCCTTTCCACATGAAGTGTGCGTGAGTCTTTTTTTTTTCTTCTTCTTCTTCGTGTTTCCTTCCCGTCGCTGGGTTCTTCTTTGTCGAACGAAATTCGGCGTGCAAAATCGAGAAGAACTTCGATATTTTTTTTTTCTGGGTCTTCGCATCCAGCCAAAACCGAAAACCAGACTTCTTCTTGCAAAGTTTACTTGCTTGGATCAATTTTGACACACTCTAGCTGCCTCTGGTTCCTCATTAAACTTAAGGCAGCAGCTGGGTTCTCAACAGGGAAGCAAGAGACGCCCGGAATCTAGTTTGGCTTGCTGCTTGGCACACCATACTTCTTTCGAACCTTGACTATCCGACTACTGTATAGGCACAAAACAAACACCCAACAACAGAGAGCAGGAAACGGGCCGTTGGTTGCTCTGTTTTATGGAAGAAAAACAGAGGTGCAACCCAACTTCTTCATGCAGTCTTGGCAGCGTCGGTGATGGTGGTGGTGGCGGCACGAGGTTGGCAAGGGCTGAACATGGAGAGGACGTGCACAGTGGCTAAGTGCTCTGAGAGCTGTAGCAGGATGAGGTCGTGCATGGAGGTTGTTTCCAACGAGGGTGATTCATGGCTGTGGCGAAAGGGCAGGAGAAGAGCAGCGTGGCGGTGCAGCGGCTGCTGCAGGCAAGGTGGAGGCCGTGAGGGTGCTGTAAAACAAAAAGAAAATAAATAAATAAATAGAAAAAAAAAAGAAATTAGACATAAAAAAATGAAGAATAGAATATTAAAAGTGTTGTGCATGTGAAAAAATATTACTCAATTAAATCATAAGTATTAAAATTAAGCACAAACTATGCTATAAACCAATTTAAATCACAATTTAGATTTATATCTCTTAACTATTTTTTCATCTAAAATCAGTAATAAAATAATTAAATAATTAAAAATATATTGGTTCTACATATACAAAATATGCAATAATTCAACTCAATCACCTCTTGCGATTTAGCAAGATCAAACTTGAATGTGGCCTTTTGTCGACGAAGCCGAGCCATCCTCTAATGCCTCTGCCGACGACCAAATTCAGCCTTAACAAAGGGCCTCCTCCAATTTCTCTTTCTCCTCCCTCTCCCGCATTCAAAGCTAGGTTGGCTAAGGAGTAAAGTGCCTGGTTCTCTTCCACTAGAGCTCCTCGACAGTCCACAGTGAAAGCCACCGATTGCCCCGTCACAAATGTAAAACAAAGTCAGAACCCAACAGGCCAAGACAAATCGAGAAGAAAGAAAAGGGTGAGAGAAAATTGCACGTCAAAACATACAGGTCCCTAAGGGCTCGGTCATTTCCTGGAAGGACTCCTCACAAGCCCTCCTCGACCTCAAATGGCGAGGAGACGAAAGAGGAGTCCATGACCAGACCCCTTTTCTCCTCAAGCAGGGGTTAGGATGATGTCTCAGCATCATCCTTTGTGTCATCCTCAAGCGCCTTGGCGACCCATGCTTTGGTGCCATATCCAAGTTTCGACCTGGGTCCATCGCCTTGGTCCCCAAACCCCTCAGGCGCCTTCTTCGCGGGGACGCGTTCTCCCCCTTAGGTGCCATAACCAAGAATGTTAGCTTCATCTAGCAAAACCTCAGAGTAGACATCATCTGGATGCGCTCTGACCCAGGCTCGGACAGTCTCCAACCTGCTTGCCTCCTCTAGAGTCACCTTCGGTCTAACATCTTTGTCTATAGGCATGACCCCCTATATGGCTCTCACATGGTACTCCCGCCTAACAGTTTTCCCTGTCAGAAACTTCCACCCCTTGCCATACAGGAAAAAGAACCGTTGGTTCCAATCTTTAACCCGATTGTACTATAGCTCCAAACGAGCCACTGCCTGACCTGGATGTGAGTGGAAGCTGCAAATGTTCCTTTTATGCATCAAAACATTGTGGGCCAAGAGAAACTCTTGGGAAATGAGGTCTAGATGTATAGGGTCAACCTCCTCCAGTGCCCTACACGTAACGATACAGCAGTACACCAAAATTCTCCACACATTAGGGTGAAGCTGTGCAGGGGCTAGGTGAAGAAAGTCCAAGATCTCAACCCACTTGCCACACCAAAATGTTCAAGGTGACGCTGCGCAAGAGATGACAGAAAGGGAAGTGCAACCCACTGGTAAACATGCAAGGTCTAGTCTCACTTTCGAGGCGTAACCCTCAGAATCCACGGCCCCTTCGTGGCCCTTCCAAGATGGCAAAATCTAGGAATCCATAGGTGGTCCTCAATAATCGCATGGTCGCAGAAGTAACCTCCGACCTCGAGTTGTAGCCCTTAAAAAATTGGGATGCATCGCGAGCCAATGACGGGTCGTTTCCCCCTAGGTTTCAGAGGGATTTGGTGGGACGGCCAGAGCTCGAGTCTTGGGTGGTGGTGAGAGAGGTATTCTTAGCAACCATTAGAGCAGAAAAAAGGGGACTGGTTACACACATGAAAGAAGGAGAAAAGGGAGTGGAGAAGCAGGAGAGCAAGAACACGATTTCTATGGTACCAAAACAGAGTAACGACAAGCATAATAGAAATAGGAAAGGGAGGGACTTTAAATAGCCACTCGCATCGGTTGGACTGACCTAGATAACGGGCGAGACACGCGCTACAAGAAGGAAGGTGGACTGGGGCAAACCTTGTGATACATGTTACACGAAGCAACGTGGGAGAGGAACTATCAGCTGTTTAGCCCGAGCAAGAAGATTCATACAGGTGCAATCAAAAGCATGTCAATTTGTCTGAAGTGTGCCGCCAAAACAACCCAAAAATAAAGAAATTCTCACTAAACTTGTTTAGTGAGAATTGGCGGGATAACTGGGAGGGTTATTCCCCACCCGACCTATGTTGGTTGAGCTTGGGCAGGATAGTGAGGCCAATTTCAACCTAGGCCTTACCCCACAACGGCCTTAGAATCGCCAAAAGGGCCCAGCCCTCTAGTTGTCTCAGGTGAAGAAGAGTGCATCGTGTAGGAAACTGGATGAAGGGGGACAGATGGGACGCACCGACTTTGACATCCCTTATGACACCTAGCATTAAAGGGCCCACACTGGCAAGTGAATGGAGGATGTGGGCTCACCCACTATAGGGACCCACCCTGGAAGTCACATCGCATTAAAAGCGTTGTCTCAAAACTCATGTCGCATTGAAAACCCTACCTCGAAACACCACGTTACATTAAATACCCAAACTAAAGCAGCTACGGGTTGGACGGCAAAACCCTGACACTAGATATAAAATGTCTTTCCTAAAACCTCATATAAAAGCTACATCTCAGGTACAAAGAACTCTTTCGGAACTCAATAATTCACTAGCCATTACCCTTGACACGAGAAACTGACTTAAGCATCGGACATTTCCCGGGCCACCACGAGCCCACCTTCGTCCTTGTATTTGTAGGTGAACATAGCGGTCCGAGTTATTAAAACCTTGTCCAGGCATACAAAACACGACGTTAACATTCTCAATTGTGGGCTATAAAGTTGCTTGATTGATGAAAACTGTCCAAGTTTTAACGTATGGCAATCCATTTGATTTTTTTGGTTGACAAATAAAGGGAAGGCTATTTTGATAAAATTAAATTTCAATACCATTTATGATATTTTGTGGAATTTAGATTGTTCTTAGAAAAATGCGAACAAAGAAGAAGAAGTACCAATTTGTTATTTACCCGAAATATTAAATGGAAACATGCTCAGTTTGGATACACAATCATCTTATTACATCTCAATCATTATAATTTTTTTAAATTCTCATACAAAAATATAATAAATAATTTAATTTTTTCAAATTTTAAAATAAAAATAATACTAAAAATTATATTCTAATAATACTTTATTCAATTATTAAACAACATATCTCATCTCATTCCATCTCATCTCAACTCATCATTACATATTTTTCAAATCCTCATACAAAATATAATAAAAAATTTAACTTTTTCAAATCACAATTCAACTTTTTCAAATCTTAAAATTAAAAAATAATATTTTAAATTTTAAAACAAAATACAAAATTCTCATCTCAACCTCCAAATCTCCCCTAACTTAAGATATGTTTGGGGTAAAGATGAGATTTCTCATCTCTATCTCAATCTTATCTTATCATTATAACTTTTTTACATTCTCATACAAAATATAATAAACAATTCAACCTTTTCAAATTCCAATACAACTTTTTTAAATTTCAATATTTTAAATTAATATTTTAAACTTTTATCTTAATACTATTCATAAAATTTTTAAAAATTTTTATCTTATCTCACCTATCAAGCATATCCTTAATATCTAAACCTAACTTCAACCATTATTACCAAAATCAAATTATTGTTTTCCAGCGAGGGTGTCGTCCAAAAAGTCAAAAAGCCTGGCGCATCCACCTTTCAACATACGGAAAGCCTGGTGCGACCAAAAAGTCAAAAAACTGGACATTGTGGAAAATAAATTAACCAAGCTCACGTATGTATATGACATTTATTTATTTATTTTTTTAAATAGTATGTATAAGACTTGAGTTCATTATAACAATATAACAAAAGATTGGATATGTACAACATCTTTTGCTTGTCCAATTGGAAAAATATGTTGTATGCGTGGCTCTACGACCATCACTAGATCCCGTTATTGCATTTCATGTCAGCTTTTTTTATTATTTTTTTTACATACATTTTTTTTATATTTTTTTTAAAAACTCATAATATTATTAAAAAATATTTTCTTAATCATTAAATAAAAAAATATTAAGAAAAATCCCAGAGGGAGGACCAACATTTTCCATGTTGTATAATTGTGAAAAATAATTCATTGCATCTCATAAACACAAACACTCTCAACATAGCTCATAAGATGAAGTTCTATTTCTTATTCATTTGATTAGAATGTACGTGACATGAGTACGTTTATTCCCTTAATTATAATTTAGATGTATTCCTTTCTATATATGTGTTGTCTGGTTGTCTCTTTTTCTTTTTTTTCCTTTTATCTTTATGCATTTATACGTCCGTGATTCCATGTTGATCAACATTATAAAGACAGATTTTATATACTCAAGTTAAGTGAGAGAGCAAGACAGGTGCATGTAATGCGTGCCGCCTCCCTAGTATTCAATAACTTTCAATCATGATGATCTCTCCTTTTGTTGTCAAAATATATTAAAAGATCTGCCATTCAAATAATTAAAACCGAGATTACTGTTTTCTGAATTGGAAGTAGAGTACGCTCCTAACCGGAGGGAAGCCTCTCCGTTTCTTTCACTTTTATCTGAACATTGAAAGGATCCCGCTCCAATTGGAAATAGAAAAATTCTTCACATCAATCATAAATTGTCACCTCATATTTTATATTTTATGAAAAATATCTGTACATCTTATAAAAAAATTATAGATGCGAAATTTTAGTTGATATAATGGATATTGTGAAACAAAGAAAGATAGAAGATACATAATACATGTAATAGTCTTTTGAACTCACTCATGCGCAATAGTAATTAGTAACTATTAGATATGATTAATTAAATTATTAATATATTTTCCATATCAACAATGTACCTTACTGACACTAACAGATCAAATTTTAGGACCGAAATCGTTTAAAACTTGCTGAGAGTGAATCGATCCCACTTTGTTCTTCATCAAACAATGCTGCAGAGTACCTGCATTGTCCTGATCTCTCTTCTGTGCACATTTTCTCGGTTCGGTAGAGCGGAGCTCAACTTCACTCTTCCCGGCCAGCATCCCAACCCCGAAGCTGTTGTCCAAGAAGTTCACAGGTACCTACATTTTCACGACCTATTTTTATTACCCTAATCCGGCTCATTTTGCTGCGTTTCTTTTTTTTTTTTGGGTTGGTCTGTACCTTAGTTTATTTATTTTCTTGCAGGAGGGTAAATGCTTCTGTAAATTATAGGAGCATGCTACAAGTATCCCAGCAAGACACTGCTTCATGCCTAACCGGGAACCCCATAGATGACTGCTGGAAATGTGACCCAGACTGGCCCAACAACCGACAGAGACTAGCAGATTGCGCCATTGGGTTCGGACAGTACGCTATGGGGGGCAAGAATGGAGAATTCTATATTGTCACCGACTCCACAGACGATGATCCTGTGAATCCTAGGCCAGGGACTCTACGTTATGCTGTGATCCAAACTGAACCTTTGTGGATCGTGTTCCCCAGCAACATGCTCATAAAACTATCCCAGGAGCTCATCTTTAATAGCTATAAAACTCTCGACGGGCGTGGGGCTAATGTTCACATCGTGGGTGGAGGCTGCATTACTCTTCAGTTCATAAGCAATGTCATCATTCACAACATACATATCCACCATTGTCATCCCTCAGGTGAGAAATTAAAGAATATTCTAACTGCTTTTTTTTTTTTTTTTTGAGTAAGAAAAACAAAATGTTGATCTACATCGATCCACATTTTGTATGATTCTGTTACAAGCGCTCACATAAAATCTTATGTCCTTAAGTAGTATCAATAACTAACCAAAATATCCATTGTTTTTCTAAATTGTAAATTAATTTGAATGTCAATTTATATATACCTTAAAATACTAAATTTTAATAATTTCACCATTGATTAAGATCTAGCTAGTTGTCAATATTAACTAAAAAGGATATGTGAAACAATCTTCATAGTTATGTCGTCACAAAAATTACTGTAAATTATCAATTTTTTATGGTTTAGGATTCAAATATTTCGATTTTACTGCAAATTAAGTTTGAGGAGTAAAATGTGATATCTCTAAATTAAGAAATTTACCAAAATGGTGAACTTTTTATCTTTGCCCAACCATGCATAAATATATATAAATATATATATATATATATATATATATATATATATATATTCTATTATAACAAGTGGTTATCTAACTGTAAATAATAATTTTTGTTGTTTTTCTGTTAACTTTTCTTGTTTTTCGTTAAATCTTGTTTTACCAAAAGACCATTAAAATTCTTGATCATTTGACGTGAAGCTCCATTGTAGAATTTAATAAAGGATTTTGTTTTACCAAATGGTCGTTAAGACTCATAACCATTTGACGTGTAACTCCCTTATATAATTTAATGAAAGATCATATCTTACCAAAAGATCTTTATTATTAAATTAATAATATTTTAGTATTATATTGAAAGTAAATAGATAATTCAATATGGAGGCAACCAATGCTCATATTTTGCTGAAATTTAATTTTTTTTAATCTTAATTTTTAATCTTTTTTTAACCTTGTATTTTCTTTTTCTAGACAAATAAACTACTAATTTTTTTATTTTTTTTTATTTAAATCATTTTGTCAGTGCAACTCGGGACTAACGCACCCTAAACCATTCCCTAGTATATATATATATGTATGAAAAATTCTATTCATCACTTTTATATATACACCACATTTTTTTATTTTTTATTTTTTATTTTTTATTTTTATTTTTATTTTTCTTCTCTTATCAAATGTGTGTGGTATATGGATGATGAGTAGAAGAATTTAATAAGTTTAAGAAAAATAAAATCAAAAGAAAAAATTAAAAAAAAATAGTATGTGATATGTTGTCTGTGTGAATAATGAGTAGTAAAATTATATATAAATATATATATATATATATATATTCATGTATATGTATATGTATGACATTTTTTCAAGGAATACTATCAGTGACAGTAATTTAATCATGATTGGGACACCCATTAAGGGTTTTATTTAAAAGTTAGGTTTGAGAGTCCGAAAAGAGCCCGTAATCCGAGTGTATTGCCGGGGAAAAGAAAACGTTTTATTCGTATGTCATAATAACATCACCACGCTTGTCCACGCACCCAAACATTGTGCCCTTTGATGCGCAAGCTGGGTCCCATTAGAAGACGTCTGATACTGGCACCAAAGCAACTTCTCAATTCGTCAACAAAGTAAAGGAATGATTAGATGCTTTTATCTTTAGATTTGATTTTTGGTATCAATATTAATTATTCAAAAAGCAGAATCCAAAGTTGAAATTGTTGTTCGTTCCAATAATGTCCAGGTGAGACTAATGTGCGGTCGAGTCCAACCCACTACGGTTGGCGCACAAAATCCGACGGCGATGGGATATCGATTTTTGGGTCGAAAGACATATGGATAGACCATTGCTCCCTGTCGCACTGCAAGGACGGCTTGATTGACGCTGTGGAGGGGTCCACTGGGATCACGATATCGAACAACTATTTCTCGAATCACGACGAGGTGATGCTGCTGGGCGCCAGCGACGACTACTTGCCTGACTCCGGAATGCAGGTGACTATTGCCTTCAATCATTTTGGTGAGAAGTTGGTGCAGAGGATGCCCAGGTGCAGGCGCGGCTATATCCACGTCGTCAACAACGATTTCACGCAGTGGGAGATGTATGCTATTGGTGGCAGCGGTAACCCCACCATCAATAGCCAAGGCAACCGCTACACAGCTCCGTCCAACCACAATGCCAAAGAGGTAATTAAGCTTACATAAAATACATACACGTGATTTGGTCGTTATTTGAACAAAAACCAAAAAGAAATCATAGTTCGGTGGTCCGTAAACAATCACTTTAAAAAAAAAAAAAATACGAGATTTATAAAAAAAAAAAAAATAAATCTTATTTTTTTTAAAATAACTGCATAATATTTATACATTTTACAATTGTATATAATATTATTTAATACAAAATTATAATCTCCAAACATAAGACTTGGCAAGTAATTATTAGTGTGCAATGAAGGTGTGGTGCTTCACATGGGCAGGTAACGAAGCGAGTTGACACAGCGGAAGGGGAATGGAGGGGATGGAATTGGAGGTCTGAAGGGGATATAATGGTAAATGGAGCATTCTTTGTGGCGTCGGGTGAGGGTGTAGAGGTTAAGTACGAGAAGGCCTATAGCGTTGAGCCCAAATCTGCTGTTCTCATTGACCAGCTCATCATGCACGCCGGTGTACTCGGCGTTGGTGGCAGGTTAATTTGTCAATTTCCTTCCTTATCCTTTCCTTGATTTCTTTCTGTTATTTATTTATCTATTTCATTTATTTTGTTATAATTTCCTTTTTGTTCCCTCTCTTTTCTTTTTGCCTCTGTTTTTCCCGTTTCTTTTTACTTTTATAATCATTTTTTGTGTCGGCTCGCCTAGACTATTAAATTGTCACAAATAGCGGTCCCTTTTACAACTTATTAAACTTTAAAGATCTAGACAGTCCACATTTATGCGTGAATTAGAATGCTATTTCTAAACTCGAAGTTTGGGCTAGCCTGCGTACGTGTATTTTTCATGTTGTTAACAGTCTTGAACTCGGGTAGACCCGGTCTAATTTAGATATTGAGAATACTTTATTATTATATTATTATTTTTTACATACTTTTTATTACTATTCATTTATATTCAATATTCTATCATTATTTTTTTATTACTATTTACAAAATATTTAAAAATATCTCACTATCCAAATGTAACCCTAGTTATAGTATGTGATAACATGCATACGATATAGAATCTAATAAATGGTTTATACAAAGAAAAATTATATTCATCATTCTTATATCACATATTATATATAATTTTTTATTTATTTTTCTTATCATATATGTGATGTATGAATGATGTAGAGAGAACAACTTGGGAATGTGGAGCAAAGGAAGCGAGGGTGATGGCAGCGGTTTTGGGTCAGGCCCAGATTATACAGATGATTTTTCAGGGAGCAGCGTGCTATTGTCTCCTTTTAACTCTTTTCTCGTATCTCCTTCGATTGTGTTTTCATGCTTGTTATTTTATAAAGTACATCCGTCATTTTTGTAATAATGAAAAATTATGCAGTGATTTTCTTTTCTTGATATATATCCCTTAGAAAAGGAAAAAGAAAAAGAAGTAGCCCCTCGCACTACCAAAAAGACTGAATAACATCCAACAACTCATGGTTTACAAAAAAAGAATAAAAACACATGGTGAATTCAGAAATAGATTTAGTTAGAAAAAAAATGAAAGATGCTCTTGATTGAAAACAAAAATTTAGTAAAAAGGAAGCAGCGGGCAGAAGTTTCAAGACCCAATGGCACAATATGATGCTAATAATTGAGATAATACATCATGCTAATATAAGTACGGCTTTAACATCTCATATTTGGAGGGTCAGAGAGTTACTTCATGTTACTTAGAATAATCTCCAAAGAACATAATATATATACCTAAAGTCTCTGTAAAATATAAATCTTATTGGCTCAAAACTACTCCAATATAATTACTCGAAGACTCCACGAAGTCTCAAAATAAGCGGCAACCTTCCAAAATACCAAGTCAATAGAACAAAACAAATCTATTGAATAAAACTCTAAAATAATTGAAGTCCCCTCTTGGTACTTAATCAACCAAGCTTACATTAAAACTAAGCAAAAATTTAAAAATCCGACTCCGCTCTGACTCCACTCCAGCTTTGCTCCGACTCCGAGAAAAAGAAGTCAAAGTCGGATTTATTTTTAATTTTTCAGTCGGAGTTGGAGTCGGAGGTGTTGTTAGACCGATTTCAATTCCGATCTGATCTGATTCTGACTTTATGCTCCAACTTTGCTTGCCGTCTGAATCCGACTCCGATATTGTACATATATTATAAAAATATATATTTATCTATATATTTATCATATATACTAGTATAGTTATATAGTTATATAACTAGAACTTATATAGTTAAATTCAATAACATACTAGTATGAGTTAATTATTATAAAATAATATACTTCTACAATAATATAAATAGACTAATGATAGTTTAGTATATGTAATATCATAGGATTACTACCATATATAATCAAGTATAGAAATAAGTTAGACACTAGTATTTAAATAAGTCTAGTATAATAAGTTAATAACACATATACTAATTTATTAAAGTATAATAACATGTAATTAGACACTAAGAAGTTTAGTCTAGAATTAAGTTAGAAATAAATTAGACATTAGTATAATAACATGTAATACTAATGTATAAAAACATGTAATTAGACATTATAGTATGTCTTCTATATAAATAAATTAGACATTGGTATAGAAATAACTAATAAGCCTAATAAAATAAGTTAATAACACATAATACTAATTTACTGATAGATAAACTGAGTGTACGATCCAAACCCTAAAGGATATGTTGCGAGTATGGGTGCTAGAACTAAGTGGTGATTGGGAAAGTCACCTACTGTTAGTGGAATTTGCTTACAACAATAGCTTTTAGGCCACAATACAGATGACACCTTACGAGGCACTGCATGAGAGAAAGTGTAGATCCCTGCTGTATTGGAACGAAGTTGAAGAAAAGAAGATATTAGGACCTGAATACTTACAAGAGATCCGGAAACAAGTAGCTTTAATCCAAGAAATGATGAAAGCGGCCCATAATCGACATAAGAGTTATACCGACAACTGACAAAGGAGTCTGGAGTTTGCAGTGGAGATTGGGTATACATCAAGGTATCACCCATGAAAGGAGTTATGCAATTCGGTAAAAAGGAAAAATTGAGTCTCTGATACATAGAACCCTATGAGGTAGTGGAAATAGTTGATCGTAGCCTATCGGTTGGATTTGCCAACTGAGATAGAAAGAGTGAATGATATATTTCATATGTTAACTTTAAAGAAGAGATTCGGAGAAAGACAATCAGTGGTAATGGAGCCCGACAGTATTCGGCTTTAGCCAAATTTGTCATACGAAGAATGGCAAGTGCAGATCGTTGATCGTAAGGAGCAATAGCTAAGGAATCAGAAGATACCTTTAGTGAAAGTACTCTGGAATAACCTAGATTTTCAAGAAGCAATTTGGGAACGAGAGGATTCAATAAGGAATAAACACCCTCATTTTTTTGCATCTTAGATTGAAACATTTGATGAATACATGTGCTTGTTTGAATATATGTCTGATTTGTTGGTGTGAATTCTTATCTGTTCATTGTTGTCAGCCTAAGCGTAGAAATGTTGTATGCACCTACCATACCCTTGGAACAAGGAATGGCACGACCTAAGAAGATCCCATGTATGTCTGTTACGTCAATAACTAAAATTAGAGAAAGACGAGACCGTGGACGTCGAAATTGTCGTGAAAGAAGAGATCGGATGATGGTTGTATACTGGTGAAACTTGGAAAAGTTCGAGCATCATTGCACCCATGTAATGGATGAGGATTCTCAGGGGAATATTTTCTTGCGGAGGGCATTATCGCATGAAGAACAACAACCTCCATGAGACCCGATGGTATGGAAGGATGCTGAAAGGATGCGTTTGCTTTGACTAAATCAGGAAGCTGAAAAAAGCTGCGTGTGGAAGCTCGTGCAAATAGGTATACCCTGTTTGAGACATTAGAAACCTCTACTAATCATATTCGATTTCGGGAGGAGAGGCAACCAATTGAGGACATTGAGCTAGAGATACAGCATAAGCTAAATGAGATGAGAGTAAACATGTACTACGACTATGATTTGGACACGATATTTTATTTTTTGCAAGATTCGTTAACGGAAAAAGCAAATGAAGTACCATCCTCACCATCATCATCTAAAGAATCTATGGCTGCGAGTAAGAGAGGTAATAACCTCGATATTACCTATTATGAATGCTTTGGTTGATGATTACGGTGCTGATTCAAGGACGAAATATTTTTCTAAGGTGGGAGGATGTGATAACCTAGACTTAGCTAGACTTTTATTTGTATTTTCATTGCCTAAGTTTTTATTTTATTAAGGGCCATGAATTAGGCATAGAGTGATTAAGACCTTGGGCCTCAAGAAGCCTAAGAGAATAGCCACTTAAGCTCTTGCATTTTCAGCCAAATAGGTGGGCTTAAGCCCAAAAGCTCAAAAGGACCATAGGTCACGCCCAACACCATGTGGCTTGTGCGTTGTGCCACTTGTTGCGCATGCATAGTCCATGAATATGGACATTTTAGTGGGATAAGGGGGAGAGAGAGAGAGAGAGTAAGGGTTAGGAAGGCCAAGGGAGGCTTGCACGCCTACTCTAGTGACAAGCCATTAGACTTGCCACATGTTATGAGATTCACGAAGGAGAGGCCAAGGGCCATTCAACCAACACGCCTCACACTCACCAAGGAACCCACCTCAAGCCACTTGTAATTTTGAAGAATCCCAAGAGATCTACATAGGGAAGTGGCACATGGGAAGACTAAAAGGCTAATTTTTCCTTAGGATTACATGGGAAACACCAAGAGGCATTCGAATTTCTAAGCCACACGACCGCCCAAGCACATTTTTAGCCCACTATGCCATTTGACACTCACTTGTTGGTGGAAGAAAGGTTCAAGAAGATTTGCCTTAGGGAAATGGAAAATACATCACACAAAATTACACTTCTAATCCGAGATTTTCAGCCACCCTGACCCAACCACTACCCTCACTTGCCACATGTTATCTTTTGGACATTCTAGAAGGCTTGGGAAAAGGAAGAGACAACTTCTTAGTCATGGCACCTACTAGCGTTAGGTGCTACCTCGCTCCAATATCCATTTCAAAAAAATCTATCCGAGGCATGCCAACAGTTCTTTGTCAATCCAGGGGTTATCATTCCATTCTTAAGCACTCTAGAGTGGACAGAGAAGTTCCACTAGGACATTCCCCCATCCAAGCATTTGGGGTCGTGATAAAATATGTACTTGACTTTTGAAAATATCATTTAACCAAATGCATGTGACATGAGACTTAAGATGTGATTTTCCTTACATAAGACATGTAACGTATGAAATGTCGTGTATGCATGAACAAACATATCACATTCGGTTTCATGGCATGGTAACATATGAGCACAACATGATACATAGGCAATATTCGAAGCATATTACAAATAAAACATCAAAACGCTCAAACCAAACATATACAAACATGCTTGGCCGAAACTTATACGGTTCATTACCAAGTGAAATTCATCTTTAACATAAATTAAATTCGAAACACAATAGACTATACATCACATAATCTGAATCATGAAAACATCACAATTCATCACACAAGTCGAAACCCTAATCTCTAGTTGAAACCCTAAATCCCATAAAATCATGGTGTAACATCATGCAAACCGAAACCCTAATACACACATGTGATCTTAGCATGGTATCATACAAATCGAAACATATAATCATGGCATGTTCTTATACAACTTACAACAATATATTTGTTCAAAAAATCACGAAATAACAAACATACACAATACCAAACAAGATAAAAAATTCACACAAGTATATACATATGTTAACCGAAAACAAGTTGAGGGGTTACTTACAAAAATCCTTTGTAATCTACAATAGCAAGTTGTAATAGAGTTTATACAACCCATTAGAACAAAGGTCTAACCCTATTCCATTTGTGCATGTGTTATGGAGTTTCTAGGGTTTGTCATTTGCTCAAGGTGATGCTTCAAACGTTCGGTTCAAGGGTTTAGAACACAATAATCTTCAAGTTTATGTGACCGTGGCTAGGTTATGAACATGTGAGTAGCGTGCGTGTGTCATGGCCGAATGCCTTGTGTAACAGCCCACTAGAAATTCAATGGTGGAATTTCTATAGGCTTTAGGAATCTCGTGAGAATACCGTAAGTTTTCACAATTCGATCAATTGCATAGGTTTTTGTCTATCAGCATAACCAGAGTGATCACTCACTATGGTTTCAGAAGTGTGATTTTATTTATTTGATGTAGTTAGAAGTATCAGATTGAGATATTGTCTGTGCCATTAAAGTCAATTGATTATTTAAGATTTTATAGCGCAATAATCTCATTTCAGTTTTCAAAGAAAACGCTTGTTTGAAAATACATTTTCCTTATTTCGAGGAACTTCAGAATTGATTTTCGAAAAACAAACTGCACAGTTAGGTTTGTATGAATATTTAGAATTTTACAGTACAAAGTTTATTTTTCACTTTCCTGGAGTGAATAGTAACCCCTATAGTAGCATCTAGTGCAGTGTTTTCAAAATAATAGCGTGGAATGTCCAAATTAGGTTAGAGAAGTTTAATTTGGACACTTGGCAGAATTTTAGCCATACTTGGTGAATAGTATTAGACACTTGGCACAAAAAAAAATCATGAGATGGATTATGAAGAAATCTGATGGTCTTCTAAATCTGTCTTCCAAGTGCAGAAGCTATCAAAGTAGTACATGGATGAGTTCCATGGTCATTTCTACAAGGACAACAATGTTCATGCTGAGCAAACATATAATGAAGTGTATTTTGTGTGAGGAACTTGTTTGTGAAAGGACTATTTAAGCAACTAAGAAAAGAAACAAGAAAAGTATATTTATGTACTGATTTAGAGTGTATTAATGAAGAATGGTTTGAATCTTTTCTATATTTTTTTTCTTTTTTAGAATAATTTTCTGAATGCTTGTAAACTTAAAAAAAGTGAAAATTAAAATAAAAGAGAAAAGAAATGAATGCTAGAGAAATGGATGCAAGGAATTAGAAATTGCAGAAAAATAAACACCTAAAAGACAATATATCAAACACTTGAGCTGCAGATAGGGCCTCTTTTTTATCCAACCTTTAGTTAATTTTCAGGGGTGCTAAATCTCAATCATCAATCTAGTCAAGGAATTGATTATTGGAAAATGAAAAAGTTTACGTTTGGATATACACCACTTCTTTAGATACTTCACTGATCAAAGGAAACCTTGATAAATTCAAGCCTTTGTTGTGCCTTTATGTCTAAAACAAAGCAAGAGCAAGAAAGTCCTTCAATACTCAAATCAAAATCTAATTTGCAACAAAGTAAAGTAAAGTTCATACCAACAGAAATTTCATTAACTCAAAGCCCAAATCAAATTGAGACACTCTCCACAACTCAAGCTACAAAGTTAGCCTAACATCGCCTTCTCAGAAAAATAGAAATTCAAACAAGTAAAACTAAAACTCATAGAAGGGTTGCTAGGTGCAAAAAAAAAAGCTACGAAAATAAAATTTCCTCAAACCCCAAGTCTGAAAAAAAAAAAAAGCAAGAAAGAAACCCCCAAAACAGGGGCCTACAATTGAAAACCCTCAACAAAATCAAACGAAGAAAGCCCAAAAATAGAACTAAAAACTACTCAAAGAGAGAGAGAGATCCACATGGAAAATGTTTTCCTGTTATACTGTGCGTGATCTCCCCTCCATTCTCCTCTGCGTGATCTCCACCTCTAGGCCCATGCGATCGTGCGAGTGCCCCTCCAGTGCGTGCTTCTCGTTCTAGCCCCTGCAGTGCATGTCCTTCTCTGCTTGTGAGGCCACGATCCAACCCCTGCAATCCTGCGTGAGCTGTTCTGCACCAGTGTTGAAGCCAGATCGTGCCATAGCTGTCCACATGCGTGACTTTCCAGATGCTGCTCCACTTCACACTAGTGGATATATGTCCCTTAGTGAATCCCATGCTCTGGTTCTTAACTCCAAAATTACCCCTACAGCAATTAGTTAAGTGTTCATCATATTAGGGTAAAATGGGAAGATTGACTTTGGTGTGTCTTAACAAAGTGAGTATGCCAGCTGCATTACAAGCTTTTTAAGTGCAAAATATCATGATTTAACAATTGACCCCAGTTTATAATTCACTGCATAATTAAGTGTTTAATTCATTTTTTTGCTAAACAATTTAGTCACTTTATCAACTTAATTATGCAGTTTTGACACTTTATCATAATCAAGGTGTGAGATCATGCCACCAAAGTGAAACTCTATTCTTTTTTCATCTAATCAACCAATTTGTGCCAGAGCAAAGAGGGTTTCAACCCTAGTCAAACCCTAAATGGTTGGAATTCAATTGAAATCCCAAAAACTTGATTGAAACCAAAACCCTAAACGGTTTCCTCAAATCCTAAAGTTGGCCTCCAACCTCATTTTGATCCTATTTCTAGCATTGTGTTTAATTAGTTGATTAAATCACTTCCACATGCTATTAATTCATCAAAGTCTTGTTATGACATCATTATCCAACCTTTTAAACTTTTAAGAATTTATTGGGCTAAGAAAACTTGGATTTGGGCTTGATAGCATTCCAAATCCTAACCAAACCCCAAATTGAAACCCACTTGGTTGAGGCTCACTAAGGCCAACGAAATTTGGCCACCTTAGCAAAAATTCTTGAAGAAGTTTCCTCCACCACATGGCTGGCCATCCACTTCCCTTGGTTGCACCCAATAGTGTCTTGATGTGAGAGGAAAAATCTATCTCATCACCCTCCATACCACACGGCAGAAGCAAATAGTTCTTGCCCCTCACTATTCTTCACTTTATTTGACGTAGACACCTCCAATCAAGGGTCATTCAAGCTCATACCTTCCTTATCCAGAAGTCTAAAGTCGTTCAAGACACACTTCACTTCATTTCATCACTTCTTCACCCCATCCTTACAGAGAAATCTAAAAGAGCTCTTTCAAATAGATTTCTGAGTCAATTTATGTGGCCATTTTTTACTCTGTATGTATTTTCTCACAATGACTCATTCATGAAAGTTGTTTGTCTTTGAGTTAAGTTTCAGTGGATATCTTATACATTTCATTGAGTAGTCATTTGTTCAATCAAAAATATTTTTAACCATAGAAAAGTCATTCTAAGCGCTAAACTGGAGAGTGTGCTATATTTTGAGATTTTTTACCAAGCTAATGGACATATCTTGATCCAAACTTTTTATGGAGTATTTTCAACACATGTATAGGAATTTTTATTGAGGATTTGTTGCAGGACTATAGCTTTGGTTGATAGATTTATTAGATCTAGAAACTTCAAAATTGGAAGTGGAAAAACAATTTTTATTTGAAAAAGTTTTAATATTTGGTGGTTTAATTTTACTCCCAAGGCTTTGATATTTGTACTTGATAATCCTAAGCCTTTTATATTTATGTTAGGATTTTATTTTAAATATATTTAGTATTAATTTGAAATATATGATTTTTCTATGTAGGAGGATTTTGGTTAGGCCTAAGATTTAATTTTTTGGATTAGATCTATGTTTTATTGATTTTTAGCCTTACGATTTTAAGTTTGATGTTTGGATCTTCTTTAGGACATATTTTTAAATCATGTAATGTTTTAGTTAAGGAAAAATTTCTGTTTTTGGACTAAGTGCAGAACCGAAAACTTCAAGTATTGTGTTGTGATTTTTGATGATTATTGTTTGATTATTTAAAATATGGTTGGTCTTAAAATGATGTTATGAATATGTTAGATGTAAGATTTGATTTGTTTGAAATTTTTGGAGATATTTTGAATAAGGTCAAAACTTGTGATTCAAGGGTTTGTTTTTAATTAAAGAGTTTAGATCTTTTTAGTAAAAATTTTGGTGTTGATGATTAAAGTTTTCTTAATGGATGTTTTAAGTATATTTTTAAATTTAGAATAGGAAAATCTTTGTTACAAAATTTTTTTCTAATGATGAATTTTGATATTGGAAGAATTGCAACAAAAATTCAAAGAAATGGCCTATGAATGTTTCGGCCATAGTGAGTTTTCCATAGTTGTGTTTTGTTTTAAAATTTTCTAAGTTGATATTTGATTTTATGACAAAATTTACATGATGAATGTACATTTTGGTAATTTTGGAGTTAGGATGTTAAATTTTTAAGTTATGGGTAAAATAGTCATTTTCCCACATATAGAAGGTAAAATAGTAATTTTACTCTAAGGTGTCTCTTTTTCACGTTTTTAATTGTTAGTTATTAAATTTCTAACTTTTGGAATACCTTCTTATAGTTCCAGTGTTTCGCGCTTTATACTCGTAGAACGCAACAATCGAGATAAGTTAGCTCTTAACTTACTATCAGTTTACTATATATGTGTGATGGGTAAAGGAACTGCAGTTATGTTCATAATTTATCATATATGTCATGTCATGCTACGTCATTACATGTTCATTTGTTACACATGATGTATACTGTCACGAAATACTTATCTATCTCATAATATATTCTTTCACGCATTCCTTTCTGTTGTAAGTATATCATGTCACGTTTACCCTCTGTTACATGTATGTTACATCATGTAATATTCATTGTTACATATTATGCCATGTTACAAAATATTGTTTGTTATATGTTATGTCATGTTATGAAATATTTTCTGTCAAGTACGTCATGTCTATCGTCTTATTTTCATGTCATGTTACGCTACATCAAGACTTCTGTCCTTTCGTATTCATGTCACATTTCATCTCGGATACAATTTATGTATTCAAGAATAGTCATATCAAATTATTCATTTCAATCATAACCCTAAGTGATAGGATGTGGTAATATCCTAATGGAATTCCTTTGTCCACACTAGAGTGTCTAAATAGGTGTAAAATTTCTTGGGTTGACGAAATACAGTCATTAGATTGCAAATGGAGTCTAACTAGCTGGTCACCGTAGCGCGCAAGGCACTAACGCTGATGGAGCCATATTTTATTTTATTTGTATCCATAGCAATTGTGGTACAAACAATAAATGGGGCTGCAACAACTGTGGAGTATGTATTAATGCACTCACAGTTGATGCAGATACCTATGTTGTGATGCGGTAATCGGCAGAGACACACGGCTCAAAGGGACCCTTGTAGCATCCATATAGTCACTTTATTAATTAAGTCTATTGATCAAGATTTCATGTTCATGTATGTCACATTCAAGTGATGTCTCATGTTATGTTATGTTCAAGTTTACATTCATGTGCGCCCTTGTGCAATTAAGTTATTGTTCAATCCATTGTTGTGACTCAATCATGGTAACCCCATAAGATAAGACTACGCTATCACGATAACCCCATGAGATAAGACTACATTATCATGGTAATCCTATGAGATAAAACTACTCTATAATGGTGACCTTATGAGACAAGAATATGTTTCAAGTTTACATCTATGTTATGTTCCGAGTTCATATATTTCACATTCAAGTCATGTCTCATGTTATGTTATATTCAAGTTTACGTTCATATCAAGCTTCAAGTTTACGTCCATGTTATGTTTCAAGTTCATGTATTTCATGTTCAAGCCATGTCTCATGTTATGTTATGTTAGTTTACGTTCGTGTCAAGCTTCAAGTTCACATTCATGTTATATTCCAAGTTCATGTATTTTACGTTCAAGTCATGTCTCATGTTATGATATGTTCAAGTTTACGTTCATGTCAAACTTCAAGTTTACGTCTATGTTTTGTTCCAAGTTCACGTATTTCATATTCAAGTCATGTCTCATGTTATGTTATGTTATGTTAAAGTTTACATTTATGTCAAACTTCAAGTTCACGTCTATGTTGTGTTTCAAGTTCATGTCACGTCAGGCCAAGTTTTAGTTTCAATTCAAGTTATGTCAGCTCATGCCATGTTATGTCAAGTTACGTTATGCTTATTATTTCATGTCATGTTATGCTTATTATTGGTTTTAATTATGAATTCATGCATTTACTGTCATGCATCAATCATTAACTTGTGTGGAAGTTTCCTGTTAACTTTCTGAGATTTACTACCATTCCCCTTGGATGGTAGGTGATGTGTCAAGACCAAAACAAGGAGTGGACACTGCCAAATTAGAGGACGTTTATTAGACGCTGTAGATGCGATGCGGAGCTTACAGCTTCCATGGTTAGGTTTTTAGACAGTATTCTAGCCTTGTTAGTTGAGTTACGTAAATTATTCGACGAACTGGCTCAATAGTATGTTTTGGTAATATAAACATGGAGCCTGGTCTCCCATGTTTTGAGATTACAGTCTTCTGAGACCCGTACTGTAATCATGGATGTTTATTTTGTCAAGTATGCATAGATTATGTTTTAATTATTTGGGATATTATTAGTTTGGTGTATAGTATTATTCAAGAAAAAAAATTATCTGTTACGAATATTGCACATCGCTAGATGCATGTTAGGAACATTGCATATTATATGTCATGAATAGGTGCAAGTAACCTTGTGTTGCATATCTTGATGCTTCAGATGTATCTCCAATCCAAAGCGAAATTTGGGAGCGTCACACCTTGAGGATATGAGTCCTCAAACTTTCAGGGTCTCCTTCCCTTGAAAACACACTAGGGTATTCCAAAAAAGAAATGACATTTTATGTGAGTACATGTGTGTTCTAGGTGATCATCCCATTCGAGATTTTCATCTTTATGGTGTAGGCATGTATGTGTTTATGAGAAAGATGACTAAAACGTGAATCTCACCATGGGGTTCCTTCGTTGCATGGAGCCATGACCTTTCTTGTGTGTGGAGTGTTTGATCGTCATTTGGTTGGAAGGAAAGTCTGAGAAGTGAGAATATCACTAAGTGTTCATGTAGAGAGGTAGAGTGTAGGGATAAATGGTTGAATCCTAAAAATGGCAAGAGAGAAAAGGCATAGGCGTGTGGCACATGGCCTTTGTATAGCCTTTTCCTCATGAATTTGATTAGTAGATCAAGAGACAATGCATGTTGGCCAAGTAGCATTGCCCTCTTCCCTTTGGTCGAAATCCTCCATCATTGGGTGGCTTTGGGAAGTGCAAAGGCCACCTTGGAAAGTGGCGTGTGCCTTGCCCTAGTTCAACCCCAAAAAGTCTTTCTTGCCCTTCTCTAAACTGTCCAAGTTCAATGTACCTCAAGTACATAAACATAAAAACACACAAGGCTCCTTCATCTTCCTAAGAAGGAGCGTGTGCATGCATGCCAAGTGGCATTAGCGTGGGGAGAGTGTGTGTGTGCCGCCTCCTTTCTCTTCTCGTCGCGAGGGTCCTTCCTCTTTCCCATGCATGTCTCTTCCTCTTCCCCATGCATGTTCCCTAGATGACTTCTCCCAATCCCCAAAGTCTTCTAGAATCCCTAAACATGACTTATGGCAAGTGAGGGATGGTCGGGTGAGTGACAAATGACATAATGATCTGGAAAATGCCCTTGGGTGGGCATGTGGTTAAAGAATCCAAAATGCCTCTTTGTGTTCTGTGATGCCCCTAACCCCCGCTTGAGATTGGACGGTGACTGAAGAGTGGGACATGTAATACAAGGCTACATATTCCTCGTACATGACAGATAAGATGCAATGCACCAATGTATACTAGCAGTATGCAATATATTTCACAGTGAAAAATTTAAAGTTCATGTAAAACTAAGTAACACCTAAAGGAATTACATTAGCACATGGTACTGAAACTTTCTCCCAAAACAAAGGGGACCATTGCAAAAGGTTAAGTCTTAAAAATCTAAAACATGTTTCCTTGCACAGGAAAAGTGGTCCTTTTTTTTTTGCTTCAAACTAGCCAAGCTTCTTTCTCTTCTCCAAAAATTGATCATTGTCCCAATTCTTTAATCTCTTCAGCTCATTAATGAGCTGCAATGCCTCGGTAATGAGCCAGTTGGCATTCTCTAACCTATCCAACAAAGAGGGCTTCGTTAAGCTCTCATTACTCTTCAGTACCTCCTTGCATTTCACCATGGGGTGATCTTCTATATCTGTCACAATTTCTATCATTCCATGTGGGGAATGGTAGTAGAAACTACTGTAATGAAATTTCGAGAAATTTCAGTAAGTAAATATACAACATACAACAGTTAACGTAAGTATACAAATAGAAAATCATAGAATGTGTGCATGGACATATACAAGACATATGACTTTTCCAAAAACTTGACTTATGCACTTAACCTTTTTCGAAAGATATGTAATAGAGATCCTTAGGACAAGTTTGGGGTGTGGGATAAAACATAAAATTCTCGTCGAATATCATTTTATCTCATCCCATCTTATTCCCAAACATAATTCAAATATAAAATTTTTAAACTAATCATTACAACTTTTTCAAAATTTTAAATAAAAAATAAAAAATAATTTCAACTTTTTCAAATCTCAAACAAAAATAATATTATAAAATTATATTCTTACAATATTTTAACTTTATAATATTTTTTATTCAACTTTTTTTCTCATTTCTCATAACCCAAAAAATACTCAACTCAAACTATCTCACTTCTATTGACAAACTATTTTACTACTATTTCCAAAATTCTCATCTCATCTCACTTTCCAAATCTGCCCTAAGACCTTTCAGAAAAACATCTTTGACATCATTTTCATCTTGATCTCGACATATTTATTTCATATCATTTCATGTGAGCTCATGACCTTGTTCATTTCATATAACATATGGTGGACATATAACGGCTCCCCTATACTTTGCGTGTTCCTACCAGTTACCACACTACCAATGGTCCTTACACTATGGTAAATATGTCTTATTCATATAAATTATAGCACGATAGTACTTCGTCGAGTTATTTGTCTTAGTCCTGGTACCCACTAGCGTTAGGTGATATCTCAATCCGGCATCCTTTCCAAAAAACTTCATTCGAGGTATGCCAACGGTTCTTTATCGACCTATGGATTATCACTCCATTCTTAAGCACTCCAAAGTGAACATAAGAGTTTGACCAAGACATTCTCATGTCCTAACATTTGGGATCATGATAAAATATGTACTTGACTTTCGAAACGACTATCTTTCACCAAAATGCACATGACATGAGACTTAAGACATACTTTTCTTTACACATGGCATGCAACATATGAAATGTCGTGAATGCAAGAACAAGCATAACACAATTGGATCATGGCATGGTAACATATGAGCATGGCATGATACTTGGACAAAATCTGAAGAATATTACACATGGAATATCAAAACACTTAATCCAAACATACACAAACATGCTTGGCTGAAACTTATAGGATTCATTAGCATGTGAAATTCATTTTAATCACAGACCAAATCTGAAGTACAATGAACTATAGATCATGGCAAATATAATCACATAATCCGAAGCATGAAAACATGATAAATTATCACATAAACGGAAACCCTAATCTCTAGCCGAAACCCTAAATAACTTCAAATCATTGCGTATCATCATGCAAACAGAAACATATAATCATGAGATGTTCTTATAAAACTCACAAGAAGACATTTGTTCACAAAATCACTAAATAACAAACATACACAAGACCAAACAAAGTGAAATATTCACACAAGTATATACATACGTTAACTGAAAATAGGTTGAGGGTTTACTAACAAAACCCTTTGAATATTCACTAGCAAGCTGTAATAGATTGATACAACTTGTTAGAATAAAGGTTTAGCCCTAATCCGTGTGTGCGTGTGTTATGAAATTATTAGGTTTGGTTGTTTACTCGAAGTGAGGCTTCAAGCATTCGGTTCAAGGGCTTAGAACACATGGATAAACATGTGGGTAGTGTCATGGCCGAATGCTTTAAGGATGTGAGTCCTCAATCATTTCAGTCCCTTCCTTAGAAAATCCTAGGTTATTTCAAGGAAGAAATAACCCTTCGTGTGAGTGTGTGTGTGTGTTCTAGATGATCATGTCACTCGAGATTTACATCTCATGGTGTAGGCGTGTGTGTGAGAAAGAATGATAGAAACATGAATCTCACTGTGAGGTTCCTTCTTAGCTTAGAGTCGTGGCCTTCCTTGCGAGTGGAGAGTGTTCTATGGTTGCCGTTTGGTTGGAAGGAAAGTGTGAGAAAATCCACTGTGTTGCATAGAGAAGTAGAGTGTAGAGAAAAATACTTAGAATCTAAAAATGGCAAGGAAAAGGCATGGGCATGTGGCTTATGGCCTTTTTATAGCCTTCTCTTCATGAATCTGATTGGTTGATCAAGGGCCACTGCATGTTGGCCAAGTGGCATGGCCTTCTTCATCTTTAGCCAAAATCCTCATCATTGGGTGGCTTTGGGAAGTGCAAAGGCCACCTTGGAAAGTGGTGTGTGCCTTGCCCTAGGTTAGCCCAAAAGTCTCTCTTGTCCCTCTCCAAAACGTCCAAGTTCAAAGAGCCCATGTGCAAAAACGTAAAAAGACTTGGAGCCCCTTCATCTTCCTAAGAAGGAGTGTGTGCATGCATGCCAAGTGGCATTGGTGTGCGGAGCTTCTCCTAGGTGTCACCCTTTCTCTCATTTCCCTATGCAAGATCTTTTGCTCTCCCTTTTTGCGTGTTCCTAGGTGTCTCTTCATTTTCTCAAAACTTCTAGAATGTCCAAAGGATGACATGTGGCAAGTGATGGGTGAGGATCGTCGAAAATCTAGGGTTAGAAGTGTAATTTTGTGTGATACCTTTTCCATTTCCCCAACTCATATCTTCTAGAACCTTTCTTCCACAAACAAGTGAGCAACAATGGCATAGTGGGCTAAAACAGCCCTTGGGTGGGCGTGTGGCTTAGAAATTTGAATGCCTCTTGGCGTTTCCCATCAATCCTTAGGAAAAACCAGTCATTTAGTCTTCCCAGGTGCCACTTCCCTATGTAAATCTCTTGGGATTCTTCAAAATGAAAAATGGCTTAAGGCGGGTTCCTTGGTGAGTGTGGGGCGTGTTGGCCGAGTGGCCCTTGGCCTCCCCTAAGTGAATCTTATGATTAACTTCTAAAATCCTTCATGCATGGATGACATGGCAAATCAAATGGATTGTCACTTTCCTAAACCCTACCCTCTCTCTCTCTCTCCCTTATCCCACTATCACGTCCAAATTCATGGACTATGCATGCGTGACATGGTTTTGGGCATGACCTATGGTCATATGGTCCTTTGGGCTTAAGCCCACCTAGTTGGCCGAAAGTGCAAGGGCTTAAGTGGCCCTTCTCTTGGGCTTTAAATGTCTAATCCTGAGGCCCAAGGTCTTAATCATTCTATGCCTAATTTATGACCCTTAATAAAATAAAAACTTAGGAAATGAAAATATAGATAAAAGTCTAGCTAAGTCTGGGTTATCACACCTTTCGAAAACATAACCCAAGTATTCTTGTAACGAAAATAGAAAAAATTATGTAAAGATACCGTTTTCAAATCATAGTACTAATTCTTATCCATATTAACCATATTCAATGTGGGTGAACACCTCACGACTCCCCTACACACAGTGGGCTACCTACTAGTTATCACATCACATACTCGGCCCTCTTGACTAGGTGAGAGTACATCAGAGTTCATATAACACGGCAGTTCACAATTCCCCTTCATTGCTTTCGATGTGGTGTACCCATTAGCGTTAGGTGCTACTTTGCTCTAAAATCCTTTAAAAATGACCTATTTGAAGTCCATTGACTGTTATTTGTCAAACCAGGAGATAACACTCCAATTTAAGCACTCCAGAGTGGACAGAGGAGTTTCACAAAGATATTCTCCCATCCTAGCATTTGGGGTCATCACAAAAACCGTTTTCTTTCCTTTTCAAAAATACACAACCCAAAATGCATGTGACATGTACTTGTGACAAAAACATGTTCTCCTTTAATACATGACCCGAACATGTATAGCATGAAACCATGTGACTCTTATGGAATGAAATCATGAACTCATGCCTTATATCAAAGTGCACCAAGTTTATGGCTTGAAATAATTAGAACATGCAATATACTTGTACTTATAAAACAACATGTTAAAGCATCAACAAGCAACATCATGGCAATTATCTATAAGGCCGAAAACATAGCATGTGACAAGCAACAATTCCATAATCCAATTTGGTCAATGACATGCAAAGTTTACATGCTACATAAGTATGTTATCTAAAGGTAAGTTAGAGGCTAACTTACAAATCGAAGCAAGCTGAAAAATGTAGCTTTTAAACTATTAGACTTAGTGAAATCAATGAACTAATCCAAGAAGGTGTATGTGTCGTGCTAGGGTTTACCCCATTCGATTCTAGGGTTCCTTTTTTTACTTGGTATGACTTTTCATGTACTCAGGCCTTAAGGGGTTGCCCTAGGCTGAAAGGTGCTCACGCTCATTAACAAGGACTCGATCTTAGTGGCTTGCTAGTGTTCATGGCGTGTGTGTGGTGTGCATGCCGTGCATTTGATCATCAACTCACATGGCCGAAATCTCATTAGAAGGAAATCCTCACTTTGAAACCCTATTGGTGGTCGTGACCCCTAACCTCTCAAAGGCTTCTTTCACTCTCATACTTGGCTAAGTGTGCCGAGCCCTTATCTTCCTTTCATCTCTCTTGCTTCCTCTAGAAGCTTCCTTGCATGCTTGCCAAGTGGCAAGACATGGCCAAACCAAGATGCCCCTTCCCTAGGTCACAAAAGATTGAGCTTAGGGAATCCAAAGGTCACTATCCCCTTCTAGGCACCTCCTCTCATCCTCCAAACCCTAATTAGGGTTTCTAAACCCTAGGCCTTCTAGTGGTCAAATATCACTTGGTCCTTTGTCCTCTTTTGTGGGCTTGGGTGCCTAAGGTCCTAGGGATGAGATGGGGTCTATGTCCCCCTCTAAGTGCTCACCTCATTAATCCTATTGTTCCAATTTATAATTGGAACAACTTATAAATTGGACCAATTTATAGGGGTAACATAACACATGCCATATATGCAAGTAGCCAATACTTCATGATGTATCATATGACAAGTCATGATCAAAATGACATTTATAACATGATTATGATGTTTATACAAGAATCTTAAATAAATTATCTAAGAGTAAGTTAGAAAGCTAACTTACAAACTTCTTGAGTTCTATAGATTGTCGCTTGCAAAAATAAAATATGTACTAGAGTTAGAGTTCAAGGATCAAGAATTAGTATTTGCAAATCTGCCCCTAATTTTCAAAAATTGACATTTTGGCCTAAAACTTTCACTATTTACAAAGTAGGCCCAAATTTCACCAAATTGCACAAACTCCATATTTTCCATGTTCTAAATCCATATATGATTTTAGAATTGCAAGAATTAAACATCTACTATGCTAAACCAACCATCTATTTTTGTGTCAAACTAAAGAGAATTTCAACCCTAGTGAAACTCAAAATACTTAGAACCCAACTGAAACCTCAAGTGTCTTGTGGAAGCCAAAACCCTAAATGAGGCCGGTTTTAGCTTAGTGTTTAATCACTTGATTAAATCACTTCCACATGCTATTAACCATTCAAATTCATATCATTAAACCCTTATCCACTCTTTAATACCATAGTATTTTCATTGGGTTAAGAAAAATTAGATTTGGACTTGATATAAACTGAAACTCCAAACCAAATCTTATTGAAACCCCAAATGAGGCCCAATCAGTTTAAACCCACCAAATTGCACCACCTATGCATGGCTTCTTGGAGAAGTTTCCCCACTTCCATGAGTCTACTTTTATTGCCCATTTCAGTCTCAAGTAGTGGCTGATGGGAAGGCAAAAGGCCACATCACCACCTCCCTATCACACTGCAGAAGTAAGGAATAAAACCATGTGCCATGGCCCTTGGTTTTGGGCATGGTTTTGGCTAAAAACCTATCACCCAAATGTCACCCTCACATCCCCCTCTCAACCCCTCTAGCTGTTTAAGTGCCGTCCATGGTCATTCCTGTAATCTTTTGTCACTTTGGAAACACTTTCTTGGAGAGAACTCAATGAGAAACTTCAAACAACTTTTCTAGCCTTTCTTACTCAAAATTTCCAAAACCTTTGTAAGTAAACTCTAACAAAACTCTATCCACATAAGTTGTTCCTCTTTGTGTCTAGGTTCCAATGGTATATTTAGTGTGATTTTTCATGAGGTTTTGATTGGTAAAATATATGTTTAAGCATGAAAAGGTCATACTGGGCGATAAACTGAACAATGTGATTCTTTGATTTTTTTCTTGAGGTTCTTGGAAAGATCTAAAATGAAAGAAAATAAAACGAAAAAAATAGGAAGAGATAGATGGAGAGATAGACATTCACGTGCGAAGGTTGAAGTGATAAAAGAAAAAAAAAGCAGGATGTGTACAAAACAAAAAGATTATGGGAGGTTTGGATACAAAAAGTCTCTTAACTCATCTCATCTCATCTCATCATTACAGTTTTCTTAAACTTCAAAATAAAATGTAATAAACAATTCAACTTTTTCAAATCCTAAAACAAAAATTATATTAAAAAATTATATTCTAACAATATTTTATTCAACTTTCATCTCATCTTATCTCAACTCACTATCCAAACCTTCCATTAAAAGGAAAGTTGGCTTCGAGATATAAGATCTATTAATATACCATAAATATGGACTCATTCTAACTCTAGACACCGAACAAAATATATAAAGAAGACTCGGCACCACAGAGCATCTCATACAGAGAGAAGAAAAATTGGAGTTTTATCTTTAGTTTTGCAACTATGTTTACGTTCTGAGAGTACTGTAATTTTTATTTTTCTTTAATTTCTTTTAAGTACTGCTTTGATGTTTGTTTATGTTCAGTTTTTAGAGTTTATTTTATGGACATGTCTAGTTAAATTTTTAACTAAGGTTGAGGATGAAACCTCATTGAAGATTAGGAATATTATTTATGAAATTGATTATTTTTTTTCCAATCATTTGCATATTCAACGATCTATTGTTCTTTCTTCATATCAATTGAGAGATATAAATCTTGATATGAGTTTAATTATGTTTTTCGTATGATATAGAATAATCTTAATCATTTGATAGTCTGATTCATAATTTTGTTAAAAATAAAATCTTATTTTTTTGTGATTAATTTTAACAGATACAAGTGATGATTTGATTTTATATCTTTGAGCCAAGAAGAACATACTTTAGATATTTTTCAAAACCAAAAGAGGTTTCAACGATAATATTTTCCATTATAATAAAATTGATTTCTAGATTATTATGTAGATGCTCGGGAAGAATCAATTATCATAAATATGTTATTATGAATTAATGAGGTGGATTCTAAAACTTTAGTTCATTCTCCATTAGTAGTTTATTCATTGTTTAGATTTGTTGAAATTAACAATTGTGCACATAGTATAAGAATTTATAATGTAGCTATGAGTAACTGGCGCCTACTAAAACAATATACAAAATTCAAAAACAGAATCTGGAAACATAAATTAAGGCATAAAACAGAGCCGAAAATAAAGGCCCAGGATTGTTGCTATTTCTTCTCCTCTCGTTGAGGTTTGGCCTGATTCGTAGTTGCTGCATTATCTTCTACATGATCTTCGGATCTTAATTCAATACACCCCCTCAATCGAATGGGCAGCTCCTGTACATGAAGGTTGGCTCTTAGATGATTAAATCGTGCAGCAGCTAGAGGTTTAGTCAACAAATCTGCGAGCTGATCACGCGTAGACAAGAAAGAAACTTGAAGTTTCTGCTGTACAACTTGATCTTGTATGAAATGAAAGTCAATTTCAATATGTTTCGTACGAGTATGAAACATTGGATTAGAGGAGAGATAAGTTGTTCCAATATTATCACACCAAAGAGTTGGACAATGTTGGAGAGGCATGTTGAGTTCTTTCAATAGTGATTGAAGCCACTGTAATTCGGCAGCAGTGTTGGCCAGTGACTTATACTCCGATTCAGTGCTGCTGCGTGCCACAGTTTGCTGTTGTTTGTAGCTCCAGCTAATTAAGTTAGAACCATGAAAAATACAATATGCCCCTACACATCATCTATCATCATTGTCACCTGCCCAATCGGCGTCACTAAAGCCTTGTAAAGTATGAGCAGACTGATTTGTAATATGTAAACCATAGTTTATGGTATGTTTTAGATAACGAAATATTCTTTTCACTGCCTGCCAGTGAACATCTTTGGGTTGTTGCATGAACTTGCTCACCTTATGAACTGCAAACGTAATATCAGGTCTTGTAAAACCAAGACAGTGTAAGGCACCAACGGCACTTCGATATAAGTATAGGTCGTCAAAATCAACTCCCTCGAATTTGGACAGCTTACAGCTTGTGGACATTGGCTTGCTGCAAGGTTTCACCTTATCTAACTTGAGTCTACATAATAAATCAATGATATATTTTCTCTGAGTCAAAAAAAGAGCACCACCATCACGTAGAGTTTCAACTCTGAGAAAGTAGGATAACGAGCCCAAATCTTTGACTGGAAAGGCACATCCAAGATAAGAAATTAATTTGGTGACTTCCGCAAAGTGAGAACCTGTGACGATTATATTGTCAACATAGATGAGTATGAGCAGCTGGAAATTTTTAGTCTGTAGAATGTAAAGAGAAGGATCGGTTTGGAGCCAACAAAACCATATTGAAGCAAGTGGTCAGTCAATTAAGAGAACCAAGAATGAGGAACTTGACGTAGGCCATACAGACTTTTCTTTAAGCGGCATATATGCGTGGGAAAATTCAGATGAACATACCCTTGAGGTTGACACATATAGACCTCATCATCTAGCAAACCATGAAGAAAGGCATTCTGGATATCTAGTTGCTGAATACACCAATTCTTTGAGAGAGCTATAGACAATACCAACCGAATGGTGCCTTGTTTGACTACAGGGCTAAAGGTTTCCAGAAAATCAACACCATGCTATTGATGATAACCTTTAGCGACCAGTCGTACCTTGTACCGCTCCACAGTTCCATCGGCGTGAGTCTTGATATGGTAAACCCATTTATTTCCAACAAGATTGACATTGGACTGAGCTGGCACAAGATCCCAAGTATTATTTCGTAAGAGAGCATTAAATTCCATGTTCATTGCTTCCCTCCACTTTTGGTTCTTCGAAGCTTCAATAAAGGAGGTTGGTTCAACCTTTATGTGTCAAGATTCAGCAATAAGGGCTTGAGGCAGTGGGTATTTGATGAAACCAACATATGGTTGCTTCGGTTTGAGAGAGTTTGTCTGTGATCTGGTAGTCATCTTTCTTGTTATGGTGGATGGAGCAGGTGCATCTACAATAGAGGGACGAACCGCATGCATTGCTGGAGGTGGCACCGCATTTGACACTTTAGTTGTAGGAGCAACAACTGGCATAATATCATATTCATGTGGAGAGACATGATTGGCACTAGTAACATCACCTGCAGGTAGAGTGAGAGAATTCGAGACACTTGGACGTCAATTCGATGGTAAGGTGATAGTGTCTAACTCGGGTACTATGGATGCAGAGGTGTGGGATTTGTAAGGAAAAAAAGCTTCATAAAATATAACATGTCGGGACACAAAGATTTTGCCAGTAGATAAATCGAGACACTTATACCCTTGATGTGAGAGACTATAGCCAATAAAATAACATGTTTTAGATCTGTACTCGAATTTATGTTTGTTATAAGAATGTAAGTTAGGCCAACAAAAATAGCCGAAAACTCGCATAGAGTTATAATTTGGTTTTTGATTGTAAGCTTTCTCAAAGGGAGAGCAATTATTCAAAATTTTACTAGGAAGACGATTAATTATATATACAACAGTTAAAAACGCATCCTTCCAATATGGTTTTGGCAGATTAGCATAGGCTAATAAGGCTAGACCCATTTCAACAATTTGGCAATGTCGTCTTTCAACGGATCCCATTTGCTCATGCGTGTATGGGCAAGCCAGACAATATTGAATACCACATTTGGAAAAATATGTATTTAGTCTACGATATTCACCCCCCCCCCCCAAATCAGTTTGAATAGCCTTAATTTTGGTGTTAAAGTGGCGTTCAACATACGTCTGAAAGTTTAAAAAAATACTTTCAACATCAAATTTTTGCTTAAGGGGAAATAACCAAATAAATTTTATAAAAGCATCCAAAAAACAAACACAATAACGAGAGCTGTAGCTCGAAATCATGGAACTAAGCCCCCATACATCTGAATAAATGAGTTCAAGGGGCTTCATAACATGAGGTACAAAAACTGAAAAAGGTAAGTTATGGCTTTTTGCCATCTCACATTCAGGGCATATTCAATGTCTTTTATTGGAAATAAATGAAAGGTGATTGGCGTGGATAACATGATTGACAGTGTTGTAGGATGCGTGCCCAAGACGACAATGCCAATTTGAGACTGAGACACGGACACCAACAAGAGTTTTGGGATATAAATGCTGAAGAGGTTGTGAAAAATAGTAGAGACCATCCTTGACGATACCCTTATGCAGGATGTTCCCCGAGTAATCCTTGATCAAGAAAAAAGAAGAATGAAACTCAAAATAGACAAGATTATCCTCAGTGAATTTCTTGATAGAAATCAGATTTTTGGTAATTTGAGGAACAACTAATATTTGATCAAGAACAAACGAGTGAGAGTGTGTGGATAAGGAAGCCTTGCCTTGGTGAGTTATGTGCAAACTTGTGCCATCTCCAACCTGAATTTGATCATTTCCAGCATACTCTTCACCACGAACATTAAGATTGTTGAAGTTGTTAGTCAAATGGTGCGTAGCTCCAGTGTCGGCATGCCATTCTTGCTCCATTGAGTGCTGAGAGGTTGGTTGGAGGCAATGTTGGCTTGAGGAGTTAGGCGAGAAGGCTATGGAAGAAATTGACTATCAAACCTCTTGAAGCACCAAGCTGCAGTATGGCCAGGTTTGTCACATAGCTGACACCATAGATTATTGTAATTGTTAGTTGGACAAGAAGTAGTTTGGAAATTACCTCTACCACGGGAGGAGGATTGGCCACGCCCCCTGCCTTGAAAGGTAGAATTGTTGCCGCGGCCTCGAGATCCAAAAAAAGATTGTTGCTTGCTAGCAACATTGGTTGATGGTGTGGCAAACAAGAAAGCTTGTTGATTTGTTGCACACGTGCCTCACAAGTAAGCGGTATAGAGTACACCTCTTCTAGGGTGACATTTTCTTTAATAGAAACTGTTGTAACAATAGGATCATACTCAGGTCCAAGACCAGCGAGTAGGTAGGTGATGATTTCATCACATTTGAGGGCCTGACCTGCCATAGCAAGGTCATCAGACAGCTTTTTCACATACATGAAATAGTCTGTAATAGACTGAGTAGTTTTCCGAGCAGTAGCAAGCTGCGAACGGACTTGGATGGCCTTGGCTTTTGATTGTGTAGCAAAGGCAGTGTGAAGAGATGTCCAGACATCATGAGAAGTTGTGCAGTGTGCTACCTGCACGAGTACATCATCAGTAAGATAGGCATTAATGTAGCTTAGAAGAATATTATCTTGAGTTTCCCAGATTTCAAAGGCTGGGTTGGGTTGCATGGTGCCATCACTGCGAGGAATTTCCTGAGCAAGCATTTTAATAGTGCCATCAACATAGCCAAACAGTTTCTGACCATTAAGATAGGGAAGCATGGTTGCTTTCCAATTTGGAAAGTTGGTGCGGGTAAGTTTAGTGATATTGATGCTGGAGGAAGGATTGAAGGTAGGGAGAGTGCTAGGAGTGTTGTCGGAAGATGAGGAAGAATTGGGGGAAACAGCCATGGTAGCTATGGAGGGGAATGGGAAAGAAGTTTAGAAAGAAGAGAGGAGAGACGTGAGCAGAGAGGAAGAATTTTTGGAAAGGACGTAAGTCGTTCTGGCTGATACCATGTTGAAATTAACAAATCAATTGGCTGAGAGAATTTTCAATATTTCATTATATCAATTGTGTACATAGTATAAGAATTTATAATGTAGCTTTGAGTAATTGGCACCTACTAAAACGATATACAAAATTCAAAAACAGAATCTGGAAACGTAAGTCAAGGTATAAAATAGAGTAAAAAATAAAGGTCCAGGATTGTTGCTATTTCTTCTCCAGTCGTTGAGGTTTGGCTTGATTTGTAGTTGCTGCATTATCTTCTACGTGATCTTCGAATCTTAATTCAATAAGATTAATTTACATAATTAAAAATTTATTTTAGTTCTTTTTATTGTGATTAATTTATGAAATTATTGATTTATTGTTTTGATTTATTGATTGTTTAGTTCTTAACTTTTTTATTTAATTTTACAACTCATCTTTCTTAACTATATTAGAATTTATTTTAGCTATATTTGATTGTTTTTTACGTTTTTATAAGTCCCTGCAAATTCAAACTCGTTCTTGCTAAAACTATATTTTGATACTGTTCATGCATTGTAAATGACTATTTTCACCAAACCTGCAATATACGTTCAATTTTCATGGGATGTTCTCGAACTGAACGAGCCCGGTATGCAAGGAAGCCTCATTTTTTATGTTATTTTTATTTGTTTCATTTGGTTTGCTTGGAAGTTGTGGAATTATGAAGTCATGAATTTCGTTCATTCATGATTTGGGGTTTTATTAATCTGGTTGTTGGTTCCTCAAATCGATGGCTGAAACAGAAAATTGACGTAGGATTTAAAGCTTTAATTGGGTCATAATATTACTTGCATGTGGTTAGTATTAGAATTTTGTTGTAAAATTAATATTTCGAGTGTAATTTGGAGCTTTTGTAAGCTGGAAGTAAATTGATGAAATTGGACTTTCATCGCAAGCCTTGTTTAGTTATACAAATCATTTTATCTCATCTTATTTAATCATTATAATTTTTTTAAAATTTACACACAGAGTATAATAAACAATTCAATTTTTTTAAATCTTAAATTAAGAATAATATTAAAAACTAATATTCTAATAATATTTTATGCAACTTTCAACTTTTATTTTATTTTATCTTATCTCATTTATGTAATCAAACGAAGCATAAGACTCCAGTAGCACTTGCAACTTCACGGCCTGAATTACGACTGGTTTAGGAGTAACTCAAGTCCTTTTTTTCCCTTTGTTCATGAGCAAGTAATTAAGCCTCAGTTACACAGATAAGATTAGATTAGATTAGATGAGAAATTTGTGAATAGTAGTGAAATAATTTGTTAATTGTAGGTTAAGATATTTTATGAGATTTTGGAAACGAAAAGAAAAAAAGTTGAATAAAAATTATAAAGTTAAAAGAGGGTTATGATATAATTTTTTAATATAATTTCAGTTTCAGAATTTGAAAATGTTGAATTATTTTTTATGTTTTGTTTGGACGTTTAGAGAAGTTGTAATGATTAATTAATGTATAGATGAAAAAGTTGAAGATTTGAATTTGCAAATTGTTTGTATTTGTAGTGTTTGGATGTTAAGATGAGCTGAAATAGTTTGAGAGGTTTGTAAAACCAAACTAGGCCTAAGGTTAGGTTAGGAGAATGAGATGATAATTTTTAGTTTTAGATAAAAGTTTAAAATATTATTTTTTAATATTATTATTATTTTGGGATTTAAAAAAGTTGAATTGTTTTTTATATTTTATATGAAAATTTAAAAAAATTGTAATGATGAGATGAGATGAGAATTTTATGTTTTATCTTTGATCTCAAACCTAACCTTATGTCTTGTTATAAGTCAACAAGAAAGTGACTATTGTTTATCAGGAAATTGGTTGGGTTGTATATTGCTATTACATTGGGGATTCCAATTTTGAATTGATAATTTTGATTGGGTTAAGTTGCTTGTGAGTGAGTTGGGAATAAAGATTCTAACTGATAAGTAGTGAATTGGAGTTTTGTGAATCTTGTTGTTATTACCTAAGATTGTTTGTTCCACTGTGAAAATGAGGCCTCTAAGATTTAAAAACAAAATAATTAAGGACTTTTTATAATTAGTTAAAAATTGCATATGACTGGCCTATTTCCTAATTTTTGGCTTTGTGCGTAGCTCAATAAATTTCAAAATTGGTCTTCTGTGTTTTTTAGCAGAATTATGGATGACCAATTCTACTAAAGTTTAGATTCCAAACTCATCTCAATTCATCATTATAATTTTTTCAAATTTCATCATAAAATATAATAAACAATTCAACTTTTTCAAATCTCAAAATAATAATAATAATAATAATAAATAATATTTTAACAATATTTTATCATCGCAACTCAACTCAACTCAATTCATTTCAATATCTAAATGCACCTGAATTAATATTTTAAGTTTCAATAAGAAAATTACTAGTGATACAAAATGTGTTAGATCCCTAAAATTCTTAGGATATGTTTGGGGGCAAAGATGAGAAATCTCATCTCATCTCTATCTCATCTCATTATTACATCTTTTTCAAATTTTCATACAAAATATAATAAACAATTCAACTTTTTCAAATTCTAATTCAACTTTTTCAAATCTCAAAATAATAATAATATTAAAAAATAATATTTTAAACTTTCATCTTAATACTATTCACAAAATTTTTAAAAATTTTCATCTTATCTCATTTACCAAGCATAACCTTAGTGTTTTAATTATTTTACTTATTATTATTAGTCTTTATTTTGATAGAAATTATATTTTTGATAGCATTTATTTTTGTGTTAACATTATTGATAAAAAAAAAAAATTATTGTTTCATTTTATTCAATCTATTTAAAGATGGGTTTTATTTGAAGTAACTTGTAGTGTTTTCTAATAAGCCCAGCTCGTATTGTGTGTGTGTGTGTGAATTAAAGGGCCAGCCCGTGTAAGATGAATTGCCCAGCCCCTTTTCCTCTAATTGATACGGTGCGTTTAAGGAAAAACACTAGGTTTTCATTCACTTTTCCTCTTGAGCCGCACAACAGCTTCTTCTTCCTCCTTCTTCTTCTTCTTATTCTTTTCTTCTCCTTGCTTCTAGTTTCTTCCTCTTCCAGCTGCTGTCAAGTTCCTCCTCCAATCAGAGCATGTCAACACACAAATTTACTTTCCCTCATCACCGGCCACCACCTCATTTCCTCTCCACTTCTTCCTTGCATGTTTTACTGCATGTTAGTCGAAAATGTACTCCGAATTTGCGCTGTCAAGACATCGCCCCACACGGCCACCTCCATCTTCCACCTCAAGCTCCTCGGCATCTCCGTGTCTTTCAGTAGAGCATTTCGCAAGCATGCCGCTGCACACGCGTTCGAACGCTGCACCATTTCTCCTCCACGGATTACACTAGCGTTTTCTTCTTCTCTATCCGTTAGCCACGTAGCCTTCAAATTGCATTTGAATCGATACTTTCATCTGCAAGCCGCCTACACTGTCTATAAATAGGACCAAGAACATCAATTCTGAAGGGATTCCAAAATCAATCCTAGTTTTCTCTTTGCGTTTTAAATTTTTGTTTCTCTGTTATTTGTGAAACTTTCTGAGTGTTTCACTGTGCCAAACTTCTCTATACGTGCTATCTTCCAGAAATTTTTTGTCTTCGATTGTGAGTAATTTTTCAAAGTCTAATCCATGTGGTTTAAATAGCGTTATTAGAATTTAATTGTATTTTGTTGAAGTGTTAGGAATTTACTTGTATTTTGTTGAAATGTTGGGAATTTAATTGTATTTGTTGAAGTGTTGGGAATAACATTGTAGTTGATGTTGGATTTGAGCCTTGAGCCAGATTGGAGGATGGGATTGCGCGTGTAGTTGGTTGTGAAACTGTGAATTTGTGATTATTGTAATTTTATGTAAATTAATAAATTACGATGTCATCTAATATTTATTGTCATTCATATTTATCGTCTTTAATTTAATTATGCTATGAACTCACGTTGTCTGTTTGAAAAATTGGATTGTTGGTATTATGGTGTGGGTGCGTGCGTATCACGACCCTAAGCCAAGATGGGGCATTATCTCGGTGGAGCTCCTCTGGTCACTCGAGAGCGTAATAGACTGACGTGACATCCTCTGAGTTGTCGCAGGGCGACGACGGGAATGAACGAGACGGTAACGTTCTCGTACCAATTCCGTGGCCTTTTGCTGGCGGGGTTAGAAGATGTTTGGCCATGTACGCGCTGAGCGCGGAACTGGGCATTGCTCGTTACGAAATCTCATGCATGGATGTTACCCATGATGTGACGATGAGAGCCAAGGTGTTATGGTCCATAGAAGAGGCCGTAGTGCATGCTTATTATAAAAATGAATATATATATGGGCCAAATGAGATTTTGGCATGAGTGGTTAAATGTGTATTTTTTAAAAATATGTGGAAATTGATCCTCTGACCGTACGTGGTCGTGTCGGTAATATTAATGTAATTTAAATCTCTTGGATGTTATTTTGATTAAATACTTGCTGAGATGTCATAATCTCATGTGGTGTTTTTATCCTGCGGTTCCGTCTTATGGTGCCGTACATTTTGACGCAGAGACTGGGTATGAGCATGAAGGACTAACTCTGCCGGAGGCATGATTTTGCTGAAATGTTATTCAGGGATATGGGATTTGTTTCCCTTATGTTATTTGTTTTCTTTAAATTATCTATCGGATGATTGTAAATCTTTGTAAAAGAATATTTTATTATCTTTCTGGTACTTAATAAAGAATTACCTTTTTATTACGTTGCGGATATTATATTGTACACTTCTCGTATATTGTATACACCCTGAGTACTTATCGTTATGGTGCGTGATCCGTGTGGTCAACATCTCAGTATCACGAACTCCACTAAAATAGCACGTAAAGGTTGAAGGCGCCACAAAATGATCCATAGAGGAATCTTTACTTGGCATTGTGGCACGTCATTTTTTTTTTTATCAATTTCTCCCACCAACCCACGCCTCCTCTGTTCCCAACAAAGGCCCCATGCACCCCGCGTCCCCCTGCATTCCCAAACCCTCAACCCCCATCGGTGCTGTACTATCTTGCCGCCTCTGTCACCAGTTGCCATATTATTTTGCATTTCTCAGTAATTTAGAAAGGTTTAAAGGTTGATGCTTTTTGGATTCTTTGAACTGGTGTTTGGCTATCCAGAAAGTTGTGGGTAACTAAGAAAAATAAGCTAAAAGAGTTTAATTTGATTTTACCAAGCGGAGTTTTTTTTTTTTTTCTTGGGTCCCCATTCAATAAAATATCGAAGGTTTGGAAAAGTCGGCAATTTTCCTACTCTGTCTCTGCAACCATATCTTTCTGAGTCAATATTACTGATTGTGGAGCTACCGTTCTCGAAGCAGTTTTCCGACAACGAAGCTAGGAATTTCACGCAATCCACAAATCTCTAGATCCAAAGCAAATTCACCCACCCTCCAAAAATCACTTCCTTTTTCATAAAAAAAATCATAAAACTAAAATCTGGGAAAGAAAAAGAATAACATTTTAGGAACTGATGATGAGCTCAGAAGCAAATAGATCAGATCGGTCTGAGAACTAGGAGTGGTGAAATCGGGAGAGAGAGAGAGAGAGAGAGAGGGGAGGAAGAGATGGGTATGTGTCAATAAAATAACTGGCAGTGCAGAAGTTGGCTGGCAACGTCGACAGGAACAGGCGAAGCTGGTGTGAGCTCGAGTTTGAGGCGTTGGGAACCGGAGGGGGGAGGGAGACTTGAATCATGCAGGGGTAAAGATGAAAAATAGAAAAAATGAAAATAAAAAGTAATAACTTAGATAAGTGAGTTTGTGGGATCCTTTGTGGCTTTAGCAGCCATCTTTTAATAAATACTTCTACCAATATGATATAGACACCTGATCATGAATATGCTTTCATTTTTTTTAACGCCAATGATTGATTTGCTGATTTGACTTATTCCGTAGTCTATTCTATAATTTATTGTAGAAGAACAAATGTACTGTATTCCATGCAATTGAGAAATGGTTTTGTGTAGGGACTATAATGAAATATTGCACAATGGAGAGAAGTACGGAGGGGTTGTTAGACCCTGCTCTCAGATAGAAGCCTTCATACAAGCTCTTAGTAAGAATGGATTGTATGATCTGGGTTACACAGAAGATAAGTACACGTGGTGCAACAATAGATAAGGCCCTCAATTCACAAAGAAAAGACTGGATAGGACTTGTGCTAATGCCAAATGGACTGAATTATTCTTAGGTACCATGGTGAGAACAGTGGTTGCCCTTAAATCAGATCACAAACCTCTTATCATTTCCATCACTTCTAGAGAGTAGTTTTTACCAGAGGGGAGAGGCCATTCATAAGGTTGTGGAGGAGGCTTGGAAGGGAACTGATTTGGCTCAAAATAAACTCGAGTTGGCTATTGCAAGTCTGTCCAACTGCCAAGAAAAGCTCAAAATATGGGGAAAAACAGAAGCTAGTAGATCAAAAAAAGAAATTCAAGCCAAGAGTCACCAATTATCTGAACTTCAAAAGGCTAACACAGGGAACATAATTGAGGTCATAAGGGCCAAAAAACAAGAATTAGATAAACTTCTTAAGGAGGAAGACAAAAAATGGCGTCAAAGAGCAAAACAAAAATGGTTAAGGGAAGGAGACAGGAACACGAAGTTCTTTCACCAGTGTGCTTCACAATGAAGGAAAAGAAACTTCATTAGAAAAGTAACATATGAGAATGGAGAAGAGGCAATGACTAAGGAGGAGATCAGTGCAAAATTTCAGACCTTCTTCAAAGACCTATTCACCACCTCCAGCCCTAAAAACATCCCTCTTTGCCTAGAGCATCTGGACAAAACAGTCATAGAAGAAATGAACGCAAAGCTCCTCAAAAAATTCACAAGGCAAGAAATAGAAGAAGCTTTGTGTAGCATGAATCCTCTGAGTTCTCCAGGGCCAGATGGCTTCCCTCCAGCTTTCTATCATAACCATTGGGGCACGGTGGGCCACGAGGTAAGTGAAGCTGCTCTTTTCTTTCTAAATTCAGAATGGCAGTTTGATGCTATTAACTTTACTCATATTGCCCTTATTCCCAAGTTTAAATGTCCTTCAAAAGTTTCTGACTTTCGACCTATTAGCCTTTGTAATGTTTTGTATAAGATTATCTCAAAAGCCATAGCCAACAAGTTGAAACTAATCCTACATGACATTATTTCCCCCACCCAATCAGCCTTTGTCATTGGCAACTAATCTCTGATAACATCATAGTGGCCTTTGAGGCCTTACACTCCATGAACTGCAGATTGAAAGGGAAAGAGGGGTTTATGGCGTTGAAGCTGGATATGAGCAAGGCGTATGATCGAATTGAATGGGCTTTTCTAAGAGAAGTGATGAAAAAAATGGGCTTTGCTGATGGCTGGATCAGACTTGTTATGAAATGTGTGGAATTCGTGTCTTACTTCATTCTCATTAATGGAATTCCTCAAGAATCTTTCAATCCTTCAAGAGGAATTAGACAAGGAGACCCCTTGTCTCCTTACCTCTTCATTCTCTGTGCAGAAGTGTTAAGCTCAATGCTCAATCAAGCTGTAATTTCAAAAGCCATTTCGCTTGTCCCCATAGCAAGAGGCAGACTTCATCTAAACCATCTGCTTTTTGTAGATGACTACCTCCTCTTCTGCAAAACTAACTCCCTCGAATGGAGCAGATTGATATTTTTGCTCAACACTTATGAAAAAGCATCAGGCCAATGTTTAAACAAAGAAAATACCTCTATACAGTTCAGCAAAAACACTCCAAGGGAAAATTAGGAAATCATACTAAGCATTGCAGGGGTGAGGTCAAGTCTCCCTTATGAGAAATATCTGGGCCTTCCTTCCTTATTCGGAAAATCAAGACACAAATCCTTCAAGCTCATACTGGAGAGAATTAGACAAAGATTAAGTAGCCCTCGAGTCAAACTTTGTCACAAGCTAGAAAAGAAATATTCCTAAAAGTAGTGGTGCAGGCATTGCCTACATATAGTATGGGGGTCTTTAAACTCCATTGGTCCCTCCTGAAAGAGATTAACAAAGTGATGAGAAACTTTTGGTGGGGTCAAGCTGATGAAGAAAGGAAAGTCCATTGGATCTCTTGGAAGACCATGGAAAAACTGAAGGCTGGTGGTGGCCTGGGTTTCAGAAAATTACACAGCTTCAATCTAGCAATGCTTGCAAAACAAGGTTGGAAACTACTGCACCATCCTTAAGCTCTAGCTTCTCAAGTGTTGAAAGCTAAGTATTTCCCTCATAGTGAATTCTTTCAGGCCAAATTAGGAAGCAGACCATCATTTATCTGAAGAAGCATAATGGAAGTTATAGAAATTTTAAAGAGGGGCACAAGATGGAGAGTAGGAAATGGTGAAGCTATCAAAATCTGGGAGGATAAATTGGTTCCAAACCTCCCATCCACTAGAATTATGAGTCCAATGGGGGTGTTAGGCCCTGAGGCTTCTATTAGTTGTTTAATTGACCCTTGCACTAAAAGCTGGAAGACTAGCATGATAGAGGAGTTGTTCTTACCTGAAGAGGAAGCCTTGATTATGCAGATTCCAATTAGCTACAATAACAGCCCGGATAAGCTAATATGGTCAGGCTCAACACAGGAGGCTGCCTTTGTGAGGAGTGCCTACCACCTGCATATGGATCTCATGGAATCTGTGAAGGGTCAGGCATCTAGTAGCTTTAATGATGGGAGGTTTTGGTCAAGCTTGTGGCAATTACAGATCACCCCTGCAGACAGGCACTTCCTTTGGAGAGCCTGCCATAAAGGACTGCCTACTAACAAGAATCCTTTTAAGAAAAAGATTATCAAAAAGCCTTTATGCCCTGTCTGCCTTTTGGAAGAGGAGAATGTTATTCATGTCTTATGGAATTGTCTTGCCTCATAGGATGTTTGGCACCAGTGCTCAAGACAACTCCAAAAAAGTTCATCCCCAAAACCATCCATTAAAAGCCTTATATTAGAACTGAATGCAGCAAGAGGTAAGGAATTGGTTAAAGAGTTCGCTGTGACGGCAAGAAGAATTTGGATGAGAAGAAACCATTTCATTTTCTAGGGAGAATTTAGATGCCCAAACTCAATAGCTAAATTGGCAAAGGAAACTCTACTTGAGTTGAGAGCTTGCCCAACAAGTGAATCTCATCAGCCTAATTCTATGCAGCCTGTGATACCTATATGGAACCCACCCCTACAAATTTCTATAAACTCAACTGGGATGCTGCCGTTGATAAGGTTAAGTGCAAGATTGGGATAGGCTTAATCATTAGGGACTGGAATGGGAGGGTTGTGGCAGCCTCAAGGCAACACAGACCCCTTTTCCCTGACCCTTTACTGGCAGAGGCTGTGGGAGCAATGGAAGCAGCTTGTTTTGGTCTACAGATGGGTATTCAAAAGATCATCCTTGAAGGTGACTCAAAGTTAGTCATTTCAACCATCAACAACATGAAGGAGAATTGGTCAGCAATGGGCATGATTACAGAAGATGTAAAGAATCAATTGAGTATCTTTGAAGATTGGTCAGCCACGCATGTTAGAAGGGAAGGAAACCAAGCTGCTCACAAGCTGGCTAAGGATGCACTTTTACATTCCATTTCTTCTGTTGATATGGGAAATATTCCCCATTGTATTCTTGAATATTGTTGAGTTTCTATTAATGGAATTCTCTTCTAAAAAAAAAAAGAGAAATGGCGTTGCACTGTGAGGACAATCTTTGCTGGGTGCTATGGAAGCAACTCTAGCTAAAAGTCTTTAGTCGATCACCTAGAGGGGAAAAAAAAGTCCCCTCTCTTTTCTCTCAGGAAAAGGGGTGGACTGTGAGTGCATTTTAAGGGCACATGAGTTTGTTATAACAGAAAGGGAAGAAATCTGAGGGTGGTCCTAGCCATTTCTGGAAATGGTACTGGGGGTTAACCGTCGTTAGGTGGCAGAGGAACACAGAAGGCCATAGCGGTTTGGGAGGAAAAACCTAGTGACAAAAGGAAGTAAAGCTTGAGAAGGATGGAGGATCTAGAGGAAAAATGGAAGGGTTTTAGGCTACTGTAAGAGGGGGAAAATAGTGATAGAAATTGAGGAGGAATTGTTGAGTGATTTGGTGCTGAAAGAGCAGAGGTATTTAATGGGAAAAATTTTCTCGACAAGACAGATAAGTAGGGAGGTGGTGGGGTCAACAATGGCAAAAATATGGAGGATAAGCAAGGTTGCTCAGTTCATTGAGGTGAGTCCGAATACCTTTGCCATTGTATTTGAAAATTTAGCTAATAAACAAAAAGTTTGGTTAAGGATAAAGGTTGTTTGAAAACCATCTACTAGTTTTGAAAGAGTTTGATAGATACAAACCCTTGCATAGTATTAGATTTGACTCAAGAAAGCTTCTAGGTGAGGTTTCATAACCTGCCCTTACCTTGCATGACAAAAGAGAGAGGATAATAGATTGGGAGTACGGTGGGGAAAGTTGAGGAGGTGGATGTGAAGGATGATGGAAGTAGATAGGGGAATTTTTTGAGGGTTCAGATCTATCTGGATTCGATGCAGCCGCTGGCAAGAGGTAGGATGATGAAGGTAAAAGGCAACAGTTTCTGAGTTCCTTTTAGCTATGAAAAAAATGACAAAAATATGCTTCTCTTTTGGGTGCATTATGCATAGGACTAATGAATGTTGCTGTGAAGGGGAGATCCCAAAAGGGAAAGAGTAGCAGTATGGCCTATAGATGAGGGCCAAGCAGTCACAAAGAAATAAAATCTTGAACAATGGTGCTAGAAGGTATGAAGAGGATAGTAGGTGGAAGAGGGAGGGAGGAAATATGGCTTCTAGGGGAGGAAGTAGGGGTGAAAATGAGGAGGAGGAATGCAGGGAGAAGGAAGTGAGTAAGGGGGAAAAAAGTAAGAGTATGAAAGAAAATGAAGGAGAATGTATAGATGGGAAGGCAAAAAAGGGGAATAATAGAGAGGGAAGTGAAATTCATGAGGAGAGTAGGAAGGTAAGGAAGAGTGAAGGAGAGAGGAATATGGTAAAAGGTGAAGGGGAGTTAGTCCTTGATTCATCACAGTCACAAGAAGCAGATATGGTTAATAGGGGGAGGGAGGATTGCAGGATGTAGTAGTGCTTTTTGAGGAGAGGAGCAATGTGGGGAAGGACTAGGGCTGTGCATTTAAACCATCCACCTAACCCAACCTGAAGTTTTCGAATTAACCGACTAGATTTAACTAACCTGAATAGAAAAGGGTAAGAAGCGGAAGAATGCCGATTGAATTTCGAAATAATTCGGTTGAATTGATTAATACCCGTTAACCGAGCTTGAGACCAAAACACTCAACTCAGAGTCCAAACACTATTTCGTGTCGCCCTCACAAATCGCAGGCACTCTCTTGAGTCTCCTCTCCCTCATTCACTCACTTTCACTGTCATCTCAAGCACTCTCCTCTCCCTCGTAGCCACAACTCGCTTGCCCTAAGGAAGGATTTCTCTGTCACAATCTTACAAGCTCACAGATCTCTCACTCTCGCAACTCTCTCTCTCTCTGTAAGACTATATCTCTATCCCTATTTTGATTTTTATGGTTAGTGTTTGTATGCTAGTTTTGGATTTGGGATTTTATTAGTTCTTTTCATATTTTGATTTTGCGTTTTTGTTGAGATTTTTGGTTTATCAGTTGTGGGTATTTTCGTTGTATGGTAGTTGTTTTTATTTTGATTTTTGTTGTAACAGTCATCATGTCCTCCGTTTTACCCATGCGATTATCCATTCTCTCGAGGAGTTGTTTCTTAATCTCTTCTTCCTTATTCAGTTGTATTGGAAGATGGGTACCATCTCATTATTTATTATAGGTTCAGAAAAAGCTGAGGGCAGCTGCATAACATGTTATAAAGTTTTCATGCTATTCTAATTTGGGCTTCTGTAAGCTGGTACTCTTCATTTTTGGTTTCCTCAAGAAGATATTGATCATGCTAGTTTGGGTATGAACTTTACTAAGATCAGCAACCTTTGGGTGAGGTAGCCATTTCTGATTTCTTGATAGGTTTGAGGTTGCTTTGTTTTGGTCCATGATCACCATGTTGATATGGATGATCAGCTGCATTCACGGCCAGTTAGCTAGGTGGTACCGATGGAAATTGGGAATCAATTTCATTTACAAAAAATCAATGAAAACATAGCATTCAACCATAGGATCCCTCTCAAAAAGTTCTTGCCATATAAAAAATGGGTGACAAGTTTTTTACACAATCTTGCAACTATATTTTTTCTATAAATAAATGTGTGTGTATATATATCACATGCCATTATCAATACCACTGCTGGTCCTTTGGGTCTAGCAAAAATTTTGCCCTACCCAACACGACTTTACTAGTCAGCCATAACTGAAAGTTGTTCTCATTCTAAATTTAAAATAATATCAATTAAGGCAATTATGTCAAAGATGTATCTACGCATGTTATGAAAGATATACGTGACAGAGATGTTAACAAATTAATTAGATTTTACCTACTACTTTACCAGTTCATCAATGTACCATCATACACATCATCATGAATATCATGTGTTTTTTCATGAACTCTTGCCACTCTGATCCATCACATCAAAGAGTAGCAAAATATTTTTTTCCTTATCAAATAGCATTCTCTGTACATATGGTTTTCTCATTTTCATTATTGCAACTGTTTTAGTTTCATATTGGCGTTCATGTGATTAATAATGTAATGATGCTTTCTTTATCTCAAATTGCAGTTATGGAGCCTAGTGTTGCTAGGCCTTCGTCAAGGTCTGAAACAATCCCTGATGTAATTCATTTGGATAGCTATTTCCCTACAATTGCTCCTTCTTATGTTTGCCCTCCTATCAAAAGATTTTGGGGTAGATCGGATGTATGGCTTCATTTTTCTAAGATTGAGAATGAAGATGCCAATGACCAGAGAGCTACATGCAATTATTGTGGTAAGACTTTATTATGTCATTCTAAAAAACAAGGTACTTCATCCTTGAGATACCATATTGACACATGTAAGGCCTTTATTGAGACTAGGTTTGGAAGTGATAATCCCTAATAAAAAATGACCGGACCTAGGAGGGATGAGGTGGATGGTACAACTAGCAGTCCTAGTTTTGGACTTGCCAAGTATAATGAGCAGAAAATAAGGTTGGCAGCAACTAAGATGATAATTGTGGATGAGCTACCATTTAGATTTGTAGAAAAACAGGGATTTAAAGACTTTATGGCTGCAATTGAGCCTAGAATTCCAATCCCCTCTTGCATTACTATTATGCGAGATTGTATGAAAATGTACTTGTCAGAAAAAGACAAGTTAAAGGACATATTCATGGCATCCAATTATAAGATTTGCATCACTACTGACATGTGGACATCAGTGCAAAATCTTAACTATATGTGCATAACATCCCATTTTATTAATGATGATTGGGTTTTGCATAAAAGAATTATAGGCTTTATGAAAGTTCCTAATCATAAAGGGACAACAATAGGAAGAGAGATCGAGTCATTTATACTTAGACGGGGCATAAATAAGATATTTACAATCACAGTAGACAATGCATCCTCTAATACTATAGCCATTGATTATTTAAGGAAGATTACCAAACTTAGAGATTATTTGGAACTACACAATGACCTTATGCACATAAGATGTTATGCACATATTTTGAATCTTATTGTCCATGATGGCTTGAAAGAAATTAATAGATCAATTGTAAAGATTTGAAATGCGGTGAAATATGTGAAGTTTTCCCCTGCAAGACTTGATAATTTCAAGTCATGCGCGGAGAGACAAAATATCTTTGGGTGGTGCGCTTCTTTCTCTTGATATTCTAATCAGATGAAACTCAACATATTTGATGTTTAGTGCGGCTCTAAATTATTATGCAGCTTTTGAGGTAATGTAAGATAAAGACAATCAGTTTGGTCCACATTTACGTGAGGTTGGAGAAGGATCACCAACTTTAGATGATTGGAAAATCATCAAGATTTTTGTACAATTTTTGAAGATTTTTTACGATATCACCTTGCGGATTTCAGGCTCAACTTATGCAACTTTACATTTGTTCATTAGAGAAATAGCTTCAATCTATAACCATTTGATCAAATTTTCTATGGGTGATAATGATATGTTGAAAACTATGTCGAAAAGGATGTTGTTGAAAAATGACAAGTATTGAGAGGATTTTGAGAAAGTAAACAATCTTATTTATTGCGGATGTGCTTGATCCATGCACCAAGTTGGAATTTTGGAGTTTTGGTTTACAGATCTTCTTGGCCATGAGCGAGCGTTCGAACTTGTTACAACGTTAAGGAGGATGAATGAGCGGATGTATAAACAATATTCAAAATCCAATATAGGTTCAAGTGTTGGTGAGAGTCAAAGCAACACAACGTCTTATAATGCAGTGGATATTTATAGTAGGTATCGGCAGTATCAAGCATCAAAGGGTGTCGTAGAGTTCAAATCAGAATTGGATCGATATTTTATGGGGAGCCTTGAATGATTGACGTCTAACTTTGATATTTTAATGTGGTGAAAGATAAATTCAATTAATTTTCCGATCCTTGCCAATATAGCTTGAGATGTGTTAGTTATTCTCATATCTACTGTTGCTTCTGAGTCGGCATTTAGCATTGGAGGTCGTGTCTTAGATTCGTTCTGTAGCTCATTGGCCCCCGCAACAGTTGAAGCTCTTATCTGCACACAAAATTGGTTGATGGCTCCCTCCCTTAATTATGACACCCAAGATGTAATGAAAGATACAGAAAGCTACAAGTTAGATTTTGGTAAAATTCATATTTGAAGAATATTTCATATAGTCCTTTCAATTAATTATATTTGTAATATAATTGTTTTTTCATGTAGAAATGACTTTGATGAATATTTTGAATAAGGCCGATTGAAGATTACTTGAGTTTTCCTTACTTGAACTCACGGTGATTATTGAAATTCTTTATTTGATTGTTTCCCATATATGTTGGCTGCTTCAAATATGCTTGATAAAAAGAGAATCTTATACCATTTGTATGATTGAATTGCCTTTGCAGGTGGGTAGTCCAAGTTTTCTAATGAGTTGCAATGAATGAGATTTGTCACTAGACTAGGAAACAAACTGTTGTGAAGTCTCCTTTCAAACCCTAACCCAACTAATGGTCATTGACTCATTTATGCTATTATGACTTGTCCACATAGGTAACATGAGAATTTTTGCTGTTTTTGGTCTTTAAAATGGGATTATGCCCATGTAGGACTAGGTTCAAAAGTTTGGAAATGATACTTAGGATGAATACCATTATGATCATTTTATACCATACTGGTTCTGTATGATTCACATATTATTGATGAGTATTTGTTGGGCTGTTGCTTTTTGTTTATCTTGGACTTCTCTTCCCAAAAGGAACCCAGTATTATCTGTACATCCAACCATGCATGTGAGGTTCTTGGGACTTAGGTTATGCTTGGATGTTTTATCTTCTTCAAAATTTTCATCTTATCTCATCTCATCATTACAACCTTTTCAAATTTCTATATAAAATATAATAAACAATTTAACTTTTTCAAATCCCAATACAACTTTTTCAAATTCCAATTTAACTTTTTCAAATCTTAAAACTAAAAAATAATATTTTAAACTTTAAAACAAAACACAAAATTCTCATCTCACCTCCCAAACATATCCTAACTAACATGAAATTCTAGCAAACCATATTTGATGATTGTTGCTTTAAAAACCCTCATTATACTTCGGGCTCTCAATGATTGAGTAAAAAGGCTTAGAGGATTAATTCACATGAAGTCAGCTCAATATATTGTCATTTTCCTCAACACTATGTGGGCAATCCTTAACAATATCAATATCAACATTTAAAATAAATAAAAAAAAATAAAATTTTAAAAAAAATCGGTTAATTGGGTAATTTCTGAAATTTTCCAGTTCAGTTAATTGGGTAATATAGACGGTTCAGTTAATTAGGTAATATGGTCAGGTCAAGTCGGATTAGTGATTTCAGGTTGAATAGCCTTAAGAAGGACAAACTAGTTAAGAAGGGGACCTGAAAAAGGAAGGCTGGAGCAAAATCCAGTGAGGAAAGGCTAGTTACAAAGAAGATAATGAATAAAAAGAGAGAGAGAGAGAAATTGTTTTGTGTTAAAGGGTAGGGAAAGTGATAAGCTGAGTAAGAGAGGAAAGTGAGGTGGTGAAGAATTTAGAAGAGTTGTTCCTGGTGTAGTGGCGGTGGCTAAGTTTTAGCCCTGCCAAATTTTATGAAAATATTGAGTTGGAACTACCAAGGATTGGGGAACCCTCGGACAGTTCAAGATCTCTGTTATATGGCAGAGAAGAATAAACCCAACTTAGTTTTTCTTATGAAAACTAAGATTAGAAGCAAGAGTTGTTTGAGTGTGAAAAAGAGGTTGGCTTGTGAAGGATGTTTTGTGGTAGAGACAGTTGGAAGAGAGGGGATTGGTTTTGTTTTGGGATTCAAGGGTGAAGATAGAAATTTTAAACTTTTCTCAAAGGCATTTAATGCATGGGTAGAAGGTGAAGGGGAGAATAGATGGCTTCTTACTTGTTTCTATAGACAACAAGAAACTATAAAAAGAAAGGAAACTTGGTTGATGCTGAAGACAATGAAACCAAAAGGGGCTGAAGGGTGGTTCATAGTGGGAGATTTCAATGAAATCCTAACAAATGATGAGAAGTGGGGAGGGAAGGCAAAACCTGAAGGACAAATGGAGATGTTTAGGAATGTTATGACAAAAGGAAATTTATATGATATGGGATGGAGGGGGTACACGTGGAGCAACTCACATAATGATGAAACCTTTACGAAGGAAATGTTGGATAGAGTAGTGGCAAATCCTAAGTGGTTGGATAAATATAAGGAGGGGGTGGAAGTTTTGATGGCTAGAACCTCATATCATAAGCCACTGCTAGTCCATTTAAATGTAAGGAGTGAAAATGCAAACTTTTAGAACAGGTTGAAGCAAAGGGCCTTTAAATATGAGGCCCATTGAACTTTAGAGGAAGGCTGTGAAGTGATCTTAAAAGAAGCATGGAAGAGGAATGAAGGTGAAGGCTCACAGAATAGTAGTTTTATTGGTCTGCTATGGAAAAGTAGAGAAGCTTTTTAGAGATGGAATAAACATAGGAGGCAGGGTTGGAAGGAAATAGAAGAGAAAACCAAGATGTTACAATGTCTACAGGCTGAGGAATGTTGTAGCAATGTGTATGACATTAGAAGGGCAATAGTTGAACTGAATCTACTTCTAGATAAATAAGATCTTTGGTGGAAACAAAGAGCAAAAAGTAATTGGTACAAGCATGGAGATAGGAATACTAAATATTTTCATACTTGTGCCTATCAAAGAAGAAGTGGAAAATGAGACTACTAGAAGGGCTATTAGGCATAAGGAAATTGAAGCAACTTTCAAAAGCTATTTTGAAAAGCTGTTTAAGGGTAGGTTTGGGGAGTGAGATGAGAATTTTTTGTTTTAAATGAAAGTTTAAAATATTAATTTAAAATATTATTATTGTTTTGGAATTTGAAAAAATTGAATTGAGATTTGAAAAAGTTGAATTGTTTATTATATTTTACGTGGAAATTTAGAAAAGTTGTAATGATGAGATGAGATGAGAAATCTCATCTTGTCTTTACCCTCAAACCTGCCCTATGTCTACAAAGCCTAGTAAAGAAGAGATTGAGAATTTTCTTGTCGGCATGGATACAAGGGTTACAGCAGAGATGAATGAAAGGATGGTAATAAGGTTTACTGAAATATAGGTGGAAAAAGCTGTGAAACAAATGGCCTCACTTAAAGCCCCTGGACCAGATGGTTTTGACCCCTGCTTCTATCATTATCATTGGAAAGTAGTGTCTAGAGAGGTGTGTAAAGCAACTTTGTCTATCTTGAATGGTAATCCTCTAGACTCGTCTTTAAATTACACTTATTTAGCATTGATTCCTAAGACTAAGACCCCAAAAAAAGTAAGTGAGTTTAGGCCCATAAGTTTGTGTAATGTTATGTACAAAGTAGTTTCCAAAACCATCACAAACGTGTTTAAATCAGTTTTATATGATACCATATCCCCAAACCAAAGTGTCTTTCTCCCATAAAGGCTAATAAATGACAATATAATGGTGGCCAATGAGTTATTACACTTTGTGAGGACTAGGAAGAAGGTTAAAGTAGGGAGTATGGCCATGAAGTTAGATATGTCTAAAGCCTATGAATTTGTTGAGTGAGAGTTTTTGGAGACTTTTTTTATTAAAATTGGGGTTTTGTGAGCAGTGGGTGAGTTTAGTGATGAAGTGTGTGAAGTATGTTGTTTATTCAGTGTTAATAAATGGGATTCCTGGGCATAAGTTCAAGCCTATAAGAGGTTTGAGGCAGGGTGACCCTTTCTCACCCTGTCTCTTTTTATTTTGTGCTAAGGGCTTGAGTACTCTTATGAATCACTATGAAAAGCTGCATCTTACAAGAAGGGTACAAGTGGCTCAAGGGGGGACCAGCATCAATCATTTGCTCTTTGTAGATGATTATATTTTATTTGGCAGGGCCAAGATGGAGGAGTGGAGAAGGATTCAAGAGGTTCTAAAAATTTATGAAAAGGCATTAGGCCAATTCCTTAATAAAGATAAGACCTTTGTTTTCTTTAGTAGAAACACTAAGTCAGTAGATATGAAGGCTATTAAGGAATTTGGAAACTCTTTTGTTTTGTGGGACTTATGAAAAGTACGTCTTCCTACTATGATTGGAAGATCAAAGTTCAACACTTTTAGGAATCTTAAAGAGAGAATATGGAAGAAAATGACAAGTTGAGAAAATAATTTTATATCACAAGCTAGAAAAAGAGGTATTGATTAAAGCAGTTTTGCAAGCTATCCCTAGATATACTATGTGTGTTTTCAAACTACCCAAAAAACTATGTCAAGCAATTAATGTTTTCTTATCCAAATTCTGGTGGGGCAGACAGCATGAAGGGAGGGGGGATTGTGTGGAGGAAGTAGGAGAAGTTGGGGTGGCCAAAAGGGAGGGGTGGTATGGGATTTAGGGATTTGGAGAGTTTTAACATAGCTCTTCTTGCAAAGCAAGGGTAGAGGTTACTTATTTTTCTTTATTCCTTGGCAATTGTGATATTCAAAGAAAAATACTATAGAAACTCTAGTTTTATGGAAACAGAAATGGGCACTCAGCTTTCTCTTGTATGGAGAAATATTTGGTTAGCTAGGGACCTACGAAAAGAAGGGATAAGATGGAGAGTGGGTGATGAAAAAGATATTCAGATTTGGGGTTCAAAGTGGCTACCTAGTCCCTCTTCTTTTGCTGTCCAATCTCTAGTTTCTTTGTTGTAGGAAGACTCAAGGGTTGAAGAATTGATAGATAAACTGAAGGGGGAGTGGGAAGAAGAAAATATTAGATCCATTTTTATAATGAAGAGTTGAGAAGATCCTTACGATACCTTTGAGTAGAGGTAAAGCTAAAGACAAGATGTTTTAGGGTCCCTCAAAGAAGGGTACTTTTTCTGTTACAAGTGCTTACTTTCTACACTTGGACCGTGGGGAGAAGAGCAGAGATGAGAGTTCAAAAAAGGATAAAGAGGATACAAGATGAAGGAACATTTGGGACTTGGATGTGCTAGGAGTGACAAAACTATTTCTCTGGAAAGTTGGAAATGACTTGTTGCTTACTAAAGTGAATCTGTACAAGAGGAGAGTGGTAGAGAATAAAAGATGTCCTATGTGTGATGCAGAAGAAGAATCCCTTATGCATGTGTTGTGAGAGTGTTCTGCAGCAAATGATATTTGGGGAAATGAACAAAACTATGTGCAGAAATGGGCCAGAACAGAAGTGGATTTTATGTTGTTGTGGGAGAAACTTATGTCTACTCTAAACAAGAGTCAATTGGAAGAGATGGCAGTGATGTTTAGAAGGACATGGCTGCACAGAATTGGCTTTGTTTTTAAAAAAAGATTGGAGTGTCCCAGAAACTTAATCAATTCTGTTAAGGCTGCTCTCAAAGATTATCAAAATGCTCAGATTTCTAGTAAGAATGGAAGACAAGTGTAGAATAATGTGATAAACAACCTGAGGTGGGAAAAAATAGAAAGAGACTCTGTAAAGATAAATTGGGATGCTTCTCTGGACTTAAAAAGGAAGAGAATGGGAATTGGAATTATGATTAAAGATGAGGAAAAGGAGGCCATGATTGCTGTGTATGTTCATAAAGCAAATGTGGAAGATGTAGCTGTGCAGAAGGCTTTGCTTTGAGGAAAGTAGTGGAACTATGTACTGACCTTAATATTTAGAAAGCTAGATCGAAGGTGATGCAAAGGAAGTCATCTTGGCAGTGTGTAGTGATGAAGTAGTGCTGACTTGCTATAGCTCTCTAGCAGAGGATATCAGATTTTTTTTTAAGAGCAAACCAAATTGGTTCTACAATTTGCTCATAGAGAAAAGAACATGGTAGCTCATACTTTAGCAAAAAAAGCATTAGTCATAGATGAAGAAAAAATGTGGATAGAGGATGTCCCAAATTTTATTGTGGGATGTCTGAATAGAGATAACAGTTGTATTACGTGATTTTAATGAAATGATAAGGTTATATTCAAAAAAAAAAAAGCTTAAAGTCTTAAGTCCTCACTTCATTGTGAGATAGCTATTACTTTATGAGAAACAATTTTGAATCTTTTGGTTATGTCGTTTAGAGTGGTGATCTCTTGGCATGTTGGAAAACAAAATTTGCTTGTCCTATGAGACATCCTTTTTAGAAGTCGATCTCGTCCTCCGTAATTTGGTGCTTATGGAGGGATATGGATGCTCATGTATTTGAGGATCATGAGAATGATGACACAAGTCAAGGCTAAATAAAACTCCTTACCATTGGATGACTGCTTTTTTTCATCATTTATTTTACGGGATATTCTCTTATTCTTTTCACGAGCCTGTAACTCGAGCAATGCATGAACTGTTATTTATATTGAATTTTATAGACCTATTGGAAAGGCTCCAATACTCCCAAAGGCCCGTAGGGTGTTTAACTGGGCCTGGCCCTCCACGGCCCAGCAAGACACCTAAGGGCCAGATACCCATTTTACCTAATAGGGTTCAAGCTAAACTGACAAAGAGAGTTTCCGCCAACTATCCCAGCACGGTTAAGGGTATCTATCCACTCAAAGCAAATAGATAATCTTAAAGGACGGGAATTCAAGTTTCAAATGATAGATAAGGTGGTTAAACCCAAAGGATTAGAAGAAGGCAAAATGTTTATTTAAAAGGACCAGGTATGTAAACGAGGCAAACATCAATTAGTTTTGAGATTACTCCTATCATTACTGACTTAGGCATTGGAGGTTTCCCTTCTCCACCTCTAAGCTTTCTTACCCTTTGGTTGCAGGAGATCGAGAGTGCCAAGCGGTGAAACACATTCTCTCCCACTACACCTTCTCGCCAATAAGAAATGGTCGAGCAACTCTCTCACTTTACTCCAGTCGGCAAGGTTACGTGGTCAAGCAACTCTCCTACTACACCTTCTCGTCAATAAGAAGTGGTCAAGAAATTCTCCCCCTTACTCCACTCAGCAAGATCACACAAATGGCCAAGACAAACAAGGGATTTTAGATAAGTTAAACTCATCTTCATTCTTGTTTGTTTTCTCCTTTATCTAAATTGATCTGATTTATCATGAGTTATGTTGAAATCGAGATAAACTATGTTAACAGTTCATTTAGATACAAATGCCCAATTACTTAAAACAAAAGCATACAGTTTTCAATCATAAAAGATCCATGTAGCTCAATAATAACAGAGAGTGTTCCCAAAATTAAAATTTACGATTTCAAAATACAAATCCCTAAAGGGCATACTGCCCGAAATACAAGCAAAATCAAAATATTAGAAATGAGATTTCAAGGAACATGCGAGGAAGGAGGAAAGGTGTCTCACATCACATCTCGCCCAATGGAATCAAAATAATGGTAGGCAGCGGAACTGGCACGTATGTCTTTCCAATTCAATGTGTGGAGATCAGTTTGAGGATGTGCAAGTAGAAGCACCCGCAACTGTTTGATGCCAAGCTTAAAACCAATCCCAAAAGCGCGATCTTGAATGGCACAGGCATAATTGATTTGAGGGATAAGACGATTAATTTGTTCTTGTAAATGTCCCAGTTCCCTATTCAGCTTGGAGATTCTTTGCTCAGAAGTAGCCAAGTCTTTCTTGTTGCCCTCCCAGCTTTGATTTAACGTCAGCAAGTTGTGATCGTGTTCTTTGAGGGCATTCTTGGTTGCAACCAAGTCCTGCTCTGCTTTAACTTTCTCGCCTTGCACAACACTTAGCCTAAGGATGGTTTCTCGTCGTGCTTTTTCATAAGCAGCCACGCGGCTAAGACAATTAGCTTTCACCATCCTCAAGTCCTCCACCTCCTGCTCCATCCCATTCAAGCGAGAGGCAAGATTGCTCTGTTTAGCCTCTATAATAACGACATTGGCTTTATATAACTCGTTTTCCACTAAAGCACTCACCAACTGAGATTGGAGAGAGACAACCTGATCTCGGTGAAGAGCTTCGACCCAGGCAAGCTCCGCAACCAAATTTTCTTTCTCTTCCCGAGCAAAAATGATAGCCCCATGGAGTCATTCTCCTCTTTGAGCCCCACACGATCATTCACAAGTATCTCAGCCAATTGGTCAACTCCCTTAAAAAAAAATTAGAGTCATGACCCAACAAAATAACAATGACAAAGGAAAAGTAAGGTTAAAATAAAGCTTACTGGCAAAAGAATGCCGCGCAACTTGAGACCAGTTGTCTGAAATGCTTCCTCACAACGTAACCTAAAGGCCTAAGAATAATCCTTCGGCTGAGAAGAGGAAGCTTCACCTCGAGTAGTAGGAATCTGGAAGGAAATCCTAGCTGCACCCTTTAGAATCAGCGGCTCCCGAGCAGGGGAAGGTGACAAGTTGATGTTTGCTTGAGCTGAAGTCTCGGCTGTTTGATTGACTGGGGGGCTAGCAACACTCTCCTGGTACGATGTCTCATCGGAATGTTCCATTTGCCCATCGCCAACAAAAAATGTTGGAGATGTTTCTCCAAACCCTCTCGTTGAAGTGTTGAACATAGGAGGAATGCCAACATCCTCTCGCAACAAAAGAAGGAGAAGGTTCCTCGCCCCCTCTCGGGGAAGTACTAAAAGGGGGTAAAAGAATCGACACCCTGTTCCCACTTGCCGCAGACAAATTTGGGAAGACAAAAGGTAGTTCAGGAGTTTCCCCACCTGAAGTCATTGATGCAGCAGTCGAGTGCTTGCCAACGTCCACTAAATGGAAAGAGTCTGCATCTTCAGGCAAGAAGGGAGGAAGGTCGCCAATGGGAGGTGCATTAATGTTACTAGGATTCATAACATAAATAAAGTTCTCCTCTATTGGGGAAGGGCATTTTCAGAAATTTTTGTTCACCCAATAGAAGTCCCTGCCATCAAAGCCCCCACCTCCTCGTCTTCAATAATAAAATCCAGCTCGATATTCACTTGAGCCATGATAGCATCCAGTGAATCAGATCGAGTTAGTGGAGAGTTCCTTGACCCCTCGACTATGTTTGACGGGGGAGGAAGTGGAGCGCCCCTGGAGGACTGGAGGCACACATTGGTTTCGTCGCAAGATGGGCTTTCTCCTTCTTTCCCCCGCCTCCATAGGTGGCCCCCTCTTCAAATTTTCCACCACTGAAGGGGCACCAAAAATCTCATGACCAAGCATGTGGGCATGCCTAAGGATCATCAAGAATCTATCAATGTTTGTGGGCGTCAGACCAAATAGAGTTAAGGTTGGACATTGCCCAAGTTTGAACTAGGGGAATGTGAGTTTCTTCTCGGGGGGACAATAAAACCTGAAAATCACGTTCATCGAGAACAGAGGACTAGTCTGCCCGAATAGGAAACTCTCGGTGTACAACCCTGTCCGTTGGAAATTCCCACCCCCTTCCCAATATGAAGAAGTTTTTGGACTAATCTTTGGCGTGAGAATATTTATGCTCAAGTTGAACAAGTTTACTATGGGATCTAAAACTGCATTGATTCTCATCCAAATGCCTAAACCTGTGAAGGGAAAGGAATCCCTGAGCAGTGAGATCAGGATAATCGTCATCAGTGGGTTCTAGGACTCACCACCACAAAATGCAGCAAGCCATCAAGATACGTCATGCATTCGGCACCAATTGAGCCGGAGCAAGGCCCAAGATGTCTAAGACATCACGAACAGGCCGCACAAAAAGTAGACAAAGTCCCATTGTAAACATAGCCAAATAAAGAGTGACTAAGACGGCCATACCTCTGATATCCACCGCTCCTCTCTGTTGGCCAGGCAGTGACAACCCCACTGTGTTGGGGATGTTGAAATGGTCCCTCACATCGTTCAATTCTCTGCGAGAGAGAGAGGAAGACCAGCAGTGACATTAAAAAATGGAGTGAGAAAGGCCTCCATTGGTGTTAGGGCTAGAAGCAGCGCCACCAACACCACCTAGAGCAAATGACTCATGAGGTTGCGAAGGATCGTCGCTTCAAGAAGAACTTGCGACCTGATTCTTGCCAGAAGCCATGAAAATGCGGATACAGAAAGCACGAAGGAAGAAAGGGAAGAAGAGAACCAAGGAAGAAGAAGAATTGAAAGGCGCAAGAAGACGGGGGCAAAAAGAACCAAAGAGTAAATCGAGAAGACTTGCACAAGAAGACAGAGAGAAGAAAGGTGAACAACACGACAATAAATACTAATGAAAGTTGATAAGAGAGGAGGCATATCATTGCCTGACAAAGATCGTGGGGAAGGCGTATCGGTTTCTGACAAAAGTCATGGGGCATCATGACGTAGAATTCCAAATGTCACCACCGTCACCACAGAAACCCTTCGCACATGGTGAAGACTCGCGGGGTAGTTGAAGAGAGCACACGACATTGAGCTCAAATTGTAAGGCCCAGAGCTTAACCTCATAGACAACAACAATTATAAAATCTAGTATCCTTTTTGTGACTCAAAGAGACAATCGTAAGACGCAATAATCTAATGGGAATAAAGTAAATCCATCGAAAACCTTAGAATGCCTAATATCAAAGTCCCATTGCACAATATACCATGAGATTTCGCAAGGTAACTGAAAGGGCTCCAATACTCCCAAAGGCCTACAAGGTGTTTACCTGAGCCTGGCCTTTCACAGCCCGGCAAGACACTTAAGGCCTAGATACCCACCTAACCCAATAGGGTTCAAGCTAAACTGACAAAGAGAGTTCTCGCTAACTATCCTGGCACTGTCAAGGATATCTATCCACTCAAAACAGATAGATAACTTTGAGGGCAAGAAATTCAAGTTTCAAATGAAAGATAAGGTAGTTAAATCCGAGGATCAGAAGAAAGCAAAATGTCTATTTAAAGGGACCAGGTACGTAAACGAGGTAGAACATCAATTAATTTTGAGATTACTCCGACCATTACTGACTTAGGCATCGGAGGTTCCCCTTCTTCACCCCCAAGCCTTCTTACCTTTGGTTGTAGGAGATCGAGAGTGCCAAGTGATGAAACACATCTTCAATACTTGTATTTAGACATGCACGATACTTAATCGTTATTACAACTATTCAATTATATGTCTATATATAATAATTGATCAATATATAAATACATAAACAATATGGATTAAAAATTGTATGTCTATATAAAATGAAGCATGAGTATAAAAATTAATTTACTTTACCAATAAATTATTCCATGATCAATTTATAATATTGAAAAAGTAATATACAATAATGTGGAGCCTTACATTCTATTGTTTTTCCCACTATTTGTTTGGCCATAAGCAAACGTAGTGCCTACAACAAAGCAAGAGAGAACTGCAAAATCAAAATGCATATAATCGTTTAGAAAAGTTTATAGCCAAGTGACCATTGAAACCACAAACTGCTGCAATGACTATTTCTGGTATTGTTTTTTTTTCACAACTCATTTCAACTCATCTCATCATTATAACTTGTTCAAATTTACATACAAAATAAATAAAAAATTCAACTTCTTCAAATTTTAAAATAAAAATAATATTAAAAAAAATATATTCTAATAATATTTATTCAATTTTTAATTTTAATCTGAACTCATTTTATCTCCTCTCATCTGTGAAAACAAATGAGTGCCTAATACTAAATACGATAAACTTCGATAGTCTTGCAATCTTCGTCGAAAATGTGACCTGGAAACCTGAAATTTCAAAAAGAAAAAGAAAATAGAATGAAAAATGATAAGTGTTATTTTTATGTGATTTTTATCACTCTGTTAGTTATGAAAAGTATTATTTTTCCTTCAATAGTATTGATTTTATTTTATTTCTACATATTTTTATTTATTTTCTTGGATTTGAACGAATGAGAAGATTTAGTGCAAAATGAGAGCATTTTGGTGTAAAAGAAGAGATTACGAATTTAGACCGATGAGAGGCAGCGAGATCTGAAGAGAGCTGATGAGATTTGGGCGAGAAGCCTTGTCCCATGGGTAGCAAAGAGATTTCTCTCGTCTAAAGGTGAGAAGACTTACCTCTTGGTAGGCGAGGAAACTCACGACTAGAAGGCGCGACCAGAAGGCGCGAAAATTTGACGACAAGGCTCTAGGCAGTTAGATTAAGCGAGTAGTCTAAAAGATTAAACTTAAAAGATCAATCTAAATGACATCGTGGGCAATAACTAGAAAAAGCGAGAGGAGTCTTTCATCCCTACCGAGAGTCTTTCCACTCAGTAGGCGAGGAGAGGACAATGTGATCTTTGTGATCTCCACGCCCGTTCATTTGTGACTTTCATGCCAGTTATATTCAGTGCACACGACATCTACTCGAAGAGATAATTCCTTCCAACCAGGATCAATTGGTTGTTGACCACCAAATCCAAGTTCCGTAATCAATCTGTTGGAGACCAAATCCTCCTAAACTCCGAAATTCAAGCCACATATTACTGAATCTTCCATTTTAGATAATCTCGTTATTTTTTATATAATTATTTTTATATTAATATTTATCTTTATAAACTAATTTTCAGATCTTTAAGCTAGATTGTAGCTACAATTATCTTTTTTCCATATTTAAATTTCAACATCTATTTAATCTCAACTTGTGGGATGAATAGAGAGGAGTTTTGAATCAGAGTTGAGAGTTTTTATGTTTTAGAGTTTGAGTTTAGAGTTCCAGTTTTTATTCTTGAAGTGTTCTTCCGAGAAGGCAGAACTGGAGGGCAGAAGTGAGAGCCGCATGCTTCATCAACCGACTTCAATGAAGAACACCAGTTTTATTTTATTTTTCCTTTTCAATTCCATTATGAACTAATTATATTTTCTAGAGTTTTGATGTAGTCTAGTATTGACCATACAATTTATATTCTAAGTTATTTTATTTTCAATATTTCCATGATTGAGTGTTTATTTCTTATTCTTAATGCTTACAATTTTCTAACTAACTATTGTTCGATCTATTGAATCACAATGAGACAGAGAGGTGATTTATGATTACAACTCTAGGATTAAACACCATTAGTTGGGCGAAAGCAGAGATGCTTTACTGCGACAATTGTAATTTTCAAGAAAAATCTAAAAAACTTAATGAGTTTACAATTAATCAAATTCATGTAGAGATATGGAGTTATTGATTAGAGATATTTTTTATATTGTTCGAGAGAAAATATTGAATAGTTAAGGAATTTTTATCTTGGAATAATTGAGATTTTATAATAAGGAAGAATAAACTATGTGGGATTTGTTAAGCAAAATCAAACGCTCTAGATCTATTCTTATTATTTCTAAAATCTTAATTTTAATGTTTTTTTTTTTCAGTTTAATTTAGATAAACCATTCTTCAAATTTTGATTTTCTAAATAGTAATTAATTTAGTCAATTTCAATACTCAATAGCATAGTTATTCCCCGTGGGTTCGATAACTGTTTTTTTTAAAACACTTTACTATTTGTTACGATTATGTGCATTTGCAGAGATATTTTTATGCGAGCAAAATAGTTTATGAGTAATACTAAATACAATTATGGAATGTGTAAGTGCCTTTTAAAAAAATGAGTAAATATAGAGCTTGCATGAAAAAATTAATTGTTAATGGTGGATACTATTTTTCTTTTTAAAAGAGCGCGTGTCATTTACTCACTCCATGACTGTATTTAATATTAATTAGAGTTTTATAATTTAAATGATGCTCTCAATTTATCTAACATCTACTCATGACATGAATCATTCATTGTATTTTTTATATAGACTTTTACCCAATTATATAACATTCAAATGGAACTTCAATTAGTAATGACTCAAGTAAATAGTTTATTTATAAATCCAATATCACAAATACTTATTCGGGACTTTTTTTTGAATGAAAAGTATACCAAACCTACCTCGTTTGTTTTTACAACTTCCTCAACTCATTTTATCTTATCTAATTATTATAATTTTTTTAAATTTTCACATAAAATAAAATAAATAATTCAACTTTTTTAAATCTCAAAAGAAAAATAATATTAAAAAATATATTCTAATAATATTTTATTCAACTTTTAACTTTAATTTCATCTCACCTCATCTTTTCTGTAAAAACAAATGAGACTAAATACCACACAATAAAAAATTGATGGTTATATTTTTTGCCAGCTCACTATTAATATTGCTTTATTAGTACTATTGTTATGAAGATTAACAAAGTGATGTTATGGATACTTTGGGACTATATTATTAAAGATCAAGATAATCGAAAAAATAATGATTTAAAAAAGAAAACCAATCTCATAAAATTTATAAACAATGCTAGTTTTCACTTAAAAAATAAAGATAGGTTTGAAACTTTCGTAACATATTTATATTATCACTTGATAAAAGTTGTCTATTTGTTATTAAAAAAAGGAGTTTTTGTTAGTTATCATCCCTAGATACTATATACCATACGTGTTTTAGTTTTATTTTATTCTTTCTAAACTAATTGATTTCTTCTACTTATCATCCATATATTGCATATTTGTTAAGAGAAAAAATAAAAAATAAAAAAAATTATGTGTGGTGTGTAGTATGAGAATAATGAGTAGAATTTTTCTTAAAAAAGTTAATATTCTATGGCATGCCAAGACAGTGCATATGTTCATTATTACTGGATATTAAGACCTTATTTGGATGTTGAGATGAGAAATCTGTAGATAATTGTGAAATAATATATAAATAATATTTGAATAGTTTGAATTGAGATATTTTATGAGATTTTGGAAAATGAGAAAACAAATTGAATAAAAAAATTATAAAGTTAAAATATTGTGAAAATTTTATTTTTATTTTGAAATTTGAAAAAATTGGATTGTTTTTTGTGTTTTATTTGATAGTTTGGAAAAATTCTAATAATTATGTAATAAAGTTAAAAAGTTAAAAATTGAAAATTGAAAAGTGTTTATCTTGAAATGGTGTTTGGATGTTGAGGTAAGATGGATTGAGAGCATTTCAACAAGAAAAATTTTACTCTTTATTCCTATACCACACACTATATATAATTTATTTATTTTATTAAATATGTGATATATGGATGATAACTAGAATAATTCATTTAGTTGACCAAGAATAAAATAAAAAAGTTGAAAAAAAGGGATGTGTGGAAGATTAGGAAAAATATTGATAGAAGCCACTATTTGCAGCATCCATTTTGCACACACCATGTGGCTTCATCCAGATCGTCCGTTTCTTAAAATCAAGAAAAATGAAAGGAGGAGAAGAAGCCACGTAGTGAGTGCAAAGTGTGCACTCACAATAGTGATTTCTCTTTAACATTACTCGAAAGATTATGGATAGCGAAACTCTTTCAACAAACGGGACCATTGGACTCATCAAATGAGTCCAATCTCTATAATTTGATGAATTTTACTTAAAAAGACCGGCATTGGATTCATCTTCCGTGTATTTGTTAAGCTATGAGCTACAATACTTCTCTATTTATCTTCAAATTTGAAGGTGGACTGTTCAACATCTATCTCATTATTTTATTACAAAAACAGATGGCTTCGCACACAATTTCTCTCTCTTCCTCTTCTCTGCGTTCATCTTCATCCCCAAATCCCTCCAAATCCCGAATCCCCTTTTTTCTTCCTCTCCTCTCCCTTCCCGATTTCTTTCTTCCTCTCCTCTCCCTTCTCGATTCCCAGCACATTTCTTCCTCTCCCTCCCTTCCGGTTCGTTTTTTCTCGATTCCCTCTGTTTCTTCCCTCCATTCCCTTTGCCGTGAGAGGAGAGCAGTTCATCTTTGTCCACTAAGGTTTCAGAGGATCTCCATCACCTCCATAGGTGCACCGTCCCCTTTCTCTCTTTCTCTCGTTTTCGCAGTGCAAGTGTCCGATTCTTCATCTCAGCTTCGATCCTTCACGTAGAAACAGAGCAAAGCCATACTGGTTTCTCTCCTTTAAGGTTCGTGCTTCACTTCTTCTCCTTTCACGCAATGCTTCACTTCTTCCCCTCAAATGTACCGCAACCCTAGTTTCAAGAAGAAATGGAATTGGTCAGCCCTGATGAGGGCTTTTGCTCTCGGTGAACACATACATTTTTCGATTTGTTGTTATTCATATATTTTTTTTGTTTGGCTCATTGTATTTACCGTGATGGTTTGTTTTTGATTTGCGGTATGATAATTAATTATATGGATTATCATGGAAAGAACTTCCTCTTTAATTTAATGCATGTTTTTTTATGCATGTTTTTTGATTTCTATGGAAATTTAATGCATGTTTTTTTATTTCTATGGAAATTTAATGCATGTTTTTCGATTTCTATGGAAAGAACTTCCTCTTTGCGCATTGCAAAATTGTCTTGTCTGCACGGGTCCTTGCTAACAGAGTAGACATTATTGTGCATTTTTTGGCTTGTGTCATGACTGATGAGTAGTCGTGTTTAGGAGGATAAATTGTTGGGCATTCTCTATTGAGGTTCTCGTGCCCTGATTCTTTAAGCAACTAAATTAATGAACTTGGATTATTATCTAAAATCATAAGCAAGTACCAAAATGAAATTGGTTTTTTTCTAGTAGGATACATACTTCATGTTATGAGATTGAGATGTTGCTTGGCTTTTGTATTAACAATTGATGTTATAAATTGTTGTTTGTATTTTGGGCTGCGGCTTGTGTTGGAACCATATGGGATGAGATTGATTTTTGTTGGAAGGTATTGGCTGCATGGGTATGATTGAAAATGGGATGAATCAAAACTTCCAAAAATTGATGAGCTTATGATATTTTTTTGTTTGTTCGTTTGTATCTCTTCCTTGAATGCAATTGAAGATAAGAGCTGACTTCAGTTATGATATTCTAGGGTGATCTTCAAATATATTGGTCTCTAGCTTTGCTTGGCTGGGATTATAGTTTCCTTTAAATTCCTTAGGTTTCATGTTGAAAAACCATATATGTTTTGGAGCAGAAGTTGCATGATTTACTGATTATCTTATTAAACTAATAATTTCTGAAATTATTGCCAGTGAGGTATTTGGATGCTCCCATGGTGGCTGAATGAGTCAAATATTTTTCATGTAAATCCTTTGTAGTTTTGATAGACTTAAAGTGATTCTACTAGTTTTCTTTGGGCCATTTCTTTGTTTTTTTCCCTCCTTAAGTACTTGCTTGTTTATGATTATGACATGTTGTGTCTACATGCTATTATGAATTTTAATTAATGTGAGATATAACTCTTATGAATTTATTGTCCATATTTGATTGACATTTTAATGGTTAAATATTTGACATTTTCTCTGTCTTGTACCATTAATTCCAGTATTGGACTAAACCCAACTCTTATTGTGTAGCTTTCAACTGCAATTGGCAGCAAGGATCTCAGTTAGCTTGGGTCAAAGTTGGATTTGATACAGCTTGTAGTTCTTTCCCTCATTAGTTTTAGATGAAATCAATTATTTAGTCATTCCCATACTTATTTTTTTTTGTATTTTGTCATGTAAATCATCAAGTCAATGGCCTGGAATTTGCAACAATGCATTCTTGATAGGTAAAAGAGTATTTTCCATACTTATTGTTTTAATTCTTGGTTGGTAATCAAAATATATGGTTAGTGTAAATTAAATTATGCATATGGTTAGTGTAATTGTAAAATATGAAAAATAAAATAAAATTATTATTATTAAAAAAATGAAAATATTATTATTTAAAAAATAATATTATATTATTATTTTGATGAATCTAATAACTAATCTAATGTAAAGTTATAAATAAAAAGATTGTAAATTTATAAAAAATATATACTTTTTATTAAATTTTAAAAAAGACTTTGACGAAACAAATGCCAATTCTCTAAAGTTGGAAATCTCTATACGTAGGCCTTGGTTTTTAACACAACGGCAGTACGTGAAATGACCAAAAGACCATAAATTGTAATGTTGCATCTTCTCTTCCCCGTGAGTCGTGACCCAGCCTTCCCCAACAAACTTCATCATTTCTCAAGACAGAACTCTGCTCCTCACCCTCCGTTCGACGGCGAGGTTTGGACGACGGCGACTCCTTCAGCTTGCGGCAGCCCATCACTCGAAGGAGACCTCACTCGACGGCTTTCGTTCTTCAAACCAAAAAAACCCATCACTCCAAGGCTAGGTCACTAGACGGCGATTTCCTGAAACCGCACCAACCCATCACTCGACGGCGACGACGGCGACTTCTTCAGTCTGGAGTAATCTGGGTACAAAGGTCCCTTTTGAATTTTATTTTCATACTTGTTGAGTAGTATTTGAACCACTTGATTTCCATAGATCTTGATTTGCGAGGGAATTTATTTGCCCATTCGTGAACTCTTGTATTTAGATTGAACTGAGATCATTTTATGTGAAATCGATTTATGGGCACACGAAATGCACAGCTTTTCCACAATCAATGGGGCACGAAATGCACAGCTTTGCTTCACGTCGGTGGGAACGAAATGCATAGCTTCGTTTTACAGTTTCGTTGGCTGCTCTTAGGGCTTTTTCATTCTTCTGAAACAGAAGGAAGGAAAAATCTCGTGCGTTTTTGGCTCCCTGGTTTGGATATCTATTTTATTTCACCTAAGACATGTCAATGTACACGCTGGCCAGTGTGTTAAAACTCAGTGTGCTCCGTAGCAGAACTTTTTATTTCTCTTTCTTTTTTTTTTCCCCAACTTTCTTCACAAATTCTAAATTGTAGCACTACAATATTGAAATTTTGTAAGCATTCCCAGAAGGGAGCAAATTCATTTTATAAAATGGATTAATGAGATTCATAGTGAATTGATGGCTCTAGATTTAAAGTTGCTCGAGTTAAAAATGATGGATTTTGGTTCAATAAGAATTTTCTAAGGAGTTTTAAAAGTAGTTTGCTTGAAGTGGGACATTCCTATTACGATTGGGTGTCATAGTTGTTCCTGGAAGAAAAATAGAAATGCTAACGAATTGTGTTTGTCTACTTAATGAAGAAAGCAAGAATGAAAAAAACTGCTTTTATGCTTTAGCGAAAAAAGTAACTTGTGTTGAAGGTGGAGTTTATATCATGAAAAGCTCAATGAAGCACTTTTGATCTTACCTCCAATGATGTTCTAGATGTACATTTACATATAGTTTTCTGGCTTCTATTTTGTAGCAAAATACCATCAAAATAAAAGGATTTTTTTCCAGAATAAACAATATTGAATCAGGCATTGCCTTAAGCCTCGTTTGTTTTCAGAGATGAGATGAGATGAGTTAAGATTAAAGTTGAAAAGTTGAAAAGTTGAATAAAATATTGTTAGAATATATTTTTTAATATTATATTTGTTTTGGGATTTGAAAAAGTTGAATTGTTTATTTTATTTTGTATGGGGATTTGGGAAAGTTGTAACGATGAGACGGGAAGTTTTCAAAATTTTCAAAGTTTTGGGTTTTAGTCTTGAAAACAAACAAGCCCTTAATTTTTTTTTTTTCAGTTTCCAAAATACATGAAACCTGAAATACAAAAAATTAGAAGAAAATCTTATTTTACTGTTTGATTAGATGTGAGAGTTTCTATTAAAGGATGGGAATTTTAATTACTTGTTTTATTAGATGCATATATACACATTCACTTGTATAAGTGTGTAATGTTTTTACTGTTATGTTATTCTGATGGCTTGTAGGGATTGAAAAGGATCATTAGCCTCTGTACAAACAACTAGTACTACTAAAGGGACTGTACTTCTAATGGTTGTGCCATATATATTTAGATTCCAGAGGCTAAGGTGAGCAGCAAACTACTGGAATGATTTAAAATGGCCCAGCAGTCATCTCGTCTTCAACGCCTGCTCACTCTTTTGGATGGTATCCTTCTTTACATATTCATCTCAGTTTAATGATTGATGGCTCTTATCTTACACACTATTTCCTCATATTGTGTGATGTAAATACTTGTGTTTTGGGACAAAATCTTAAAATGGTTGATGAAATGGATTTTTCTTTGATGAAAACCTAAAAGCTGGTTCCACACAAGCAACAAGATTTACAGCTGCTCGTCAGATAGGGGATATTGCCAAATCACATCCTCAAGACTTAACCTCTCTTCTGAAAAAGGTAGGTAGTATTGCTCTGGTTTGTTTGTCTTTTGTTGAAATGTTAATGATTATTTTCTTGTCTTAGTATTATAGTGTGTGCTGTATGTGTTTATTACTGTGTACTTGTGTTGTGCCATTCTTCACCTTCAATAAAATTTGCATTCTTATCAAAGTGTTTTGTATGTTTTTACATGTTCAGATGGTTGGCTATGAGTTCAATTAGGCCTCTTTTGGATAGTCAGATGAGATGAGATGAGATGAGATGAGAAATCTGTGAATGATAGTGAGATGGTTTGTGAATAGTAGTGAAATAGTTTGAATTAAGATTTTTATTGGGTTTTGGGGAAAGGAGAGAGAAAATAAAACAATTCAGTTTTTTCAAATCCCAAAACAAAAATAATATTAAAAATTTATATTCTAATAATATTTTAACTTTTTCCCTTTCCTTTCCCAAAACCTATACAACATCATAACTCAAACCATTTCACTACTATTCACAAATCATTTCATTACTATTTACAGATTTCTCATCTTATGTCATTTCTTAAGCATCTCCTAAGTTTAACCTACATCTTCATCCCTAATATAACCTGGGAAATTTTAAACGTAAATTCAAATTGGCTTGAAAAAGTGGTAAGTAAATACATCTCATAGTAAATAAGGTAACAAACGATTTTTTGATTTTAAATAACATTTGTACACTTGAAAAACATTTAGGCTTCGTTTGGATCCCCAACTCAGTCCAACTCATCTCAACTCATCTCAACTCATCATTACACCTTTTTCAAATCTCAATACAAAATATAATAAACAATTCTACTTTTTCAAATCTCAAAACAACTTTAATATTAAAAAATAATATTCTAACAATATTTTATCATCTCAACTCAACTCAACTCAACTCAACTCACTTCAACATCCAAACACACCCTTAAACATCACAAATGGGTTTCCTTCAATCTTTGAGAGGCCAACTCACATTTACTCGCTGTGCGTAAGGGTTGGCAATCTCAAGGATCACGGTTGCATGTCCATGGCCACAGGTTGAACTGTGTAAAGGATATGGACATCACTTGTTAAACTAGATGTGCCTGGGGGAGTCATTCATGGCAGATAGTACAAAACGACTTGCAATCCTCATGGTCTTGTAGCATTGTTCCTCATTAATCATAAGGCTAGGAAATATTTATAATTTATTTACATTCATTTGTACAGTCATATCAGTTTCCTTTCCCTTCTTTACTTTTTCTTCGTTTGTCTTCCTTGCCTTTATTTCTTTCCTTCATCAGCAAGCATTTACAACATAGCATATTGACGTCAAAAGTATAGTGGAAGGATGCACATAAAATCATTTGCATTAACCCTCTATTTCACAGAATACAGGGTGCATAAAAAGGGCTACCAAGGAAGGTTACATAACATTTTAATAAATGAAAGAATTTTGACAAACGTTTAATTGAATATTTAAGAAATAAAGGTATGATCATATCTACTTACCTTAATCTCTAGCATCCTCAACCTCAACACTTCCTTTAGACCGAGTAAAAAGATTCACATCTATTACTTTCAAACCTTTTTACTTAAAGCTAAACTTAAAATCCCTTTATACATATTTTTGCACACTTTGACCTTCTGACTTCCTTGGCTTGTACTAGTGTTTTCAAAGAACAAATTTTTTTATTCACGAAAAGTCACATCATTCACTCATGTTAAGCATGTCATTCATGTACTAGATGCAATGGAACCTTTTTGGTGGATTATGCTTACCATCATCTTGACGTAAGTTCTATGGTTGTTGAGGCCCTTAAAAGTTTCTGAAATTTCCCATTTCGGCATATGTATATGCTGCTGCTTGAGCAGCTGAAAAGCCTACTGTGTTAAAGCTGGTGACAGCTTGTTTGCAGGATCCTTTAGTCCCTCTAAAGTTCCTGTCCAGATTTGTTTTTGGGCCTTAAAGTGAGCTTTTAGGCCTTCATGATTAAGTTTCTGAGTGCATTAGCGTGTGTAAGTGTATAGGCTGTTTGACTAGAATTTTGGTTTTGGTGTTACACTCTGACTCTAAAATGTTCCTCAAACCTAGGAAACTCAAGTAATTGATAAGATGGCTCATTGGGGTATGCAACACCCCTTTTCCATAGAGTTTAGGATTGCCACTAACATAACTGTAACATGAAAGCCAAGTATATAAGATTCCATAAGCATTTAAAAAAAAATCCAAAATCCTCATTAATAGTAAGTCAAAACGAACATTTATTGAAAGAGTCATAGTCTTGCGCCATAACCAATGAATAAGGACATAAATAAACTACTCAAATTAAAAATGTCACTAAGTCTGGCTTAGTCTCCTTAAGCTACTCTTGACTTGTGGACTCCTCATCATATACTTTTTCACCTGGACAGTTAACACGTAAAAACAAAGAGTGAGTCGAGTACTCAATATGCATTCACGTAACTACCTTTAGCCATCATGCGTAACGTTAACATCTTTCATACATCACATTACATACAACAATTAACATTCATAGAATTGCCCCTGTGCACATGGGTTGGTGATCATGATTCCACTGATGAGTGCAGGTAGGAATCCCCTAAAAAAGGAGATGGAAATCGTTAGGCACAAATCTTGTGAGCCATTCTAGCATTGCCATCCGTCCCATCATCCATCATTCGTCATCCTCATTTGTCATAACACATCTTGTGAGCATTTTTGTTTACATAAATGGAAAGGAGTATGATCATGGTTACTTACCCCTAGTCTTATGCAAACAATCACAATCACAATCACAATCACAATCACCTACATATAAATCATTATGTCAATTTCAGTCTAACTTTCATCTTTTCAAACTAAGAAATACATGCTGGTCTGAGTTTACTAAGGTGACATCGTTGTCGTAAATTGGTCCCTGAGGATAATTTCCTTTTGAGGATTACAAATTCTTGCAAGGAATCGGAGTTTTAGGAGGCTATGGGAGTCCTTCATTGTGGTTGATGTGCTGCTGTCCTGTGTTGACAACAAGTGTGTCATGCAATCAAGGGTCTCGGTATGCAGTATTTGTAACAAACATTTTTCCTTTTCTCTTCTGTGCTCATATGGTTTAGACCATGGGATACGCGGACACACACACACACACTTATTCCATGAAATTCAACAAAAAACATTGTCACATGGAGCTGTCCCTTTTTACATAATCGTGGAGTTTTTTTTTTGATTTTTGGACTCGAAGGTTGAAGAGGAAGGGGCGGCAGGCAGTAATTGATGGTTAAAACTCTGGCCTTGCTTTAATTTATGGCTGGGGCAGACTGAGGTATGCTGGGGCTGAAATCTGAAATTATGCTTAGAGTTTGATGATGTGGAATTAGGAGTCAATAGTGTTGCTGGAAGTGGTGACAAAGCTGGCTATGTTTAGTCTCCTGTATTTTGTAATTTAAGGGTTACTAGGATTTGGAGTCGTAAAGGTTCTGGGTGTCGTTGCTGGTTTGGAATTCTTGGAGCAGTTGATATTAGGGGTGTCTGGGGAGGTGTTCTAAGTTGCTGGAATTTTGTTTTCTTGTAGGACTAGGACTCCTAGAGGTGGTGGGGAACCCTGGTAGCAGCTGAATTAGTCCCTATGTTTTCTATGATTTGGTTCCTTATAGAGTTGGGATTCCCAGTGTTTAGAAGTCTCAGCTGTGTAATTGAATCCTTCATGGATTAGGCTTCATTTCCTAGTTGGATTAAGCCTCCGAGAGGTCGTGGTGGCAGCAGTTAAGTATATCTATCTATGTTCCCTTAGAGCAGTAGGATTCCTAGTAGGATGGGGAGTCTCGGCCTGGTTAGTATTCTAGGATTTCTTGGCTTTTCCTAGTGAATTTGGGTTCCTAGTGGATTGGGTGGTTCTGCTCAGTGGAACGTTCAATTACTTTGGGAGGCCCATGAGGGTCCTTACAGATTTCTTCAGCTTATTGTATCCTACTGGAATAGGGAATCAAGAAATAGATAAGATGTCATGGAGTCCCTCTAAGAGAGGGAGATTCATTCTATAGGGTCATCACTAATTAAGAGAATAACCACTTCCATAGGAGGAACTTTTGGAAGAGCAAGGCGCGAAGGCTTCTTGCTCTAAAAATCACAGTTTGCAAGGATCTCTATTTAATCCTTATCTTGGCAGCCCACATTCAAGAATGGGCCAAGAATTAGTCCCCCAAATCACTTGGGCTAGAATTGTAGACCCATGGGCTTAAATTTCCTATATCCTATCCTAACCCTAAGATTTAGGGCTTGGGTTTGACAGCCGTTTTTAAAGTTTTTGTAGCAGATTAAGGCTATAAATCAAATCAGTGAGCATTGAATACTGGTTTAAGTTTTATTTTTTTATCCACTTTTTATTTTCAATTAAAGCTTTACCTATAAAAAAAAAAAAATTCAATTGAAGCTTTGATTCTATTTTGCGGCAGTTCGCCTATTATGTCTGTTCTTATGGGATTTTTCTAATAGATTATTTTGTGGTGTTTTAATGTATCGTTTACAATTACCCTAGTGACCCGTTACTGCAGGTTTTTCAATATCTTCATAGCAAGAATTGGGATACAAGGGTTGCTGCTGCTCATGCCATTGGGGCTATTTCTCAGAGTGTTAAGCATACTTCCTTGACTGAACTTTTTGCTTGGGTTGAGAAAAAGATGTCCGAGGCTGGGATCTCTGCTGAAGATTTGGTGACATATTTTCATTCTAAACATGCAATCTCTTCATTAAAAAGGTGCTTTTGTATTTTCCATTTCTCTTTACGACTTCATGGATTGTATTTTTGATATCTCTATACAATTATATGAGTCTCTTTGGCTGCATTACTGGACCATAAATATTACTGCTTGTTGCTTATTTGTACATTTTTTTTTGAACTACAACAGCTTTGATATCAACAAGGTGCTTGAGTTTGGTGCTTTATTGGCATCTGGGGGACAGGTATATATGTTTTATATTTTGATAAGTAATATTATTTCCAGGAGATTTGTTTTTGCATCACCCTTTTATATTTCCATCAAGTATCATAGGTAGGCGTTAATAGTTCTTTATCATGGATATTATGATCGTGCAATTTCTACTTAGAAACAACAGTATCATGTCAAATAATAAGTTTTTATTTAAATTTGTTTTGTTTCATTTTTAATATACATCTTCATATTGGGGATGTCAATGGTAAAGAAGATTGGAACATGAATAGGTGTGCTTCCCTATGAATAGTATGGTGTGCAGACCATTATTTAGAAATTGCAACATAGACCCTTTAAAATTTCCAGAACCTTATGGCATGAGCTTTTCTTTGCTTAAGTCGACGTCTTTTTTTTTCCTGAATTGGTTAGGAGTGGAAGGAGATTTTTAGTTACTCTCTTTTGATTCCTTGTTGGATACTCCGAATGATTGTTATCATAGGTCATGATGTTTGTGTATTTTATTCTATGCAATCAATGAACAATCATCTTTCACATCTTTCACATCCTGGGAGGATTGGAAGAAATGATAAAGCTTTTGGCCATGTCGAAATTAGTACTTGTCTAGTTTGTTGCCTTCATCAGGCTTTTTATTCATTCTAAAATATGTTCTTTTATGTACATCATAGATATTTCAGTGTTAAGAACTACTATGTTCTTTTTTAAAAACACACTAGGCTTGAGCCAAGGAGACCTTTATCTTTGTTACTCTTTGTTTTTGTAATGGAAGCTTTCAGTAAGATGATTTCAGTTGTTGTGGAGAGCGGATTCTTATTTGGATTCTCAGTGGGGGAGGCCAATTCTGGATCGCTTCATATATCTTATCTTTTATTTGCTGATGATAACCTAATCTTTTATGGGGATAGCCATGATCAAATTCAAGCTTTGAGAGCACTCCTTTTATGCTTTGAAGCTGCTTCGTTGTTGAAGGTAAACTTAGCTAAATCAGAAGTAGTCTCAGTGGGGCATGTTCCCAATGTAGAGAACATGGCTTAAATTCTCGATTGTAAGATATCTCAACTCTGATGAAATATTTGGGCCTTCCTTTGGTTGCCCCGTTCAAATTGGAAACTATTTGGGATGATGTGCTAGAAACAATGGAGAGGAAATTGGCTAGTTGGAACAGGATGTATCTATCTAGAGATGGTAGGGTCACTTTAATCAAAAGTACCATTGCCAACTTGCCAACCTATTTGGGGAAGCTTTAGGCCCCGTTTAAATTCAGAGATGGGTTGAGATGGTTTTTGATGAGTTGAATAAAATATTATTATAATATTATTTTCTAATATTATGATTGTTTTGGGATTTGAAAAAATTGAATTGTTTATTATATTTTGTGTAGGAATTTGAAAAAGTAGTAATGATGAGATAAGATGAGTTGAAGTGAGTTTCCAATCCAAACCGGGCCTTAATGCATTTTCTTTTTTTGGGGGGGTGGGGTGGGGATGAATGATAAGTTTAAATTCCACTTGGTAAAATGGGCCATGGTATGCTTCCCTAGGGCTTAGCATTCACCAAGTCGGAGTCAGAATGCCCTACCTCTGACACCGACTCCGACTTTGTCAGAGGTCAAATCTGACCTCCGACTCCTACTCTGCCTTGTGTATCCTCAGAACCGACTTCGATTTGTCGGAGTGGAGTTGGAGCGGAGTCGGATTTGAGCTTTTTTTAGCTTCATATTTAGCCCATTTTTTAAAATAGAATTTTTGTGGGCTTTCAAATCTCTATTTTTAAAAAAATTAAAAACGAACTAAATCATTTAGTACAAGAATCATTCACTGATTTACTTCAGTTTTATTATAAACATAACCAAAACTGCAAAACTATATCATTTCACTACAAGTTAATAAAAAACATAACCAAAACTGCAACTTATCAATGCTGATTTACTACAACTTACAAGCAAAACTAAAACATAAAAAAATCTAAGGCCCTGTTTGGATACAAGAAGTGTTTCATCTCATCTCATCTCTTATTACAACTTTCTCAAATTTTCACACAAAATATAATAAACAATTCTACTTTTTTAAATCTCAAAACAATAATAATATTAAAAAATAATATTCTAACAATATTTTATTCAATTTTCAACTTTCATCTCAACTCATCTCATCTCAACTCACTATCCAAATGGCACTTTAATAATTCACTGCTGATTTAATACAAGCCAAAACTAAAACTTAAGTTACATAACCAAAGGTCCAAAACTGCTGAAACACAGCCCATCACCAAAAATTGTTGTTCCCAACTAAACAACCAACAACACAAATTAAAATCAATTACATGTTCTTATTCCAACAACAAACAACACAAAATATTGGGGGCTTCTTCCCATTCCAAGTTGTGCTAAAATACAACTAGCCCTAAAAATTATCCAACCAACCCATCATCCAATTGCCAACCAACAACACACTGCTGAAACACAACCAGCAGCAATAAATCAGTTTTTTCTTCCCAATTACAACAACAAACCAACATTTTCTAAGTTCCCATTGGGCCATTCCAACAATGAAAGAAAACCAACAACAAAAGAAATAAGTACCCAGTCTGAATTTCCAAAAAAAGAAAGCCAAAGTCCGAGTGCCATTCCAAGTCTGAAGAAAGAGAGAGATTAATAAGGAAATAAGATAAGTCCACATAATTTATAAAAATAATGAAACAAAATTGAACAAACAATAGTTACACAATTACACAAATGCACCTCAAACCTCAATCATTTTCATGTAGTATACTTGCCATATTGGTCGTTAATTCTACATTAAGATGTTAAAATATAAGAAATTAATATCACAAAATGACAAAATCAAGATATATAACAAAAACTAAAAAAAATCTCTAAATATATTACCTTAGTCTAACTTATAGCTGTCCGCATCATCAATTGTATTTGAAGGAATGGACTTCAACCAGTTTTGCACACACACAAGAACCTCTACATTTCTAGGAGCCAAAGAACTCCTAAACGGATCCAGGACATGGCCTTCTGAGCTAAATGCTGACTCAAATGCTACAATGGTGATTGGAATGACCAAGATATCTCTTGCTATTAGAGCAAGAACCGAATAGTTGGTGGAGTTGACCATCCACCAAATTAAAATGTTGAAACTCTCCGTAGGAATCTTAACATCCTCCAACAATTAGTGTTCTAGCTCCGACTTACAGTCTATCAAGGTTGCTGATTTTCGCTCTTTATGGAAGTTTCTCAAAAACGCCAAGGGATCAATTGTACAACTACTACTCATTGATGTATGATCCTCATTACAAGTATGAGACGTAGTATGGGCTTGGTTTGTTTTCACAAACTATCTCATCTCTTCTTATTTAATCATTACAATTTTTTCAAACTCCCAAATAAAATATAAAAAATAATTCAACTTTTTCAAGTCAAAACAAAAATAATATTAAAAAAATATATTTTATTAATATTTTATTCAACTTTCAGCTTTCATCTCATCTGGATAACCAAATGAGGCCTTAGACCCACTTGCGCGCCCACTACCAAACATAACATACTATTCATACAAGAGCTTCATATCCCTCTTGAGGAGTTCAACTAATTCCTCACCCCTCTCATTGCCCAATGTGTGATTGAACTAGTAGTATGCTTGAGTAACCAATTTGTAATTTTGTACCGTGGATCAAGAATGACAGTAATAAACAACCTGTTTATCTTTTGAAGATCCCCTCTATATTTATCATACTTTGCTTTCATTCTAAAAGCTATTGAACTCAAGTGTCAATTACTACTGTCACAAAAAATATTCAAGCATGAATATCAATAAAGTGAGCTGTGACACACGTAATTAATGTTTTGGACAGAAGTCCAAGTGCCAGTGGTCAAACACACTCTTTGTTTGGTTATCAAAAACATTTTCTTCAAGCTATCATTCTCTCTCAAGAATAGCCTAATACAATCCCTCATTACCGTAAAATGAGAAGGAATAGAAAATCTATAATCAAAGGATTTTGTGTAGTCTCAAAACCCTTGACCCTCAACAAACCTAAAAGGTAAGTCATCCACTATCACCATTCTAGCAAGGGCAGCCCTATTTTATTTTATTTTTTCTCATTATACTTGGTCATCCCTAGATTTTTTTCCCCTTCCCCTCCTTCAACTCTTGCCTTTGGGACCAAGAATTGTTGTCCCTTGTCCAATCTACTCTTACAGCTTTTAGGGCAAGTGTGGATGTGTGCTCTCATGGCTGAAGTGCCCTACCTTTTGGGATGACATTTCTACAACTTCTCACAATGGTTAGAAGTTGCTGTAGGTTCTTAGGGATCGCAATCAGACACTTGTGAAGTGATCCCATACCTTAGACCTATTCTTGGGGTTTCTACCAGTCGGTGGAGAGCGGGGGGTAGAACGGAAGGTAGTATGAGTGCCTACTGAAGAGTCTAATGATTCACTAGACGCTTCGATTATGGGAGCCTCGATAGGCTGTTGTAGTTCTTTTGGACAAGATGTAGAGGTGGACATAGGAGTGCTTGTGCCTTCAACATTCATGATTTAAAAAGAAAAACACAAAGGTTGGGTGCGAAGGGCCCTGCCTTGGATAGGTTCCCCGACATAAAAAAAAAAAAAAAAAACTAAAACACAACACAAACAAACGAGCACGGTTAATCATACAAAAACAAAAAATTCAAAAAAACAGCCTCAACTATGCAAATTCACATTCAAAAACAGCCCCAAGTTCCCAACATTCAATATTCAACAACATTTCCAAACCAAAATATTCAACACCATCCAAAATCTTTGTTCATACATAATCAAAATATTTCCAAACCAAAATATTCAGAAGCAAAAAAAATCTCTGTTCATACATAATCAAAATATTTCCAAACCAAAATATTCAACAACAAAAAATTCTCTATTCATACATAATCAAAATATTTCCAAACCAAAATATTCAACAGCACAAATCAACCATTTCAATCACAAACAGCAGTGGAGGGACTTACTGTGGTTAATCAACAATATGGAAGCAAATTTGGGCGTGCAAGCAAACCCCAAATCTGGAATCAAGATCAACCAAAAATCAACCATACACGGAAGGGGCACTTACAGGGGTGGTGAACGGCTAGGGGCAATGGAGGGATGGCCACATGGTGAGAGAGAGAGAGAGAGATTGTCTAGGTGAAGGTGGCTCAAGCAAATTTGGAAGCAAGATCAACCAAAAATCAACCATACACAGAAGAGGCACTTACGGTGGTGGTGAACGGCGAGGGGTAGTGTAGGAATGACCATGCGGTAGTAGAGAGAGAGAGAGAGAGAGGCTACTGGTTTGGGTTTGTCGAAATTAGGGACTTTGGATTAGCAACTTAGCATTTCGAAATTAGGGTTTAAAATATCGGAGCCCCCCCCCCCCCCCGGGGGTGTTAGAAATAAGTGCTGGGGATGAGCTATCGGCGAGGGGCAATGGTGGCTGACGGTGACGGGAAGGGAAATCTGTCTCTGAGATTGAGATTTGAGAGTGGGAAATGAGAATATGAGATGAGGTTTTTTTGGGTGGGGGGGGGGGGGTAAACCCTAACATGTAAAAAGGCACCATTTTACTTGGTTTTGGGCTTTTAAACCATCTTTGTTTTCCTAATCCCTAAACCAAACCCTAAATTAATTTTAATCTTAGTTTTAGGCATGTCTTTTTATATATGGTTTATAATTTTTTTCATCACTAAATTTAATTGTTAGAATTTTTTTGATCAAATTTAATTGTTAGAACTGATTATTAACAATTACTATTGAACTAGTGTTTAATTGTAAAAGAAGATGTGATGCGAGTTTTCCAAGAATTTTATGCTTTTCAAAAGTTTGAGAAGTTGCTGAAGGCCACTTTTATTGCCCTCATGCCTAAGATAGCCGGTGCTTCTAAATTGAAGGATTTCTTTTGTTTGGGGTCGCCAAATCCTTGACTCAGTGTTGATCGCGAATGAATGTTAAGATAGTCGGATGCGGGAAGGTGTTCCGGGAGTTCTTTGCAAGCTAGACATGAAAAAGGCGTACGATCATGTGAATTGGGATTTTCTTTTTTATATGCTTAGAAGATGTGGTTTCGGGGGTAGGTGGTGTTGTTGGATTAGACAGCATCTCGACTGCTGGGTTTTTGGTGTTAGTTAATGGGCAATCTTGTGGTTTCTTTTAGAGTTCAAGAGGCTTGAGACAGAGGGATCCGTTATCTCCTTTTTTATTTGTAATCGTTATGGAGGTTTTGAGCCATATGGAGGAGGTTGCGGTAGAAGGGGGTTCTCTTTCCGGTTTTTTAGTGGGAAATGCAAATAATGGTTTCATTTCAATTTCCCATTTACTCTTTTATGATGATACTCTTATCTTTTGTGATTCTGATGGTGTTTAGATTCAAGCATTGAGGGTTGTATTGTTATGTTTTGAAGTTGTCTCGGGCCTTAAGGTGAATTTGGGTAAGTCAGAGATGGTTCTGGTGGGGGATGGTTTTCAGCTATTTTACTTAATGGAGGGACTATTCATGAGTTTTTGTTTTCATTTCCTAATCTTAGAATGTAATTAGGTGTATCTTTTTTATACTTCTTTCGTACATGAGCTTCGTCTATTGCATTCGATGAATAAAATTTTATTACTTATAAAAAAAATTAGTGTTTAATTACATGTTATTAACTCATTATACTATTCTATACTAGTGTCTAACTTGTTCATATTATAGACTTTTAAGACTTGTACTATAGTATTTAATTACATGTTATTATACTAGTTTATAACTTATTTCTAACTTAATTATATACCAGACTTAGTATTACATGTTATTATTCATTAGTATTACATGTCATTTTACATTAGTATTACATGTCATTTACATTAGTTATTAGTATCACATGTTATTATCTTTAGTGTTATTATACATTATTATTACATGTTATTATACATTAGTGTTACATGGTAGTAAATTAGTAATAATATGAGTCTATGATGTTTACATATACGAAATTATTATTTGTCAATTTAGTCTATTTAATTCTTATATTATAGTATAATTATATTATTTTATATTACCCTTGAACTTCTTATATTATTTTATATATAAGTTCTAGTAATATAACTATATAACTCTACTAGTATATATAAACAATATATAGATAAACACATATTTTTATAACATATGTACAATATCAGAGTTGGAGGGCAAAATTAGAGTCAGAGTCGGTGAGACGACACCTTTGACTTTGACTAGAAAATGAAAAAAAAATCCAACTTTGACTCCGTTTTGTTAGAGTTGGAGCGGAGTCGGATTTTTGCTCAGCGCTATGCTCCCCTATCCCGTTAGGAGGATTGTGTATTCGGAACTTGCAATCTTTTAACAAAGCTTTGGTTCACAAATGGCTATGGAGATACCACAATGAACGGGGGAGCATTATGGAGAGCCGTCATAGAATCGACGTATTGTGAACTATGGGGAGGATGGTGTTCGAATGAGGTAAGTGGGCCATATGGGGTGGGACTATGGAAACATATAAGAAGAGGATGAGACATACTCAAGAAGTATTCGTTTTGAGGTGGGCAATGGATCCAAAATCAAATTTTGGCCCGATGTATGGTGTGACTATAGGGCACTCGAGGAAGCTTATCCAGAATTCTATGGCATAGCAAGAATGAAAGAAGCCTCAATTGCGGACCTCTTCATCCTATCTAATGGCGCAAGATTGGGAAGTTGCCGCTTATTCAGAGTTCTATAGTATACCTGTAATTGGGGGGGGGGGGGAGCTGAAGACTTGATCTTTTGGCACCCTTCTAATAAAGGGAAGTTTACAGTTTACAGTCTGCTCCTACTATCAAGCCATGACCACACATAACACAATGGAGAGTTCGTAGATCTGTTTTTATGGACAACTTCCTTAGGGAAGATTCTCACAATAGTCAACCTACGAAAACGCCACATCATAGTTATAGATTGGTGTTGTACGTGCAAAAAGAATGGAGAGTTCGTAGATCACCTATTACTTCATTATGAGATTGCTACGACCTTGTGGAATGACTTATTTGCTTGAATGGGCTTAGCTTGGGTGATGCCGAAAAAGATAATCGGCCTCCTAGCTTCTTGGCGAGGCATCCGGGTGAACCCTTAGATTGCAACAGTGTGGAAGATGGTCCCAATTTGTCTATGGTGGTGTGTTTGGAGGGAGAGGAATGCAAGAAGTCTGGAGGATTGAGAGCGGTCAATGGATGAGCTTAGAAGTTTATTTTTTAGTACTTTCGACTGTAATTGGTTTTAATGGCATCTCTTTTCATGATTTCCTTGTATCGTTAAACTCGCATGCATATGCTACGCTCTTGTATATATCCTGTATACTCAGGCCTTTGTCTGTTTTATGTTTACCGATAAAAAAAGTGAGGTTGCTTCTTTCTAACTTGTTCTCTTCTCTATGAATTTTGGTGATCCTATGACTTCTTTTAACGTTTTAGCCCATTGGACTTGCCCAAAAGAGGGAAAGCAAAAGACAAAAAACCCCTTTTTATTTAACATTGAAATTTGCGTTACTTTACGAATTATTTCATGCACCTAGTGGCATCAACATTATTTTAATCTTTATTTTTTGGGTTGCATTGCTATGGATCCATAATAGTCTTTCTGACATCATTTTGTATTCAGGAATATGATATTGCTGGTGATAGTATGAAGAGCCCAATAGAGCGCTTGGCTCGCCAGAAACAAAATCTTCGTCGCCGTTTGGGTAAGTACTTATAAATTTATCTTTATTTTGTTGTAGCATTTCATACACATGCATTTGGCTTTATTTCTCATTGATGTTTGCTGTCGGGATCCTGCTTTGGATTTTACTAATTATATATATATATATATATATATTTTGATCGGTACTAATTATATATATATATATAATTGGTTATACCACAACTTGAGGAGAAACTATTCTTCAAAGAAGGCCAAAGGCTTTAAACTTCTATTTCTCATACTTGAATTTAAAGGACATACAACATGCTTTTATATTGGCTAATTTTGAAGTGGTCTCCAAGTAGAAATAGAGTTACAAGGATATCCTTAGGTTTGGAAAGAAAGAGAAAGATTGAAATGCCAAAAATAACCTTGAAACTTGATAACGAAGCAAAAAAGTTGTTCCTAACCATTCTTTGCACCTGAGTAATGCAAAATAAACTTCTCGCAAGATTTTCCCCATTTTTTTGCATAAGGAAGATGTCATAAAGAATGAGTTTTTCGCATAAGCAAGTGGCAAATCTGTCTATTTTAGTTTCTTTTATCACAATTGTTTCCTTGCACTTTCTAGGCTTAGGGTTTTGTGTATTGACATATAGAAAAACAATGATAAACATGTTAGATTCACAAAAAATTGGAAATTTGGAAAATTGGGAACGAATCATTGAAACTTACTCCTTTTAATGAATAATAACCATTTCATTCTTGCTGGGGTAAGAACTTTTCTGCACCCTTCTTGCAAGTAGTTCTCTCTCTCCTATATCTTTGTGATGGCCTTTCTGAGTAGGTTTTTCATTTATACGAAGATGTTTTATTCCAAGAAAACAAGGGGCTGTCGATATCAAGGATTTCAGATGGGTAGTGTCTACAAGCTAATGTTTTGGCAGACAGATTGAAATCGAAGTTATCAAAGATTCTATCCAATTCCCAAAATGCCTTCATCAATGGAAGACAAAGTCTTGACTTGGTTGTTATTGCCAATTTGTGTCTTGCTATCAGGCTAAGATTGGGACCCCTTAGAGTGCTTTGTAAATTTGACATTAAGAAGGCCTATGTTGAGGATTCTTGATCTATTTGTTGAGAAGATGGGGATTTGGAGCGAAATTGTGTGCTTGGATCGCACAATGCATATCTACCATTCATTTTTCAGTATTTGTAAACAGTAACCCCATGGGCATTTTTAGTAGCACTTGAGGTTTATGCCAAGAAGACCTATGCTCATTACTATTGTTATGGAGGCTCTAAGTAGGATGATTTCTACCATGCTACACAGGGGTCTCCTCTCGGGTTTTATTGTGGGAACTAGGAATGGGGGCCAATATCTCTCATTTGTTGTTTGTAGATGACACGTTAGTATTCTGTGAGGCCAGACATGACCACCTTCACCACTTGCATCTATTCCTCTGTTTTGAACTGTTATCCGAGTTAATGGTGAACCTAGCCAAATCGAAATTACTTCCGGTTGGTGGAGTTGAGAATGTAAGTAACATGGCAGGGATCTACCTTACCCATGATGTTTTTTGGACATCCTTTGGGAGCTAACTTCAAAGCCAAAGCCATTTAGGATGCATTATTGACGAGCTGGAATGTCGTTTGGCTGGCTGGAAATAGTTTAAATTGTCGAAGGGTTTGAAGTACCTTGATCAAAAGCACACTCTTAGATTTACCTCCCTACTATACGTTTGTAACAACCTGTTCCCCAATAAAGTCATTTTTAGAGTTCTTGGCAAACCGGTATGCTACTAAACTGACTTAAAAACTTTTCTTGTTAACGAAGCGTCAGATACAAAAAATTCCATAAATAAATAAAGTCAATCTTTATTAAATATTTAAAATCCAAAAGAGAGTTTGCAGAATCACTTATTTAAAATAAATAAGGTCTCACATGCTTATCAAAATAACTTATTAAGCTGGAAATAATAAAGCTAGCATAACATAAACTATCTAGGTTTCTGCCTCACCTCCTTGGGCCAAGTCCTGTCTTGCAGTTCCATTCTCATAAAAATTCTCATCCAAGTAGGTTAAAATATAAAAATATATAAAAATGAGTCGAATACTCAATAAGCAATAATCATACAGTAAACATAATGTTTCTTGAAAAATATGCATACTCATAGATACATACGTAATATCATGAATATGAACTTGTCTTTCACTTGTCATAGGTTGATACCCACTGTTGACCCTTGTGAGTTAGGGTTAGCGAATCTAAGTAGATTCTGGTTCCATCATTCATACTTCATCATAATCATACTTGCATACTGGTCATATCATAAATTTTAAATGAAATCGCATTCTTTCATAAAATATTGTGATACATGTTTCCTCACATAAAATCATTATTTTTCATAAATATTTTAATGCCTAAATATTCACATAAAATCATGCATGGTTTTTCATAAAATATCTTGGTGCAATTATTATGCAACTAACGTGAAACTTATGCATAAATCATGGCATTTATAAATTAATCACGACTTGGGTACATAAAAAGAGGCTTCCAATGGAGGACATACATGCATAATTACCTTTATAAAAAAAATACCGTTTACCATACATACGTGTAAGGGTATGGTCATGCTACTTATGTCATAGCGCCAATCTAATATTTCCGGGGCGCGATTGATTACCTATAAAATACATGTAACTTACTTAAATTTCTAATTTAACACGTACTTCGTAATCAAAACTCAAATTACCAGAAAATTCTATATTTCTCTAATAACTAAAATCCTCAAAAAACCCTAAAATATTGCCCCACCCCAATTTCATGTAATTTCTCCAAATAATCATTTGATTAACCTCCAAAATATTATCACGCATAAACATCTAATTTCTCTTGATTTTCATCATCATGTCACTATAAAATAATAAGTGCTAAAATGTTTTCTCCACAATATCCACGCTAAAATTTATAACCCTAGTTAAATTTCTCCACACGCGGTTATATTTAATAACCCCATAATCTGTGACTGGAAATGACCTAAAATCAAGGCACATATGTAATTTGACTAGAGTCTCTAGGTTTAAATGTATGTGTCTAGATCTTCCTGATTTCGAATTAGAAGATGGTTGTTTTTTTTATAATCACTTGGAGAATAGATGGCTTACACCGAGAGGCTGAAGAGCCAGAGAATAATGTGTGTGTCTGTGGTCTGTGGTCTGTGGTATACTAACCGAGAGCGTTGAGGGCTATGCACGGGTGTGCTTGGGCGATGGAGACTCACTGTGCAGTAGCAACCAAACGGTGGCAGCTTTTGCGTCGGCTGAGATGTGGAGGGTTGCAATTTTTGTGGGTCACAGTGGGGGAGTAGGTGCTCTGTTTTGAGGAGCAAAACAGAGCTTGTTGTGTGGTTGGATGCGTGGAGGAAGAGGATGTGCGACTGTGGTTGGCTTGACTTCGGGGTTCTAGTGCACGGTTAGTGGTGTGAAATGGGGCTGTTTGTGCAGTGGGTTTCATGGTGGCTGAGCAGAGGAGTGTTATGTTGGTAATGTCTTACGATTTGGTTGCTAGAGGTGGATGAGTACACGACGACTGAGTGGAGGCCGTGAGGGTGCTGGGCTTGTTTTTGGACGTTTGTTGTGAGTGACTTGGTTGTGGGCTGTGAGGAAGGAAGGGATGGGGGTGGTTTCCGGCGTGCTTGGTGTTCTGGTTGTGGTTGTAACGTGAGGAATTTGAGGTGCGGCTGCTTCAGGTTTCATAGGTGATTTTCACGAATAGAAGAGGGACTTTATACTATTAGGTTTAAGAATTTTAACCTGAAGATGACTGTGGAATTGTAACCCTATTGAGAGAGCTCTATTCAGTGAATTCTAGTTGAAGTTTGAGACATGCATGTCTTAGCGTTATATTAAAGGCAGTCGGTTAAAGAGTCTTAACGTGAAGATGACTCGTAGAGTTGTATCCCCCTGTTGGGAGAGAATTCCATTGGGCCTAATGCGTTTGGTTTCATTTCATGGGCTAAAAATTCAGTAATTTCAATTGGGTTTCTAAATTATCGGCCCATTAATTTCTTCTAAATTTTTCAACTAATCTTAACGACTTTAAAATAAAATTTTGGGCCTAACTAAATCCCAAGAATTAATAACTCTTATCTAATATGGCCCATAAAAATCCAATAACTTCAAAAATCTTTTGTTTTTTGATAAGTAATAAGTAGTTGTATTGATAAAGATAGGCATAGCCTAAGTTCACCGGAGGTATACATAAGAATATACCAAATTAAGAACTAGAAACTGTTAGGATATGTTTGGGAGGTGAGATGAGAATTTTGTGTTTTGTTTTAAAGTTTAAAATATTATTTTTTAGTTTTAAGATTTGAAAAAATTAAATTAGAATTTGAAAAAGTTGTATTGGGATTTGAAAAAGTTGAATTGTTTATTATATTTTATATAGGAATTTGAAAAGATTGTAATAATGAGATGAGATGAGATGAAAATTTTGAAGAAGATAAAACATCCAAGCATATAACCTTGCAAGAAAGTTTTGGAAGCTGAGACCATTTAACTCTAAAGCAATGGACCACATAAATAAAGTCTTCCAAAAAAATCTCCTAAAATCCTCTGGGGAACGTTCATGATCCTCAAAAAGTCTATCATTTCTTCAAAAATGTTAATAGCTAGTAGACTATTCCAATATGGCCCATTAAACTTTTTTTAGGCCCATTAGATTTTTTATTTTTTATTTCATCCCTAATAATATTGGGTTAGGTCCTTACAACGTCCTTGTTCCCAATTCCTAAGAGAATTGATAATAGGCTTGAGAAACTAAAAGAAGATTTTTATGGGCATGTACGAGGGAGGGTCATAAAGTCCATCTTGTGAAGTGGTCAATGGCATGTTCACCGGCTACTAATGGAGGGATAGGCATGAGAAACTTAGGGGTTGTTTGGGAATAGGTTTCATCTCATCTCATCTCATCCCGTCGCATCTCATCTCATCTTATTTACTTTTCAAACATCACTCAAATATAAATATTTTTCAATTTCAAATTTTAAATTTTTATCTAATCATTACAATTTTGCCGAACTTTCAAATAAAGCACAAAAAAAAAAAAATCAACTTTTTCAAATCTCAAAACGAAAGTTATATTTAAAGATTATATCATAACAATATTTTAACTTTATAATATTTTTATTCAATTTTTTTCTCTCTATTTTTCCAAAACCCAATAAAACCTTTTTACTCAAGTCATTTTACTACTGGTCACAAACTATTTCAGTACTATTCACAGATTTTTCATCTCATTTTATTCTCTAAGCATCCCCTAAGAGTTTTTGTGTAAGAGTTCAGCTTTTAACTCTCGTTTATGCATTGGCCTCCTAATTAAAGTTACACTTCTGGTGTCTAATATTATTTTCATATTAATAAAATGTATTTTCACGAGATTGCTTAGAATTCCTATTCAATTCAACACGACACTGATTATTTTTTTGTAAGCCAACACGACACTACTTGCTTAAAAAAAACATGTACATGATAATCTTTATCATAAAGTTAGTATTTTTTTATCAACGAAATACATGATCAAGATATACAGCTCTAACATAATAGGTTTTATTTATTTATTATAATAATACTAACAAGGAAACATTTATGCGAATTATATATTGGCTGTTGGATCTTATGTGGACATAATAAATTAAATAGAAAGAGAGGAAAATAAAGAATTGACAGGGGTTTAATGTTTTTGGACAATAAATTATATATATGGATTCACAAAAATCTATTCATTCTACTTATCAAATTACCCAAATCCTAAATATAATTATTAGACAAAAACTCCAAATCTTAAACTAAACATGCTCCACATGATGACAAAAGACAATTATTGGAGATAATCCCTCTCGTACTATATAGGCACGAATCTGCAATCGTCCTTAAAATGTAGACTGACCAAAAAAGAAACCACCCTGCATGCTACTGTCTTTTGACTCCAATTTGCACAAATGAACTATAGTTAGAGGTTGTTTAAAAATAATTTTCATCTCATTCCATTTCATTTCCTTCTCAAACATCACTCAAATACAAATACTTTCAAACTAATCATTACAACTTTTCCAAACTAATCATTACAATTTTTCCAAACTTCTAAACAAAAAACAAAAAACAATTCAATATTTTAAAATCCCATAACAAAAATAATATTACAAAATTATATTCAAACAATATTTTAATTTTAGAATATTTTTTATTCAACTTTTTCTCTTTCATTTTCCCAGAACCCAATAAATACTTAACTCAATATCTCACTACTATTCACATAATTCTTATCTCATCTTATTCCCCAAACATCCTCTTGAATTGAGCTCTTTGGGGAAAATAGCTATGATGCTATGTATGAAGGAGAGAGAGCCTCTAGCAAGTGTTGATATGTACCACTCCCTCCCTTACAAGGTTGGGAATGCTACCGACTTTTAAAAAGTTGCTTATGAGCCAAGTATAAAAGATTCTAAATTTTTTTCATTTCTAGCCTCTGCTTCGCCTCTTTTCGTTGAACCGAGTTTTGTTGTGTAGTTTCATCCTCACATTGATGATCATATGGGAAGATTAACATATTGCAAATAAAAAAAAGTGAGTCGAATATTTAGTAACAATATCATGTAGTAAACATATTATAACTTAATTAGGCTTTTCCTTTTTTATCATCGTACACACATACAATCTTTCAATCCAACTCCCCATATTCATCATAACTGCCATAACACAATTATGCCTCATGTGCAAGGGTTGGCAACCTCGATGGTCATGATCCCACTCTTATGCCCCGAGTGAGATCCTATTATCTGTTAAAAGAGATGGTTATCATTAGGTGCTCTGTTAATGAGCCACTAATGGCGTTGCGCCCCGTCACATATGCTATTGTAATCCGTGATCCATTATCAGTCATCATTTATCCGTCATCAGTAATTCGTTATCAATCATTAGTAATTCATTCAATCACTTACCTTTTCGTTTCTTTTCCAATTGTAGCCCTAACAAGATTGGGCTTGGGTTTATCAAATAAAATCAATTGGGCTTGCTTACAATTTATGGGCCAAATCTAAAATTCCCATTCAACCCTAAAAAGTTAAGGTCCTAGGTGTTACATGATACATATGAAGTATAGAATTTGGGAGTTGGATGGCGCTCAAAGGAGGTAAATGGGTCATTTGGGGTTGGTCTCTAGAAGAATATTAGAAGGGGTTGGGGCTTTTTTTCTCTCTTCGCTAGAGTTGTGATGGGCAACAGATCTAGGGTTTGCTTTTGGCATGATGTGGTAGGGATTGATCCTTGAGTCATACCTTCCTCATTCTATTCAGAGTTGTTCGATAGACATATGTGGCAAACCATTGTCATATTGTGAACGACCCTATTCAATGGAGTGTCTCTTTTGTCAGGGAGGCCGATGATCGGGAGATAGACGTCTTTACATCATTGTGTGATCAGTTATATTCATGTAGAGTTGGACTTCATGGCGAAGATAAACTGGTTTGGGTCCTATCTAATAAAGGATTGTTTGAAGTAAAGTCATTCTAGAATGTGTTGTGCGATCAATAAGGGACCCCTTTACCGTAGGAGCTCATTTGGAGAATTAAGACACCACCTAGAGTCGTTTCTTCTCATGGACACCAGCCTTGGGGAAAATTGGCACATTGGACAATTTGAGGAAGCGGGGAATAGTCATTAATTGGTTGCTAGCCTTATGTGGAACATAGTTTTTGGCGTCTTTGGAATATATTGGGTTATGGGCAATGATCGTAGTTTCGAGGATTGTGAGAGATCGGTGCAAGCTCAAGTCCTTTCTTAATAACCTCTTTTATTGGATTGTAGTCCCGAATTTTGTATCATATTTCTAGGTTTCATGAGTTTTTAGCATTTGTATTAAAAAAAAAAGTAGTAATAATTTGATTACAAATGCTAAATCGGTGCTCTAACTACAATGAGGTGTGTAGAATAAAGACCTCCAAATCGGTGCTCTAACCACATTCGTCATTACTAACCTTGGCCCACAAGAAGTCCATTTGAAGTTTCTCAGGCCAGTAGGCAATCCCATCTAGGATGTGGAAGAGCAACAAGGAGTAAGTTGGCTGTTGGATAGAGTGCTCTTTATCAAAGTGTCCTGCCCGCCCTTGGACAAATATTGTCTCTTCCAACCAGCCATCTGACTTTCTATTTTCTTAATAATGTTGTCCCATATTGATTTTGCTTTAGATGTTAGCTCCAATGGTAGGCCCAAGTACTTCATTTGATGAGATGGCATCTTACATCCTAGGATATGAGCCAATCCTCCAGTATTTTCCATCACTACAATTGAGACTAGTTTTGGGTTGACCACTTTACTTTTTGGCCTTGACACAACTTCAAAGCATATGAATAGACATCTCAGGTGGCAGCTATGATCTGGCATAGTCTCCCTCTACGGAGTCTTCAGATTGGGCTTTTTAGAATTTTTTTTTTGATAAGTAAATTGGGCTTTGTAGAAAATTGGGGGGTTTCATACTTATTAGGGTTGGCCTTTGAAGAATTTGAAGAAGAGTTGATGGCATAATCGAAAGACCTTAGTGGATTTTTTTTATAAGTAAGATCTTAGTGGAATCTTCCGGTTCTTCTGTTTTCTAGAGCAGAGGGAACCACGGATTATAGATTAATCGATTCTATCAATTGTGATGATAAGCGAGGACAAACTAGTAGAGGTAGAGGTAAGAGAATTGGTAGAAGTTTTTCCTCATGAAGCACAAGACTGGATGGTTGGATGGCTGCCCACAACAGCTCTTGGTTTGCTAGTTTCCTAGGTCGATGAACTCTTGCTCTTTTTTCTTTTTTTTTTTTCGCTATTGGATTATAGGGGCGTTCTTTTGTATGCTTCTTGTGTACATGGGATGCACTCCTATTCATTATTAATAAGATCGAGTTTAATTTATTTCATCTTTCTTTTGGTTGTTTAGCATGTATATTTCATTAGATGCATTGATAAATATTGTATATGAAGTTGGAGTTTTATTTGCCTTTATGCTATATGTCATCATTCTTTTATGCAGGTTTGGATGTCTGTGAGCAGTTCATGGATGTTAGTGATATGATAAGAGATGAGGACCTTATTGTGCACAAAGTTAACTTCCTTGGCAATGGGATAGACCAAAGAGTTTACGCATCACGATCTGTACATAATATCCAACAGCTAGTGGCAAATATGGTTCCTAGTGTCATATCTAAGAGGCCAAGTGCAAGGGAAATGAATCTGCTTAAAAGAAAAGCAAAAATAAGCTCAAAAGACCAAACAAAGTGTTGGTCTGAGGATGGAGACACGGAGATTTCATATGCTCAAAACCTGACGACACTAAAGGGTCAAGGTCCTGATTCTGTAAATTGTGATAAGGTATTAGACTGTACTACATGTTATCAAAATTATTTTGGATACATTTCGGTTTGTATTTGTTTCGTTGCTTCCTATCAACAAGCTGAAAAATTCATGATTTATCTTATTAGCTTTATCCAGGGGATATGTGGTACTACTATTATCATTTTCAACAATATACTTTTCACGAAGTAATCATTTTCAACAATATAGAACACTAAAACTTGCCATGACATTCACAATTTTATCCTTCTATTTTTTGTCTTAATGAATCCTAATTTCATATGTATTTCTTGATGATTTTCCTCAAGAATATCAGTTATGATGATCTTTTTATAGATCAAATTCGTGTCTACAACGTAAAAGGTGTAAAATGTATTGGAGGAGTAAAAGGTAGTGTAGACATTGATGGGTCGGCCTTATGATTGGGACTGCTTGTGAAGTGCTCTATGGGAGGAGTTTTGATTGAAGATGTAGGAGTGGTCTAAGGTTCTCTCTAGTTTCTGAGGGAGGATTTGGGTCTAAAGTTTATTGTGGTTCGGCAAAACTCTCCTGTGGAAAGTGAGAGAGTATTTGGCGAATGGCCGTGGATACAAAATATGACAATGAAAACTAGTGGGGTTGGTGGTGTTCTAATGAGGTTAATCGGTCTTGTGGGATAGATCTTCGGTAAATGTACTAGAAAAGACATGCAAACCTTCCCAGGAAACAAGACCATGTCTCATACATGAATTCACTGTCGATATATTGATGGTTGTTTGATTCTTTGTGTGCCTTTGAATTAATAATTGATTTGTTATACTGTGCAAAGGATCTTCAATCAACACGTATTTGACATTCCGTGTAATGCAAAGGATATTATCTTGAAAAACATGCTGGAAAAGAGAACTCCATCAAAGCCGTCTAAAAATGACTGTTCTATTTGTATGAAGAGGTCTTCTATATGACCCCATCTCATCTTCTTTACAAACACCACTTAGATACAAATACTTTTCAATTTCAAATCTTTAACTTTTTCATCTACTCATTTCCTAATCATTACAACTTTTCCAAACTTTCAAACAAAACACAAAAAATAATTCAACTTTTTGAAATTCCAAAACAAAAATTATATTAAAAAATTATATTATAACAATATTTCAACTTTATAATATTTTTATTCAATTTTTTCTCTCCTTTCCCAAAACCCCATAAAATATCATAACTCAAATCATTTCACTATTCCTTAGCATCATGTTATGATAGCACCCAAAGCCACCCAGTAAAGTTATCTCCTCTTTCTTCCTATCCTCACAAATCATTTCTGACAGTTGATATGAATGATTGTCCTCCTTGAAGCTATATGACAAGACTTGAAATATATCTCCAAGTACAATATGGACGAAGAGTTTTCGCACAGAAAGATCTTCAAGAAGTTATTTATATAGAGGCAAGGTTGTGGTTTTCAAACATGGTGAGTGATCCAGATTAACATGTGCAGTAATGATTGGGAATATCCCCTCTACCCTTGCATGAGGCCTGGATGAGTATGCTTTATAAGCAAATATTGATACCATATCGGCAGTGAAAGATAAAGCAACAGAACTTGTTCGATGGTTAGAGACATGAGGAAAGATAAAACAAAAATATTTGCAACCTGGAAATGTTGTCCTGCTAATGTGATACTTGACCCAGACCCTTCTGTGCTTTATGAACAAGATGCTTTACCTCCATCAAGTTCTAAACTTAGTTTTCTCAAAGGTTTCACGGATCTTAAGGAAACGTTACCGTTCTTCTATCTTATACAATTTTGGGCTTCCATGCGTTGTGGACTACTTTGGCTGCATGTTTTCTTGTTTAGTGCTTTAACATCTAATGAGTGCTACTTGTAAGATGAAATTCACTTTCTGTTTTTGGTGGTCATAGCATTGCTTGTTGATTACCTTCCCTATTTTGATTTCTGCATATTTATGCATCAGATGCAACTGTTTGGCTTTTGCTTGTAATGCAGGCATTTTTGGATGTTAATCATGGTGATGATAGCTTTGAACAAGATGTTGAAGGGCGGTGGCCTTTCCACACCTTTTTTGAGCAGCTCATCCTTGAAATGTTTGATCCAGGTGAGTCATCTTATCTTAAGCCATTTAATTTTCCTTTTTTCTTGGGGTGGGGTTGGGGGACAGAGACCTTTCATCTGGATCTTTATTATTATTATTATTATTATTATTATTATTATTATTTATTTGTAGTTCTTTTTACTGTCAAGTGTTCCCGACTGTATATTGATTACCTGTAAAAAAATGTCTGACTGTATATGTTGTCAGCTTGGGAGGTTCGCCATGGTAGTGTCATGGCTTTGAGGGAAATTTTAACCCATCAAGGTGCTTCTGCTGGTGTGATTTTGCCTTACTCGAGCTTTGACAGTGGATTGTTTGAAATAGAAGATGACGGTAGATCAAACATGATGAAGAGGGAGAGAGAGATTGATTTGAATATGCAAGTCTCTTCAGATGGGTCTGAGCCCAATCTGAAGAGGCCCAACTTGCAAGTTTCATCAGATGGGCCTGAACCAAATCTGATGTCGTCCAAGTTTGAAGATGTGTCATCCCAACCGATAGCTACAATGATCTCTTCCAGCGAGGTTGGTAATTTTGATTCCAGCATGAAGGTTGATCATGGGTGGAATTTTCCTTCTGGACAAGTTAATGGTCAACTGAATGTTACTTCTATTAAGGTAGAGCCCGAATCTCTCCTTACTGAGGTATCTTATTCAAGTAAAGAAGCTGCTGACACAGCAGAAACCGAAGGATTCTCTGAGGATAAGGTTTCCACTGGAAAAGCAGAGATGCTGAAAAATACTCCTGAGAATTATGAGCTGATTAACTTGGTTAAAGTAGCTAGGCATTCTTGGCTAAAAAATTCTGGATTTCTTCAAGAATGTGCGATTCGTCTCTTGTGTGTGTTGTCTTTAGACCGGTATGGCTTCATATACCAATTCTTTTAATATTCTCGAGCTCAGTTATTGATTTTCTTTTTACATTTATTATTAAAAGAGAAATTCTGTTCATCATACTTTTCACCATCGTCCTCATTAAAATATTGGTAGGTATGTATTACTTTTCACTTAATTGCCAATCATTTATGGCACATGCTTGATGATGAGAGGATGATGGTTAAAAGAATGAACGGTATTTTTCTTATTAAAACTAGACTTTATCCTTTACAATGTGCTTCCCGTTACTTATTTATATTCTTCATCCAATATTTTTTGTTACTATGATGTCATGGATCTCTCTACTGCCTGGGTCTCAGTAATTTCAATTGTTTTATTTTTGTTTCTTTCAGATTTGGTGATTATGTATCCGATCAGGTTGTTGCCCCTGTACGGGAAACTTGTGCACAGGCGTTAGGTGCTGCTTTTAAATACATGCACCCCACATTAATTTTTGAAACATTGAATGTATTGCTGAAAATGCAGGTAAATGTGATCTAAGGGCATGTCTTCAGTCCTACGGATATTGTTTTGTGTATGTTGAATTTCTTATCATTCACATTTCTTTTGATTGGCAATGTTTATGCTTCGATGATTCTTCCTTGTTCAGTGTAGACCAGAATGGGAAATTCGTCATGGGAGCCTTTTGGGTATCAAGTATTTGGTTGCTGTGCGGCAGGTAAATCTTTGTTTTAGCGCTATCTATGTGTTATGGTTCTTGTGGGTAACAATGAACCTTTCTGAAATTTAACTATTGAACATTTCTTACATTTGTAGTTGCATGTTGTAGTCTTCGAAATGCGAATATAGTTTTGAGTTTTTACTATCAATGATTATCAATGATGGTGGGATAAAGTAATACGCATCTTCTTTGTAGCCATCTCTCATAATGTTTTGCTGCAATTTAAAGTTGAAGAGTGCTGGGCTCTGCATGTTTGGAGTAGATTGCCTAGAATAGTGGCACAAATGTTGGCATGTTGGGCTAGACAATTCAGAAGACAGTAGTTGGAAGGCATAGATGTCTCCCATTTTCCATTATCTATTTTCAAAGCATAATACTTTTTTCAATAAGCGTTGTTGGGGGGTATGAGAGACTTGGGGGATTTTTCAATATAAGATTTTCATGAAAATTTATGAAACTTTTTAGAACACTTCTTTACTTGTAAAAAATAAAATAAAGAAATAGTCAATAGTACAAGTGAAGCCTCATTGAAATCATTATAAAGAGAGAGAACTCCCTCCCAAGCAATGTGATTTCCCAAACACCACCTACACTTATAATAAGACAGTATGGGGCATCACAATCTCCCCCCATAATTTTCCGACATCCTCGTCGAGCCATTCTATCATAGGTGGCATGGTTCAAGTTCCACACTATTGGTTAGGATAGGCGTTGATACCATTTGTAAAACTCCAAGGAGGCCTAAGTCACATCTATGCTATACTCTAAAAGGACTAATCGATGGTACAATTGGAGCTCCATTGGAATCAATATAGAGAGCAAAAAGATCTCCCTCCACTGCACTGTGGGATCTGATACATGACCCTCCCCCCTTGCCCCCGGCGGACTCTCTTAAATTTTAGACGTTCTTGTCAGACCATTCCATTGTTGGTCGCATGGCTCAAATCCCACATTTCTGGTTGGGATAGACTACGATACTCTTTGTAACGCCTTTAGCCCAAGTGACATCTGGACCGTACTCTAAAAGGATTACTCAATGGTGCAATTGGAGCCCCTCTAGAATCATTATAAAGAGAAAAAACTTCTCTCTCTCACTCTCTCTCTCTTTCTCTCGTAGTGTAGGATCTCATACACCACCAACACTCATCATCGGTAAGGTATCACAATTCCCCCCTGAAATTTCTAACTTCATCGTCGGGTCATTCTATCGTAGTTGGCATAGCTCAAGTCCTGCACTTCTGGTTGAATAGGCTATGATACTTTTTGTAACCTTGCAAAGGAAGGCCCAAGCCACATATGGGCTCTTCTCTAAAAGAACAAGTTAGTGGTATAGTTGGAGCTCCATGAGAATCATCATGAAGAGCAAGAACTTCTTCCTCCTATGTTTCAAAAGGATTAGTCAATGATACAATTGGAGCTTAGTGAAATCAATATAAAGAGTAAGAACTTCTCCCTCCTCCCTCCTGAGCAATGTGGGATCTCGTTCACCACCACCACCCATACTCAATATAGGGTATCACACTCTCCTACCCTTAAATTCTTGATGTTCTTGTCGGGCCATTCAATAATAGGTGGAACAACTCAAGTCCCACATAATTGCTATTGGCTCTAATACTATTTGGAATGCCTTAAGGAATGCTCAAGCCACAATTGAGCTCATACTCTAAAAAGACTAGTGAATTGTATAATTTGAGATCTTATATTATTTTCCATGTCCATTTGGGAACATCATTTTTTTTTATACGAGAGCAAATGTGATGTTATTGGATCTCAATAGATACCCCTAAACATTAGAAGAAAAAGAAGCAGAAAATCCCAATTTTACACAATATGAGTGACCACCCAAATAAATAGGTTTCTAATAAAAATAAAAAAACTAAAAATATTTAAGCTCGGCCACGTATTTCTCAGAGTCCTCATAGCAAGATCATTTCACTCTCTCCATATACGCCATATTAGGAAGAAGGAATTGATTTCCGTAGAACCTCTCAATGTTGGTGACCAAACTATCCTTTCCAACATGTGAGTGCCAACTTTTTCTTTTTGTAATGGCCATGTGATCTCCAATGTCTTGTTGAGTAGCCTTGTTTATTTACAACCCTAGTCATTCCCTTGGTAATGAATACCGTTGTGCATTGGAAGCATTTTGGGTGATTGTTTGCCATGCATCCTTATTGATTAATCAAAACCCTATGGACCTAGTTTTTTTCACAAAGTTGGAAGTTGGAACTCCTTCTTGGTGTGCATAAAATATAGGAGAAAATAACGCTACTTTGAATAGCACGTAGGCAACAAGTACGATAATTAATGGCTTAAATAGGTAAATGCATCATTGAGGATTGTACAACTTTAGTTTGGTTGGTTAGTAACGAGTTCTCAGTTTGTATTTTCAGTTGTAACCATGCATTCAGTTAATGCAACTCATACTCCTTTTTTCTTTTCATTTTTATTTACATTGTGATCGATTACTTTAATTGTATCTCATGGTTCTTTTTGTTAAATTAGGAGTTGCTTCATGACTTGCTTGGCAGCATTCTCCCTGCATGTAAAACTGGGTTGGAGGACCCTGACGATGATGTTCGAGCAGTTGCTGCAGATGCTTTAATACCCACTGCAGCTGCCATTGTCGCTCTTGAGGATCATGTTTTGCATCCTATTGTGATGCTACTTTGGGATATATTACTTGATTTGGATGATTTAAGTCCATCCACTAGCAGGTATTTTACTGATTAAGTTTTCTCCGGGTTGCTTGGGTTTAATGGTTAAGTTTTCTCTGGGTTACTTGGGTTTAACTAATTGCATATGTAGTATGCATCCCTCCCCACTCCCCATTCTACCCTAAATTCCAAAAATCTGCCATTTTTTGCACTTTTTTGGGCGTTGTATGTAATGATCAGGACTAGTAAGAAATTACCAATCGACTGTTTCAGTTCAGGCAGATGCTTTTTCCCTCCTTTAGTAATGGGTTACTTGTGTGTGTATGCTCTTGATGAGTTTTGTTAGTTGCATCTGTGGGATATAAGCGTTAGTTATAGTAATTTTTAATACATAAATCCAAACTCCCCAACGCACACATGTGGCGATGTACAACCCTCTGCTCAACACACACATAAACACACTCCCCAACTTTATGAGAATATCTTCACATATGTCTGAAATCGGAGGTCCTCTTTAATAAAAAGGCAAGGTTATTATCCTCTTTTATGAGTTAGCCCATCTGTCACTCTCCTAGAATCTGTCTGCCCATCTATCTCATTGGCGAAGATAGAGCAAGCCATAGAAGATCTTTTTGTCTTGTTATATTCATCAAGTGCTTTCCCTCCTTTTGCCCTGTTTATTTTTCTGAAGAGGGGATTCTCGGACATTGGCAGAAGATATTTGTCAAGTGCACACACACATTGTATTGGGAAGTTACACAAACACCAATGGATGTTGAATCTAGGATCTTACGATCCATCCCATTCTCATAAGGGCAGAAGATAAGAGATTTTGTTATCTTGTTAAAATTCTTATGTTTATCCCCCCTGTTTGTTGACTAGGTTACAAACATAGATATTATAATTTATGCATACAAATTTAAACTCCTTCCTACAATTACTTATTGCATTTGGGCTAGTAAATTATAGTTATAGGGTTGTTGATGGTTGGAGAATATGGAGCTTTGAAAGCAAGAAGTTGAAGATATGTGTAAAGCGTTGGTGAACTCTTTTATAAATTCCTCAAAGAGTATCATTCTTGAGGTGCTGCTCTTGGTGCATATAAGAATTGTAGTGGACCAAAATAATTGTAAGCAGTGTCGTGGTGCCCATAGGCAAGGTTAAGGGGGTAGACTTGGTGGATTACTTGGTTGTGTGCGGTATCATTGCAGATGTCTTTCTTGGGATGCTTCTGGATTTTATCAATTGAATTCGGTTTTTCTTTACCAATAATTGTATTTTTTAAAGTGGTTTCTCCGGCTCATTCTTTTCTCTCCCCTTTTGTTTTAATAAAAATGGTGTAAATGATATCAATTATTTGCTACATTGTTTGTGTCAATCTATGAATTTAGCACAAATCTAGTTGTCACCTTACACTCAAAGTAGGGTCATTCGTAAGCAATTTTGTATTAGAAGTTAAATCGTGGATCGTTCCTTGAGTGGGGTGCTTTCTGATATCTATTTTTAAGACACGATATTGAACAAACTATATGTTGAGAATCATTTTTGCAAGCTTGTTTGCAGTGTAATGAATCTTTTGGCGGAAATCTATTCCCAGGAAGAGATTATTCCTAAGATGTTTGGAGCTTTGACATTGAGAGAGACCCAGGAATTTGATTTAAATGAAGCAGACCGTGGTGATGAGGCTAGAGTAGTAATTTCACGGGAAAATCCTTATATGTTATCCACACTTGCCCCTCGGTTATGGCCATTTATGAGGCACAGTATCACATCAGTTCGTTATTCAGCTATTCGGACTCTGGTAACCTTTTTTTGCTTTTCCGTCCTTGTTATTTTCATATATGTATTAATTGTAAATTAAACCTACATTCCTGTCTTTATAACTTTTCACTACCTCGTGTGCAACATTTAACCTCCGTGATCACAAGCAAGATTTTGCTTCAGACATTATGGTTCTTTGTAGTTATGGTTTTGTTTCACATAAAATATCAACTTGCAGGAGCGGTTGCTTGAAGCAGGTACAAAAAGGAATGTTCCTGAGCAGACCAAGACTTCATTTTGGCCTTCTTTTATTTTGGGTGATACCCTTAGGATTGTTTATCAGAATTTGCTGCTTGAATCAAATGATGAAATCTTGCAATGCTCGGAGAGGGTTTGGAGGCTCCTTATTCAGGTTCGTTTATTTATGAGATTAGATGACTTTCATAAGCTGCATCTCTCCTTTCATTCCAATTTGCGTATATGGAATCCTTCGTTTTGGAAATAAAGGATCTAGATCGGAAAAATTCAGTTTCAGTTCTGTCAAAAAAGCACATTTGTTAATTATGTTTCAGTTATAGCATTTAATCTTTACTATTGAGTTGGTTTGTTCTTTACTTTCATGATGCATGGTTGAGTGAATACCATTTCTTCTTTTGTTTGATTAATTGTGAAGTGTTGATAAACTTAAGATATTTTATTTGTTGTCATGATTAATTGCTGATTAAAATTTGTATAGAACTTCTAGACGCACAGCTGACATCAATAGTAAAGGAACGGGCCAAATGCCATAGACTAGCATCAGCAAGAACCTTGTTGAAATATTGCTAAGAGAAGGTTTTGTTGAAAACATGAGTAAACATAACGTGAGCAACAAATATGCTTTTGGTTTTAGCCCTATGACATATAAGGAACAGGAAAGCGCCAATTAAAATTGTTTCAAATTTAAAACGGATTAATCAACTTTGTCTATGAATATATTCAAATTGTCAACAGATTCCTATAGAGTTTGATTGCATGTTTTTTTTTTCCTTTTTACTTCTCTGGAAATAATAACGGACTGAGAGGTGCATTTAGAGGAACTGGTCATGTATAAATATGGTTTTTTTTTTTTTTTGTTAACTTTAATCTCTTTAGAAGCTATAAAACTTAGTCCATTTTAAAGTGAAATGAGTATTATGACCTTTTTTTACTGCGTCAAGGTGAGGGCCTCCGAATACACCCTAGAACCCCAAATATAACCCACCCTTTAGAATGGTGTATCCAGTAGCCTGAGTGATTTTCTAACAAGGAATCGAATTCAGGTTGTTTGATTTTGAGCTCATCCCAACCCCGTCCTTTGACTATTAGCATGCGCATGGTTCGCAACCTACTTAAAAGCCTGTGCGAACTTAATAACCAGATAATGTGTAATAGGTGGATGAAACTCATAGAAGATCATTAAGTATACCATTATTTCATACTTAGGGTTTCAGAGAGAACATGCATTCTTTCAAGTTTTAAGTACATAATTTCTCAAATGGATAAATATTGAACTTCAGCTTCATTAGCTGCATCCTATATTATATTTTGAAATGTGTTCCCTCCACTGATTCTCTAAATGTAACTGATAAAAAGATTTCCAGGTGGACTTATTCTAGACAGAACTCTCTTTAACAGTAATAAGGATGAATCTAATTTCTTACTGCAAAATTGCCAGTTCTAAGTAGAAACTATTATATTATATTTCTTCGGAATTGTTTTAATGTAAACTGTTAATTTGCTTAGAAAACGTTTTCTAATGCTAGGGACTAATTTATCTATTTTGCAATTATTTCATTGCGATGCTTGTGGAGTGAATTAGTTACCTCTTTCTGATGTTTATTTCTTAACTTTTTACATTTTCTTTCTTAATATTTTTCTCCTTTTTATTAATGCCAGTGCCCAGTGGAGGACTTGGAAACTGCTGCAAGATCATATATGTCTTCTTGGATTGAACTTGCAACAACTCCATATGGTTCAGCATTAGATTCTTCAAAAATGTTTTGGCCCATTGCCCTTCCTCGAAAGAGTCATTTTAGAGCAGCAGCCAAAATGAGAGCTGTGAAACTTGAAAATGAGTCCTCTAGAAACATTAGCTTGGAATCTGGATGTGGAACTATTCCACAAGAAAGAATTGGGGAGACTCCTACCGATTCTGTTAAGATAATCGTTGGTGCTGATGTGGAAATGTCAGTAACTCATACCCGAGTGGTTACAGCGACAGCATTGGGAACTTTCGCTTCTAAGTTGCAGCAGGGGTCTGTTCAATATGTGATTGATCCACTGTGGAATGCTCTTACCTCTTCTTCTGGGGTCCAGCGACAGGTACTAGTTGTACTTTTTGTGTCTGAACTGAGATTCAAGTTTGCCCCTTTCCCTATACTCTCCTGTTCATATTTTAACTCTTTCTATAATCCATCAGGTAGCTTCTATTGTTCTCATTTCCTGGTTTAAAGAAATAAAAAACAGGGGTGTCTCTGGAATCCCAGAAATCTCACCTAATTTTCCCAGTCATCACAAAGAAAGGTTGTTGGATTTGTTGGCATGCTCTAATCCTGCATTCCCTACAAAAGATTCACTTCTTCCTTATGCTGAGCTTTCAAGAACATATTCTAAGATGCGTGGTGAGGCTACCCAACTGTTACGTGCTATTGAATCGTCTGATATTTTTAAAGATTTGTTGACTACTATTAAAGTTGATTTGGAAATCTTGAGTGCTGATGATGCAATCAATTTTGCATCAAAAGTTCCAACCATACATAATGAGAATGTCGGGAATGAATATCTGGGAGGGAACATTGTTGACGATGTGGAGTTGTCAAAACAACGACTTATGACAACGTCAGGATATTTGAAATGTGTTCAGGTATGTATTTCTTTCTGCTGTAACTTTGGAATTTGTCAAATTCTCAATCTAAACTACAAGGTGTATCGTTTGTGATCACTCATTTTGCATGTATTTTGATTAATATGTAACCCTGTTAGATTTTTAAGTCATTTTCAAAGTTTGATTTCTCAGAAGAACCAATATTTTTCTACTTTTATTATATGACATGCTCAATTCTTACATTTTTTGGAATAATCGGCAGAGTAATCTGCATGTTACTGTCTCTGCCTTAGTTGCTGCTTCAGTTGTCTGGATGTCAGAGCTCCCTGCACGACTTAATCCTATTATCTTGCCTTTGATGGCTTCAATAAAAAGAGAGCAGGTAGTATGTTGGTTGTGAAGGCTATTTTGATGGTGCAATCACATCTTTTGGTTGCTTCTAATCTGTCTTGTGTGCTTTCTGAAGGAGGAACTACTGCAGCAGAAGGCTGCTGAGGCACTAGCAGAGCTTATTTGTCATTGTGTTGCACGTAGACCCAGCCCAAACGACAAGTTAATCAAGAATATTTGTAGTTTAACCTGCATGGATCCTGGTGAGACTCCTCAAGCAGGAGACATCAGTTCCATAGAGTTCATCAATGATCAAGGTCTCTTATATTTTGGAACTAGTATAGCCAAACAGAAGTCAAAAGTTCAAATGCTGGCTGGTAGTGAAGATCGGTCAAGGGTTGAGGGCTTTATCAGCAGACGTGGGTCTGAAGCTGCATTAAGGCATCTCTGTGAGAAGTTTGGTGCTTCATTATTTGATAAGCTTCCCAAACTGTGGGACTGCCTTACTGAAGTTCTTAAGCCTCACAGTAATGAGGATGAAAAGCAAGTTATGCTAGCTATTGAATCCATCAAAGATCCTCAGATCTTGATAAATAATATCCAGGTTATTTTATCGTTGTATTTGTCTTCTTTCATTGCTTGAAGTTTTTTAGTATTATGATATCTGAGCATGTAGAGAGAATGATTTTCTTGTTGCCAGGGTAGTTTTGTATCTAAAAATCTTTCATCTGGGTAAGTATCTACCTATCAGCATTTATGCTCTGGATATTATGAGTCGCTAGTGTAGTCTATTGTCCCTGTGTCTGATACTAAGTATGCATATGAAACTAGGTTCTAAATATGCACACGAGTCACTATCTATTAGTGTCCACTATGAATCTTTCTTTATGTGCCACTACCACAGGTGGGATTACCAATTAATTCAGGTAAATATAATGAACATGTTTAATGGGAAATCATTATTTGTTTTACTTAGCTTGCAACATCTCTTAGAGGCTCTCTCTCTCTCTCTATCTCAACTTTTTGTATTCCCATTCCCGGCGCTTCTCACTGGGAATAATCCATTAATCTTCTTCTAAATTGTTGTTTCTTTTCTTTTCAATATTCATTTCTTCTTTTCTTTCTTTTTTTTTCGTTGTTTTCTGGGCTGTTCTTGGTACTGTTCTGTTTGATGGATATGTGTAGGAAGCTTCATATTGACCAGAAGCTCTTTGAGCTTAAAAAAGAAAATGTGCAGTGGTGGAGGATCACTAAGAGCAGTCGTAGGGTCACTTAGTTCATTTCCATTGGTATTGCTGCTATGGAATGGTTGGTATATGCGGTGGGAGCTTGTGGAGTGTTTGTTGGCTCTTCGAAGTTTTATAAAACTCGAAGGAAGGGGAATCAAGTGTTGGTGGTTCAAAGATGTCACAATAGTTATGGCAAGTTTTTGTCTTTGTCGAAGTATGGACAAGAACGAAGGCGCGGCTTCATCGCTGTTCTAGAAGGGCCAAAGGGTGAGGGGTGGAGGAGGTTTGAAGAATCGTTGAGAGTGGTTGTTTCTTCTTCCTCTGTTTCGGTTGTTAAACATAGAGTACCTAAGAAGGTTGCATCACAGTCTTTTGTTGAAGAGGGATGGAAGGGGACCTTTGTAAGGGTTTTGAAGATGCTGCCGCCGTGTATGGAGGAAAGTGGGGAGGTTTGGGGGAAGTCTGGTGGGAAGATCTTGCATTTGGGAGGGCAGTCGTTGCAGGAGTGTTCAAATTCTCAAGGGTGACGGTCTGAATTCTCATGAAGGCTCGTTAGGGGTTGGGAAGGATTTCTTGCTGAAGGTCATGTATGATGCGTTAATGGATATGTAATCTGATGTGGATCTTATGTTGAAGTGGGTTAAGTTGGGCTTGGGCCCTATGGGCTTTGAAGGTCAAAGGGATTGGATACTCAGAAGGGTGTTATGAAGGGTGGGCAGGCTTTAAGTTTGGGCCATAAGAGGGATGATAGTTTGAAGGGTAAAAATATAGTGAATGGATTGGGCCTTGTTAAAAGCCTGAAATGGGTGTGGAAGGCTAAGACTAGATCTGATGGTAGCGGGTGTATCGGCGTATCGGGAGTCCCGGGTGAGTCTAGCACGACGGCGCCACTACTTGATCCGGTGGTCTCAGAGGTTGCACAGACTATTTCGCTGGTCACTGGCAACTCCTCTTGTTATGTGTCGGAAACGTTGTTGTCGCCAGAGGTGGAAGAGGGCGAAATAGTGGTACAGGATGCCATAAAGGATGTGGTGAGTGAAGAAGTTTTTAATCCGTTCGTGTCTTTGGCTCCTCTGGTTAATGGAGTGCTTTTTTTGGACTCAGTTCCTTTGTTATTAAAGCCTCTTCATCCAGTTGAAAATCTGCATCTTGAGATGAACAATAGCTTGGTTTTGGTTTTTTCTAGAGATTTACAGCAGGAGTATTCTCCTGGAGGGGATGTGGTTGAGCCCAATTTACAGTTGGAATTATATGAGGGGGAAAGCTTTGATGAGGATGTGGGTAGCCCGACTCCTAGATGTACCCTCCCACCGCATGCTTCAACCAGAAATGCCTCGGATTGGGTTTTAAAAAAGGTTGAAGATTTACAGGCATGTGTGGGGATATCCTGTGAAGGGTTTGAAGAGCAGCTTAAGACTTTTCTTGTTGCTATTGAAGCAGGAAGATCTAAGGCTTTGGAGTCTGCAACAAAAAAGTACAGGGAGTTGAAACGATTAAAATGCTCCATTAATTATGATAACAAGGAGGGAAGTGTGGGGAGTGACAGGTTGAAAGGGAGGGGGTCTTGGTCATCAAATGAAGCCTAAAATCCTCTCTTGGAATGTAAGGGGGATTAATGATGTCAACAAGCGTCTATGTATTAGATCCCTCATTCGTAGCTGGAAAATTGGTATTTTGTCTTCAAGAAACTAAGTTGAGTTTTTGTATACTCCTGCGTACACGGGCTCTGCCTATTTCATTCGTATCAATAAATTTACTCTTACTTATAAAAAAAGAAAAAAAGAAACTAAGTTGAGTTTTATTGAAACCCCAAGGGGTTGGCTCAAGTGGTGAAGACCTTGGTCTTGGGGTATCACTCTCTTCAAGGTCCAAGGTTCAACACCTTATGGGTGCAAACAATCATTTGGGGCCACACATTTTGGTGAAAAGCTAGCGATTTAACCAGTTTCGTGTAGGAAAACTTCTGAGGATGTAGTGCATGGGACTGGGGTTTACTTTGCAGGGATGGGTCCGAAGGGCCTTGCCTTGGAGAGGTTCTCTTACATAAATTAAAAAAAAAAAAAAAAAAATTGATAGAAACATCATTCATAGTTTGTGGGGATGTTCTTTTGTGGGTTGGAGTTTTCTTGCTGGATGCTACAAGAGGTGTGTTGTTGATGTGGGATTAGAGAGAGGTGGAATTAGTAGAGGAATGTATTGAGAATTATTTTGTGGCTGGTTCTTTTAAAACTATTGAGGATGGTGGAGGTGGGCTTTTTCAAGTATGTATGGGCCTAATGTGGATAGGGATAGAAATTTTTTGTGGGAGGAGCTGGTGGGTCTGTTTTACTTGTGGGATTTGCCTTGGTGTTTGTGTGAGGATTTTAATATTGTTTCGTTTCCTAGTGAGAGGGCGGGTGCATCTACTTTGTCTATGGCTATGGAAGAGTTTTTAGAGCTGATTTTTTATCTGAATCTTGTGGATCTTCCATTGGTAGGGGGAGTATATACATGGTCTAACAGTAGAGGGTGGTCAAGGTTGGATAGATTTCTAGTCTCTCCTTCTTGGGAAGACTCATTATCCGGAACTATGTCAAAAGAGGTTGCCACGTGTCTATTCTGATCATTTTCCCATTTTTCTTGAATGTGGTGGCTTACATGGCAGTATGCGTTATTTCAAATTTGAGAATGTGGCTTGGAACTGATGGATTTGTGGAGAAGGTAAGGAATTGGTGGGCCTCTTATTCCTTTTCTGGAACTCCTTACATGGGGGTATGCGTTATTTCAAATTTGAGAATATGTAGCTTGCAACTGATGGATTTGTGGAGAATGTAAGGAATTGGTGGGCCTCTTATTCCTTTTCTGGAACTCCTAGTTTTATATTGGCAGGTAAACTCAAAGATCAAAAGTTTGATTTAAAGAAGTGGAATAATGAAGTCTTTAGGCATACTGAAGTGCAGAAAAATCTGCTTTGGGATGAGTTGCACGCTTTGGAGGATGGGGAGGAAATGAGGAGTCCTTGTTAAGGAAGAATGAGGTGGCGACCGAAATTGAGAAGGTTTTGTTGATGGAAGAAATTTCTTGGAGGCAAAAATCAAGGGTGCTTTGGTTGAAAGAGGGGGATAGATGCACTAAATTTTTTCACAAGATGGCTAATTCACATAGGTATTTCATTCTGATACCAATGTGCTTCATTCCCTTGATGAGATTCAAGATCACATTGTGTAGTATTATGAAGATCTTCTAACTGAGATAGAGGAGTGGCGTCCTAAGCTGGATTTCTATGCAGCAAGCTGGTTAGAAAGCCGTTTGAAGAAATGAGGTGTATCAGGTGGTGAATGGGATGTGTAAAGATAAAGTTCCGGATCCGGATGGTTTCTCTATGGCTTGTTTTCAAGAATGTTGAGATATAGTGAAAGAAGAAGTTATCCAGGTATTCCAAGAATTTTATTTTTGTCATAAGTTTGAGAAGTCCCTAAATGCTACATTTATTGCACTCATTCCTAAGATAGCTGGTGCCTATGAGTTGAATGATTTCCATTCTATTAGTTTGATAGGCGGGATTTATAAAATTATTTCAAAGGTGTTAGCTAATCGCATGAGTATTGTGATGGATAAAAATCATTTCTAAACCTCAAAATGCTTTTGTTAGGGGACATCAAATATTGGACTAGGTTCTGATTGCAAATGAGTGTTAGGACAGCCGGATGAGGATAGGTGTTCTGGGGGTTCTTTGCAAGCTCGACAGGGAAAAGGAATATGATCACGTATGCTGGGATTTTCTTTTTTATATGCTAAGAAGATGTGGCTTTGGTGATAGGTGGTGTGGATGGGTCAGATATTGTGTTTCCACTGCTCGGCTTTTTGTATTAGTAAATGGAAACTCTTATGGTTTTTTAAGAGTTCGAGGGGCTTGAGACAAGGGGATCCAGTACCCCCTTTCCTTTTTGTTATAGTGATGGAGGCGATGAGTCGTATGGTAGAGGTTGTTGTATGGGGGGCGGGTTTCTCTCTGGTTTCTTGGTGGGAAATAATAACAATGGTGCTATTTCAATTTCCCACTTATTATTTGTGGATGACACTCTCATTTTTTGTGATGCTAAAACAGTGGACAGATTCAAGCTTTAAGGGTTGAATTATTGTGCTTTGAAGCTGTCTCAGGCCTCAAGGTGAACTTGGGCAAGTCGGAATTGATACAGGTGGTAAATGTGAGGAATATTAACCATTTAGCGGATTGGTTGGGTTGCAAAGTTGCTTCTCTTCTAATGAAATATCTTGGGTTTCTGTTGGGGGTGTTGTTCAAAGCAAAGAATATATGGGATGGAGTTATTGAAAAGGTTGAGAACAGATTGTCGGGTTGGAAGCGGCTATATACCTATCAAAAGGGAAAGGTTAACCCTTATTAAAAGCACCCTTTCCAATCTTCCCACTTATTATCTTTCTTTATTCCCATCACCGGTTGGTGTGGCAAACCGGATTGAGAAGTTGTTTAGAGCATTTTTGTGGGTGGCATGGGAGAGGAGAATAAATTTCATCTCATGAGTTGGCACAGGGTGTGCTATCCGATTGTGAATGGAAGATTGGTGGTGCGAAATTTGAGTAATTTATTAAGGCACTGTTAGGGAAGTGGTTGTGGAGGTATCAAATGGAAGGGGATTTGTTATGGAGAGAGGTTATTGATTGAAAGTATGGATGTGATTGGGGGGGATGGTGCTCTAAGGAGGGTAGGGGGTCTTATGGTGTGTGCTTATGGAAATATATTAGAAAGGGGTGGGACAGTTTTGTAAAAACATATTAAGTTTGAGGTTGGAGAGGGTGCAAGAATTTGTTTTTGGTTCGATGAATGGTGTGGTGAGAGAGCACTTCATTTTGTTTTCCTGGACCTTTTCAGCTTGGTTGGAAATCAGCAGCCTGCTGTTTCAGAGGTGTTGAGTCGTGCTAATGGGACTGTGCATTGGAATATTATTTTCACTATTAATGTACAGGATTGGGAACTTGATGAGATTGCAGATTTTTTCAGTTTCTTGTATTCTCTGAATATAGGAGGAAATGAGAGGGATCTAATGCTGTGGAAACACACGGGGAGCAAAAAGTTTTCAGTTAAATCTTATTATAAGGTGTTGTCTGTTAAGCAGCAATTCTCTTTTCTGTGGAAGAGTATTTGGAGGGCTTTTGTGCCGCCTAAAGTTGCCTTTTTTACTTGGAAACTCGCACTCGGGAAGATTTTGACAGTTGACAATTTGAGGAAACATGGCATGATTGTTGTGGAGTGGTGCTTCATGTGTAAGAAACAGGCAAATCGATTGTTGCAGTGGTTTTCAGCTATTGTTCTTAAGGGAGGGAATGCTTATGAGTTTTTGTTTTCTTTTTTGGTTTCTAGAATGTAATTAGGTGCTTCTTTTGTATACTTTCTGTGCACATGGGTTTTGCCTAGTTTCATTCAATAAAGTTTCTTGTTTATAAAAAAAAAAAAGTTCTCTTAGAGAATCTATGGAAGGTTCATTTGTCTTCAATATTTTTCAGCATTTTTATTGTTTTTAAATTTCCATACCTCCAGTGCTTGTTTCTAGAGTTATTTTTTTAGCATATTGAAGATTTGCTCGCTCATGATATGGGATTCAAAAGTGGTTTTTGATGCCTCGCTGGCATATGACTACTGTATTCTTCTGTTGCGCTTAGAATACTTTCATGGCTGGGCGGGACACACCATAATGCAGAAGTGGAACCTGGAGTCTTGATTTTTGATTTGCTCAACTAAACTAAACCTCATTTATAAGGGGTTCAGGTCCATGAATCCTTCATCAACTATTTGAATTTTGATGTCAAAGTGGGGAAAAAAAAATCCTAAAATGTAACAAATTAATACATTGTAAAACTTATAAAAAAAATAGTTATGGAGGTACCACTTGGAGGACTTTCAATAAAGCTCTGTTGGGGAAATGGTTATGAAGGTACTGCTTGGAGGGTGGAGGTACCACTTGGAGGGGGAGTCGCTGTGGAAGGAAGTTATTGACTTTAGACACGGAAGTGCTTGGGGGGCTGGTTGGAAGTTCCAATGAAGAGGGGCGCGGGGGGGGGGGGGGGTAGCTTGTGGAAATTTATTAGGTGGGGTTGGTAGTGTTTCAAAAACCATATCCGTGGTTTGGAGACGGTACCAGAATCAGGTTTTGGCATCATGTTTGGTGTGGAGAAAAGCTCTTGATAGGGCCTTCCCAGCTCTCTATAGTATTGCAGTTAACATGGATGCTTCTGTGGCGGATCTGCTTGCATTTTCTCATTGTTCTCACCAAGGGAATGTCCTATTTAATAGGAATATTCATGATTGGGAATTGCATACTGTTTCAGAATTTTTCAGATTGATATACTCCACAGGAAGTATAATGGCACAGAGGGATAGGATAAAGTGGAGGTCCAATGGCAGCAAGAAGTTTACCGTCAAGGCGTATTACAAAATATTAGCATCACAAGGTAGTGTACCCTTCCTGTGGAAAAGTATTTGGAGGTCTTGCATGCCTTCCAAAGTAGCTTTTTTCATATGGGCTGCTGCCCTTGAGAATATTTTGACCACGGACAACTTAAGGAAGAGGGGGCTCATTGTGATGGATTGGTGCTATTTGTGCAAAAAACATGGAGAATCAGTGGATCACTTATTATTGCATTGTGAGGTGACAAGAGTGCTGTGGGATGAGATCTTTAGAAGAGTTTGTCACTTGGGTATTGCTATTGAGGGTGGTTGATTTACTTGCTTGTTGGAAGGAGATTCAAGGCTGTCCCCAAGTGGTGGCAATATGGAAGATGATTCCGTTATGCATTATGTGGTGTACTTGGTCGAAACGGAATGTGCAGTGCTTTGAAGATGGGGAGCTTAGAATGATGGAGCTTCAGAAATTTTTTGTGCACACATTATTGCTTTGATTTTCATCCATTGTGCTTAATGGAAACAATGTTCATGACTTCTTATCCTTAATTTAGCGATTCTAGAGTGTAATTAGCCGTTCTTTTGTATACCTCCTGTGTGTATGGGCTATGCTTATTTTATTCGTATCAATAAAATTTACCTCTTATAAAGAAAAATAGTTATATTGTAAAACCTCACCTCCACTAGCTTGCATATATTTCCCTTTCAGCTTGTTCAGTGGGCCCTTAATTTTTCTTCAAATGTATGGTCTTCTCTTAAGGATCAGGGTCCCCTGCCATTGCTTTGGGCAACGGGATGGTGACAATGAGGAGAGAGATAGAGAGGTGGGGCTCAGTCTGGCCTCGCTCTACTAGGTTGGGTTCCTTTGCAAGTTGCTCAGACTAGGCTCCACATTTATCCTGGCAGCCATTAGCAGGGAACCCTAATCCATCTCTCTAATCCCTGAGATAATTAGTCTGTTTTATCTAATTTAATTATGTATTTACCAAGCTATTATAGACCACTATTACTGACTTCCATCATGAACAGTATCATGTGCAAGGCTGGTTTTTTTTTTTTTCAACATTAGCTGTTTATGTTATCTATGGGTGTCATCATAAGCAGTGCGTGTTTAGTGAGAGTTGTAATTTTGCTAATTCTTGATGCCTGCCATTGCCTAAAGTGAATCATTTGTCAACCCCCTCCCCCCTTGCTGGTCCACATGCAATGCACTAGTTATCGCTCATGGTATTGGTCTTAATTATTGCATTATATCCTTTCTGATTTGCAGGTAGTACGTTCTGTTGCTCCTATGCTAAATGATGCATTGAAACCAAAACTGCTCGCTCTTCTCCCTTGCATTTTTAAATGTGTTCGCCATTCTCACATTGCTGTTAGATTAGCTGCTTCTAGGTGCATCACTTCAATGGCCAAGTCAATGACTAAAGATGTGATGGGTGCTGTAGTTAAAGAAGCCATTCCTATGTTAGGGGACATGACATCGGTGCAGGCTAGACAGGGAGCCGGCATGCTCATTACTTTGCTTGTTCAGGGATTGGGTGTGGAGCTGGTCCCTTATGCTCCTTTGTTAGTCGTTCCTCTTCTAAAGTGTATGAGTGATTGTGATCAGTCTGTCAGGCAGAGTGTGACCCATAGTTTTGCTGCCCTTGTGCCTCTTCTTCCATTAGCACGTGGCTTTCCCCCTCCTGATGGAGTGAGTGAAGATTTATCTAGAAATGCAGAAGATGCACGGTTTCTGGAGCAACTACTTGATAACTCCAATATTGATGATTACCAGCTGTATATTGAACTGAAAGTTACATTGAGAAGGTACGTATGACGTGTTATTTTTACCAATTAAAGTCAAATTGTTTGTTGATGGTATGACCACATTGATGTACAATGTAGCTACAATCTTTAAATTTCATATGTGCTTCTTATACACATTTCAGGATGCATGAATACAGGTCCATTGTATAAAGTGAATTCCATGAACTACAGAATTTAAGGGATAGAGGTCATTAACCTGTTAAGCACAAAAGTCTGCCAGCTTTGGAGAAGCTAACTTCATTTGGAGTTTACTGAATTTTTTTATATGTATATGCGTGTGTGCGTGCGTGCTTGTGTGTGTGTGTATTTTATGTGATAGTTACAATGGTGTCTCTGACCAAGATTTTTGGAGCCTTTGAAGCTAGACCCACATATAATTTTGTAACACCCTTGGACCTATGTCTAATTGTATTATACCCTGGATTTAGTATAAGAGTGTGGTGAATGGGAGGGATCCCACATTAGTTGGGAGAGTGAAGTTCTTACTATTTATAATAATTCCAAGAAGCTCCTATTGTCACATTGATTAGTCCCTTTGGAGTATAAGCTCAAATGTGGCATGGGCATTCTTTGGATTCTTATAAATGGTATCAAAGTCAATCCCAACCAAAAGCTTTGAACTTGAGCCATAACACGGAATGGTTTGACGAGGACTACATGGATTTAAGCAGGAGAGATTATAACACCCTTGATTTGTGGTATAAGAGCGGTGACACATTGCTTGGGAGGGAGTTCTTGTGATCTATAATGATTCCAATTGTATCATTGACTAGTTCTTTTGGAATATTAGTCCCATACGTGGCTTGGGCTTTCATTGGGTCATTACAACCCGCTTAAACCCAATAGCGTTTCTTGTGTCAACCATACCTATGCACTTTACATATGTTTTGATGTAGCCTCTACAGTTCTCTACCAAGATCCTGAAAATCTTTGCTTGAGTTTTTCCACTTTCAATGACCAAGATAGTGTTTTCATTTGTGTTTAGAACAATTATGATGCTACTTCCAACTGGGATTGGTGATCTTCTGAAAATTCACGCCACAGCTTCTATTCAAAAGAAACACGTTGTCCAGTCCTTTTGGAATATAAGCCCATAAATGGCTTGGGCTTTCATGGGGTGATTACAACCCACTTAAACCTGATAGTGTTTCTTGTGTGAACGATACCTGATTCACTTAACTTATGTTTTGATATAGCCCCTACAGTTCTCTACCAAGATCATGAAATCTTTGCTTATTTTTTCCACTTTCAATGACCAAGATGGTGCTTTTATTTGTTGTTAGAACAATTAGGATGTTACTTCCAACTGGGACTGTTGATCTTGAAATTCACGCCACAAATTCCATTCAAAAGAAGAATGTTTACCAGTCCTTTTGGAATAAAACCCATACGTGGCTTGGGCTTTCATTGGATCATTACAACCCAGGTAAACCTGATAGTGTTTATTGTGTGAACCATACCTGATTCGCTTAATGTATGTTTTGATATAGCCCCTACAGTTAGTTCTTTACCAGTATCCTGAAATCTTTGCTTTATTTTTTCCACTTTCAATGATCGAGATTGTAGGATGTTACTTCCAACAGGAATTGTTGATCTTCTGAAAATTCATGCGACAGCCTCTATTCAAAAGAAGCACGTTTTATAAGGCTCAATAATATTGCTAAGTGGAAATCTGCTACTTTGGAATGAAACATGATTCTTTGGCCCCTTCCAAGAGAAGGATGTTTAATATTCGTTATTCCAATGATGGCTTTTTCCTCATTTTAATAACCCTTTCCTGGGAAGAGTTTATTTGGACTCAAGTCCCTTCAAGAGCTGCGTTCTTAACTTGGACAGGCTCTGTAGAGAAGATTCTCATCATGGATAGTTCAAAAAACAAACATCATTGTGATTGATTGATGTTGCATACATGAGAGGAGCGGGGAGTCTTTTGATCATCTACTCCATTTTGAGATTGCCAGTGACTTGTGGGCATGCCCCAGGCTAGAGCAACCTGTCTAATGAAGTCATTCCATAGGTCATCTCATGAGCCTTAGGATATGTTTGGGAGGTGAGATGAGAATTTTGTATTTTATTTTAAAGTTTAAAATATTATTTTTTAGTTTTAAGATTTGAAAAAGTTAAATTGGAATTTGAAAAAGTTGTATTGGGATTTGAAAAAGTTGAATTGTTTATTATATTTTATATAGGAATTTGAAAAGATTGTAATGATGAGATGAGATGAGATGAAAATTTTGAGGAAGATAAAACATCCAAGCATAACCTTAGAGGATGCTTGGGGAGTGAGATGAGATGAGAAATCTATGAATAGTAGTAAATGGTTTGTGAATAGTAATAAAATTATTTGAGTTATGTTGCTTTATGGGGTTTTGGGAAAGGAGAGAGAATTTTGAATAAAAATATTATAAAATTAAATTATTGTTATAATATTTTTTTTTTTTGGAATTTGAAAATTTTGAATTGTTTTTTATGTTTTTTTTGGAAATTTGTGAAAGTTGTAATGATTAGGTAATGATTAGATGAAAAAGTTGAAGATTTGAAATTGAAAGTGTTTGTGTTTGAGTGATGTTTGGGAAGGAAATGAGATTAGATGAGATGAGATGAGATGGTATGAGATGAAACCATCCCATCTTCCAAACAACCCCTTAGTCTGCCAAATACTGTTCCAAGGATTGGTATTGTTATCATGAGAGATGAGGAAATTAGGGGAACAACGAAGATTGAACATCCCTCTCTCAGAAGGGTACATAAAAGTGTGCCTTGGTCTCCTTGTCCCAAACTAGCGAATGGAATAAACAAGGCATCTAGCTCCCTGTCTTCAACCACTCTGATAAAGCTTACATATCATCGAGCCAAATCACAGGATATCTCCAAATGGCCTGCAACCAAAATATCCTTGGCACGAGCAATACTTTACGAGTGTGAAAGTTCTCATTATCAATTTTCACTTGGAGAATTTAAGTAGAAAGTTCTCTTATCATCCATCAATCTTCGCTTTAGTGAATTGCTGTAGTTCTTTTATTTAATCCTCTCTCTCTTTGGTAAGGAAACTTAGTTTGGACCTTTTTTTTCTATCTAGCTTTGTTAAATTGCTTAGTTTTGTAACTGATTTGTGTGTAGTTTGATCATACTACCAAATGTCAACCTCCTTTCTCATCTGAGCTAAATTCCTCATTTGTCTCTGGTTGAATGGCATTTCATCTGGGTTTAAGTGTTTGGTGTATGGTTCAAGAGCAATCATTGCATGTGCGACTTACGTACATTTTTTTTTTGCTGTTTCTAGGTATCAACAGGAAGGTATAAATTGGTTGGCTTTTCTGAAACGTTTCAAGCTTCATGGCATCTTATGTGATGATATGGGTCTTGGTAAGACACTTCAAGCATCTGCAATTGTAGCATCTGACATTGTTGAGTATCGCACTTTGAACAATGGTGAAGATCTTCCATCATCTTTAATAGTTTGCCCATCAACTCTTGTTGGACACTGGGCCTTTGAGATAGAGAAATTCATTGATGCTTCTGTAGTTTCTACTCTCCAGTATGTTGGTTCTGTTCAGGAGCGCATTTCTCTTCGAGGACATTTTAATAAGCACAATGTTGTCATAACATCATACGATGTTGTCCGTAAAGATATTGATCATCTTGGACAACTTTTATGGAATTACTGTGTTTTAGATGAAGGACACATCATCAAGAATGCGAAGTCTAAAATTACAATTGCGGTAAAGCAGTTGAAAGCCCAACACCGGCTCATACTTAGTGGAACACCGATCCAGGTTTGTTACAGATGTATAAGATTCTAAAAAATTAATGCAGTTCATCTGAACAATGGTTAATCTTTTGTGCAGAACAACGTCATGGATTTGTGGTCCCTTTTTGATTTCCTAATGCCAGGTTTTCTTGGGACAGAGAGACAGGTATTTGTTCTGCCTCCTGACTTCTATCTACTATCCACCATGTCTTCTTTACCTGGTTGTTTTTGAGTGCTATTGGTCACTTGGATTCAGTCAATGGCCTCTATGAATTCTGAACATTATGACGTGAAAAGAGATGTATGACAACGAGGTTGTGTTCCTACATCATAAATGAAGCCTATTATGATGAACTAGAACTTTGCATTATAAATAAATGATGCACATATGCTTTTAGCTTGATTGGAAATCATTCTGTGAATGTCATAGAAAACTTTAAATTTCAGCAGCATTTCTAATTGTCCTACACATGTTATGACTACCTTGATTTTTTGTCCTGCATTCAATATTACCATATCCTCTACTATTGTAGACTAGAAAATTAAAATTGTTGTCCTTTTTGTGAATTGAATCGTTTAGCTTGCATCTCTAATCTATTTTGATTTCTTTCGATGAAGAAAATCAATTGTCACTTTTTATTTATTTCCACTCTCTCTCTCTCTCTCTCCATTGACTATTAAACAATAATCGCTAGGATCTGCATATGGTGTCTTGATTTTTATGTAAGCACAATGTTTGTGAGGACTCGAATCAGCTAGTAATTGACAGCAAGGATGATAATTATAAAACATGCAGTGTACACACGACATGCTGTTCTATGATGCTTTATTGGCTGAATAGCATTTCCATTTGGTTACTTTGCACTTAGCGCCGGTTACTTTCTGTTACTTTCTAATACCTGAACAATTGTTTGTTTATGTCGCTTTTGCAGTTCCAAGCCACTTATGGAAAGCCACTTCTTGCGGCTAGAGATCCTAAATGCTCCGCCAAGGATGCTGAAGCAGGGGCACTTGCGATGGAGGCATTGCACAAGCAGGTGGCCTTTTATTTTTTGCTTTTACTGTGCAATAATTAACTTATATCCTCCTCTAATTAGGATTTCCCAACTCAATAGGTCATGCCATTCCTTCTCCGCCGTACAAAAGATGAAGTCCTGTCAGATCTGCCAGAAAAAATTATTCAGGACAGATTCTGTGATCTGAGCCCTGTTCAATTAAAACTATATGAACAGTTTTCTGGTTCACATGTGAGGCAAGAAATCTCAAGTATGGTAAAACCCGATCAGTCAAAGGGAGAAGGAAGTAGTTCACCAAAAGCATCTTCACATATTTTCCAGGTGACTTGACATATTGAAATAAAATCCACATTATATGTTTTAAATTTATTTCACACTTTCATTTATGATACCCATCAGGGTGCAGCCTAGTGGTTAAAGGCCAGGCCTGGGATGAGCTGTAAACTCAGATATCCTGGGTTCTACTGAAATAAGAGTTTTATTGGATTACATAATGACATGGTCTTGGTGCATAATATCATGAATTCGGGGCTTACTCCCCAAGGGAGGGTCTGAAAGTCCCCTGCCTTGGTGAAGTTCTGTGATATTCCATATTGAATGAGTATTGTGAGTATAGGAAGATGATGAATGGTATTTAACATTGCCTAAGAAGTCAGAAGTTCTTGCTCTTTATAATAATTTCGAGGAGCCCCATTTGTAACATTGACTAGTCCTATGGAGTATAAGCCCATATGTAGCGCAGACTTTTTTTGGGCCATTACTAATGGTATCAAAGCCAATTCCAACCAAAAGTGTGAGACTTGAGCTGTGCCCACCTATAGTGGAATGGTCTAACAAGGAGGTGAGGGATTTGAGGGAGGGAGATGGTGATATTCCAATACTGAATGAGTATAGAAAGGTTGTGAATGGGTTCCTACATTGTTTGGGAGTTCTTGCTCTTTGGTAATGATCCCAAGGGGCTCCAATTGTAACCTTAACTAATCCTTTAGGATTATGAGCCTAGATGTGGTTGGGTTTTTCCTTGAGTCATAACAAGTTCCATATCATAAAAGAAAAGGGTAATGATACACCTTCCAACTCTTTTACAGCGCATTTTACAATTAACCAATGCAATCATGCCACTTCATTAAAAGTGAATTTCAGTTTTACAAAACTACCCTCAACTATATGTAGAGTTGTAGTAAGTTGATCATTTTCAAAAAAAAAAAAGAAAAATCAATTTTGAGGTAATCACCCATTTAATGTTTTTATCCATCCTGAATATCTTGACAGCCTACTAGCTGAGTTTGATGGAATTTCATTGCGTGACTGGCATGTGCTTTCGGTAGCAGGGCTGTCTGTGAGAACCACCTAAGATGTGCCAATGAATCCCGATGAATTTTGCCGCAATTTGGATCATTTGATAGAGTAATTTTTGTTGTATTTTTATTGGGGGCTAGTGGTTTAATGGGAATTATATCTGGTTTACTTTATTTGACGTGTGAAATAAAAAGCCTACATAAAATAATGAATTTACTGGCAGCTAATTCTCTGGTTTATTTAATTACTTATAGTACTTAATTCCCCCCATCTATTATGTTTAATCAGTTTGTCATGACCTAAAGTTGTATTATTTACCATGTTTCAGGCACTTCAGTACTTGCTAAAACTTTGTAGTCATCCATTGCTTGTCATTGGTGGAATAGTTCCAGAATCATTGACATGCCTTTTGTCAGAACTATTACCTGGAACTTCTGATATTATTTCAGAACTTCATAAACTGCACCATTCTCCCAAATTAGTTGCTCTTCAGGAGATTCTTGAAGAGTGTGGCATAGGTGTTGATGGTTCAAGTTCTGAAGGTGCCATTGGTGTTGGCCAGCACAGAGTTCTGATATTTGCCCAGCATAAAGTATGAATGATCCAGTGATTGACAAAAATGACGTTTTACATGTTTGTTTCTTCTGATGTTCCTTTTTTGGATCTCACGCAGGCCTTTCTGGACATAATTGAAAGAGACTTGTTTCACACCCATATGAAGAAGTCAGTCTCCTGGTTCTCCATAATTTTCCAATTTTAAAGACTTTTCTTTTATTTTACTTTTGGTCATGTTCACAAACTCGTACAATTACCTAGAGTATCCTGGATTATATCACACAACTTGATTTTCAAGTTGCAACTTGCATATCTATAGCTGCAAGTAACTTTGTTCCAGCGGATGAAAGAGAAAAAAAATCGTGTACTCCATATATAGTGTAGTACTACTTTATTATTTTGTCATGATGACTTAGGGCATGCTTGGATAATGAGATGATATGAGAATTCTGTGTATAGTAGTGAAATAGTTTGTGTATAGTAGTGAAATGGTTTGAGATAAGAATCTAAGATGTTTTATTGGATTTTGGGAAATGAGATAGAAAAAGTTGAATAAAAATATTATAAAGTTAAAATATTGTTTGAATATTATTTTTGTTTTGAAATTTGAAAAAGTTGTATTATTTTTTGTGTTTTATTTGGAAGTTTGGGAAACTTGTAATGATTAAATGAAAAAGTTGAAGATTTGAAATTGAAAAGTGTTTATGTTTGAGTGATGTTTGGGAAGTAAATTATGAGAAATTTTGAGATGAGATGAGATTAGACGGGATAATCGCCTGGCCTTAATCCTTGACTAATCTGTTGGTTATTTGACCAACTCCAATACACAAGTTGCGGAGAGTATGCTGCAAATTAGTGTGTTCCATGGAATTATTCGCATGTCTTCTTGAGCTAAATTGTATGAAAAATACATCATTAGATTTGGAACAAATTTTTAAAAATAACATTAATAACGGTTGGTGTGCATTTCCATTTACAGATTTTCATCCCTTTGTGCCTTATGATTCAAGCCACCCTACTTTTTATTTTGAATTTGGCCTGTCCAGAAGAATTGCCCAGGTTTTACCTGGCTGCCTCTTGCTCTAGAGGCTCAATTTTGAAAAGATTGCTTGAGTTGCATTGTCTGATTCCTGTTTTCCCTTTCCCAAATTAATCTTGCAACAACTGCACGAACATGGGTGTTGCAATATCTGTGATAAATCAACATGTGTTTTGCAATGCCTTCTGATAGATTGGTCGCACTAATGGCTTCACCCTCCTTGCAGTGTCACATACCTACGGCTAGATGGATCAGTCGAACCAGAAAAGCGTTTTGAAATTGTCAAAACTTTTAATTCAGACCCTACTATCGATGCCCTCCTACTTACAACCCATGGTACTTTTTTGTTTCTCTGTTTACTGATGAATTCCCCATGGAAGTTATTTGAATCTGATCACTTTTTGCAGTTGGTGGTCTTGGTTTGAACCTAACATCTGCAGACACACTGGTTTTCGTGGAGCACGACTGGAATCCAATGCGAGATCATCAGGTAATAATACTTCTGTCTGTCTGTTGCTTCTATTATGCCTGCATTCTGGCTACTGAGACAAATTAGCCAGATATCAGATCAGCCCCCCTCCCCAATCTATCTTCATTTGTTTTGACCTGTGTTATGGGGGGAAAGGGAAAGAAAGATCTATTGTTTGTTTGATCATGACAAATTTGCTCGTGCAATATCTCTTGAAGGCAATGGACAGAGCACACAGGTTAGGTCAGCGGAGGGTTGTGAATGTCCATCGTCTTATAATGCGCGGCACCTTGGAAGAGAAAGTTATGAGCCTCCAAAAGTTCAAAGTTTCAGTTGCTAATGCTGTCATTAATGCGGAGAATGCCAGTTTGAAAACTATGAATACAGACCAATTACTTGATTTATTTGCATCAGCTGAAACATCTAAAAAGGTATTTCTAAGTTTCTAACTTCACCTTGTTATGCAAATTCATGGCATAATCATTTTCCGTAATTGGAGTTTAGTGGATGACTAAGCTGATCTATTAATGGACGCCATTTTCCACGGAAATTCGAGTTTAGCAGAGGGTTTTGACTCTTTTTTATTTTTTGGGTCCTAATTTTTGTCACGAGTATATGATTTGTATTTGCATGTATGTTACACATGTACATCAAATCCTGGCTGCATTTTCACTCCTTTTCCATTTCGGGTAGTCACATTTTTCCACATTTATATGATTTTTAGGGAGCTTCTCTACCAAAGCATTTAGATCAAAATGTTGGAGACCCAAAATTGGTGGGCAGCGGGAAAGGGTTAAAAGCCATCCTTGGAGGACTGGAGGAGCTCTGGGACCAATCCCAGTATACTGAAGAATACAGTCTTAACCAGTTCTTGACAAAGCTCAACGGCTAAAACTAGCATTGCTCGCTGAGCGAATACGAATAATGTATCATAGACCCAAGTCTGGAACCAAATTTTGACGTTGTAACTCAATTTCTATCTTTTTTGCCATTTATTTAATTTTTGCATCCACTATGCTCTATATTTGGAGGAGGTTGGGAAGAGATCGATTTGAGTATCTCAGTATCAGCGTGAGCCTGGTTTAAGGAATGTTGGAAATTTTTGACCCTGGGAAGAAAAAAGTTGTATATTTGGGAAAAGTTGTATATACAAGTAATATATCCTCTTCCGATCGGGAAAATGGCTGATCATTGCCTTGAGATGTGTGGGTATTGCACGTTTAGATTTACGTCTTATACATATTACCTAGCCATCCCTGTTGCATATTCGTAAAAACAAGCTAAATGATTAAACGATATGGTGATGTTTGGAGAAAATGCTATACTAATATGTATTTCAAAAAGAGAAATGATACTTACAGTATCAGAGTTTGCAAGTTATGCGCACTCTTTTTGATTTTATAATTGTTAATTTATTTAATTTTTTTTGTTTTAAAGGGAGTGTGCAGGACACCCTCACAATTGAAAAATCCGAGCAACATTTCCTTCTATGCACCTATACCTCAACATTGCTGGAAACTATCTACAATAGTTTCACAAATTAGGAGTGCAATTGAATCGTCAGCAACGTTAATAGCTTGCTAAATATTAAGGTTCCAGCTCGATTTCTTTTTTAATTAAAGTAAAAAAATTTAGATTTTACAATAAATTCTGACTATTTAACAAAATAGTTTTGATTAAAAAAATTCTTATGACATAACTTTTTATAATATAAATTAGCTTATAGTTTTTAGAAAAAAAGTAATATATATATATATATATATATATGATAAATGCAATACATTAAATTATTCAACATATATATAGATAACATAATAAGTCAAGTTCTAGTTCAATAATATATTGTTTTTAAATACAAATTATGAATATATTGTCGCATATATTAATAGATATTGTATTTTCTATTGTATTAGAAGCATATCACTTAAGTTGTAGTGTTTAAGTTATTATACATATTTTTTAATCCATGTAAATCTAACGTTACTCAAACATGTAATGCATTAACCATATACCTCAAACACGTAAATCTGATTTACGTATATGACCTCATGGTTTTATGCAAATCCATAATATTAAAAATTCATCTCAATTATCTCAAATAATTCATTGTTACATGCCAGTTATAGAATAAGCAAGAAGATACCCACTTCGAGGGTGTGCACCTCCAGAGGAAGAGAGAATAAACTTGTACATTGATTTTTTGGATTCCTCATTCCTCCCCGCTGCAATTCCTTATATCTGACATAACAAACTCTAGAAAGAAATGTAACATGCATTGTGCGTAGCACTTAAGGAAATAACATACAAGGCCTGACTTGACCCTCCTGGCTAAAACCTCCTCCGGATCTGGCTGTAATGCCCCTTGATGATCTGTTGTTGGTAGTGTAGTTGTCGAAACCACCCCTTCTCTCAGCCTCTTCTTCAACTGTGAGATATGGAAAACAGGGTGGACTTATGATGTTGGGGCAGTCTCAACTTGTAAGCCACCTTCCCGACGCGTTGCAACACCTCAAATGACCCATAATACCGGTGGGCTAGTTTTAGATTTTGGCGCTGGGACACTGACATCTGCTTGTATGGTTGTAGCTTCAGGTAAACCAAGTCACCAACCTTAAAAGTTTGTTCATTTCTCTTCATATTAGCATATCTTGATATCCTATGTTGGGCTTTGGTTATGTTATCTCGTAGCAGAGTAGAAATCTGCTCTCTAGGGTCCACTGCTTCGACCTTAGTAGTCCTTGGTATGTAAGAACTCAACTTCGGTGGAGGGTACCCATACAACCCCTCAAAAGGTGTGATTTTGGTGGGTGAATGATGGGTTGTGTTGTACCACCATTCAGCCAATGGAACCCATCTAACCCAGTCTTTGGGCCTATCCCCCACAAAACATCTCAAGTAAGTCTCAAGGCATTTGTTTACTGCCTCAGACTATCCATTAGTCTGGGGATGGTATGCTGTGCCAAACTCGAGCTGAACACCTTGAACCTTGAACAATTCTTTCTAGAAAGAACTTGTGAAGGTGTTGTCCTTGTCTGAAACTATGGATTGGGGAAGTGGCCTGACCCTCCTGTCTAAAATCTCCTTCGCATCTGGTTATAATGCCCCTCGATGATCTGTTGGTGGTAGTGTAGTTGTCAAAACCACCCTTTCTCCCAGCCTCTTCTTCAATTGTGAGATTTGGAAAACAAGGTGGACCTGCGATGTTGGAGGCAATCTCAGCTTGTAAGTCACCTTCCCGATGCTTTGTAACACCTCAAACGGCCTATAATACTCCTCACAAGTGTTCTTCCAAGTAATTGTGACTTTTTATAATTGCCCTTTCATTATCTATAAATAAGGAACCTTACCCACAAATTCACTTACTCCAAATTCAAGAGAAAATTAGAGATACGCCTCCATTTTGTTTTTCTTTGAATTTTGGCTATTTTATAACGGATTCAAGGATCTTCTTTTGTGTGCACTGAAAAAGAGGTTAACGGTAATTGATATTGTTGTATCTTGAGAGTAGTGCATGTTAAGATTTGGAGGCTGCAGAATCTTCTCTAAGGAAAGCATTCATCACAACATGCCTCAATAACAGGTTCTCTCTTTCTAATTTGTTCTTGTTATTTTACTTATTATCAAGTTTATAAAGAGCTTGTTGTACTCATATCTTTTGTTTTCCATATTTTTCCAACAATCTCTTTGTTAAACTAGAGATATATTGTTAACTATTTAGTTGTCACCATGACTTCTAACAAACCTATTGCACTCAAGAAGTTTGGAGGAGTAAATTTTAAGTGTTGGCAAGAAAATATGAAAATCTTTCTTCCAATGCTTGGATTATATTTTGCTATTGAAAATTATCATCCTTCTAATGATTTACATGAACCCACACGTATTATTAAATTGCAAACCTACAAAGAAAAATATAATTTGTGTAGATATAGGATTCTAAATCATTTAAATGATACACTTTTAATGTTTACCTAAACATTAAATCTGCCAAAGAGATTTGGAATTCTCTTGATAAGAAATATGTACACAAAATGCCAAAATGGATAAGTACACCACAAGCCAAATTTTTGGTTTTAAGATGGATGATTCCAAATCTATGGTAGAGCAAGCCCATGAGTTAACTATCATTTACCATGAATTGGGCAAATGGGGAATGGGTATTACCAAGCGTCTCCAAGTTGTTTGTATAAAAGATAATTTGCCTCCTTCATGGAAAGATTTTGGCCAATCTCCTAAATATAAGACTGAATATATAACCATGAAAATCTAGATATCTTCCATTAGGATCCAAGAACAACACTTGAAAAATGATCTTATCCCACCATTGGTTTCTAGTTTTCAGTCTAAAGCAAATATTGTTGAAGGTCATAAAAAACATAAAAAACCGTTACACCAGAAGTCAAAATTTCAATAAGGGTAAAACTAATTACGAGAACAATTTGAAACCAAAGTCTTATATCAACAAGGATGATAAGAGACCCACAGGCTCATATGGTGCTTTCCGGGACTAACTTTGTGGAACCAATGAATGATATGTAACCATAAGTTCCAAAATTTATTTGGCTTTTAGTGCTACTGATTGAATAGTAGACACAAGAGTCAACGTACATGTCACTTCTCACTGCAATATTTTTTTCAAAGTATTAGGATACAAGCAGCATAAAAGTGAAGATGTGTAACTCCACCTTTACACAAGTACTTGGATCCTCATAATGTCACCCTAGAATTAGACCTATCAAGGGGCAAAATAGTTCCAAGAAACAATAGCCAAAAACCCAACTATTCCCCTAGGAAGTGTAGTTGAATTCAAAATGGCTGCACTTTACTTCTTCAAAGAATTTCTGCACCTATTTGCCTCACTTCACCATACCACCACCCTTCTCTTTTTGTCCCTTGGAAGTTCTTGCTTGACCAATTACCTCCCCAAGGCAGCCCAACCGATTGGGCACAATGATAGGCACACTTGAAACTACTTGGTTGAACCATCACCCATTTTGTCCCTTTCTTTTTCTGTCCAAGCATTATCACTTGGCAGCCACTCATGCCTCTATTTCTCACTTGAAAAATCCTTCAAATTATGGTTGTAATTCCTCCAATTCAGACCAAGGAGATAGAACAAAAGGTGATCAAAATCTGGGCAAAACTTGGAACCCAATCCGTTGGCCTCCATTGTGTATTTCTCTTTTGATTTTTTTTGTTTTATTTTCTGCACCAATGCAGCCCACTGCACCTATGGCCTTCTTCTACCTCCTTTCCAAGGTTTAATCATGGAGATTTAGGTCACTATTCAGCTGACCAAGCCATGACAAATCTGAAAAATGCACTCGAGCACTCCACTACCCGCACACACCAATCACAACACTTCCCTTCATCCAAAACCAACGCCCTCCTTGCCTCTCACCCTCCATTGAGTCCTATAAATATTCCCCTTCACTCCTCACTTCTTCACACAACTCCCTCAAGCATTCTCTTTGTGTTCTTGAAAGCTACACACTCTTAGTGTAGGAAAAGTGAGGAACCAAGTGGGTTGAGAGTTTGTTCTTGAAGTGAGTTTGTTCTTGGAGCTTCAAAGCCACATTTTCGTGAGTAATCTTGCTCTATCTTTTGTTGGGTTTAGATTAACATGTTAGGATTTTATTTATGGCATGAGAATGAGGATTTGATTGATTTATAAAGGCTTTTACTCAAGGTGTTGCATATCGGTTCAAATTTGGAGTTTTGAATGAATTAATTGCTTTGGATTGAATTTTTAACCATGACATGTCTTGATATGATTTTATATGATTCAATAATGTATTTTAATAATTTAAGGTTTAAATTTGAGAATAAAAGTATGCCCTGATAGGTTATAAATTTATATCGTGTTTATCATCAAGCATGTTTTGGTTTCACTTAATTTAAGTTTAATTCATGAAGTTTTGATTAATTTGCCTAGACTTGAATAATGAGCATTTATAAAGCCTTGTAATTGGGATAAGAATGTAAATTCATAATTTAATTAGGTTTAAAATATTTATTTGTCAAGGAAAAGCTAGAAACATCATGAATATACTTAAGTTGAGGGTTTAGTGATGATTTGGCCTTGATTCATACTAAAGTGTTGAGATGAACTTGTATGACCTGAATCTAAGTTTTTAATTTTTCCCTAAGGTTATGACCTGAACTTATATTTTCCCTTGATGAATTTTGAGTACACATGTATCTATAGAGGTTATAGAGATGAAATCACATATAGGCCCATTTAGATGCATGCCACGGGTTGGATAATTTTGACATGGTTGTGATTTGAATCTTGCAATTCTAAGGGCATATATGATTTTAGAACATAGAAAATATAGGGTTTGTGAAATTTGGTGAATTTTGGGCCCAATTGCAAATAGTGAAAATTTAGGGCTTTACTGGAAGTTTTGCAAAGTATAGAGGCAGTTTTGTAAATACTAATTTTTTAACCATTTTAATTATGAATATCTTCCTTAGTGGTGCAGTTCCTAACTTAGAAGTTTGTAAGTTAGTTTCTAACTTATTATTAGATAATTTATTTATAATTCTTGTGTAAATGTCACATTCATATTAAATGTTATTTTGAACATAAAATATCATATGATATATCATTGAGCATTGAATTACTTGTTTACATGATATGTGCAATTCTCACCATTTTAGCATATTGCATATAAATATCATTTTTCATGAAACTTAGTATATATGTACATGTCATGAAATACATTTTTCAAGCATTCATGAAAATAAATTTTATCAAAACCCCAAAAGTTAGGATGGAGAAATATCTTAGTGGAACTCTTCTGTCCACTTTGGAGTGAGTAAAAATGGAGTGATAACTCATGAGTTGACAAAGAACTGTCAACGGCTTTCGAATTGATTATTTTTAAAGAATGCCGGAGTAAAGTCAATTATGTCACCTAATGCTGGTGGGTGCATACTTTATGATGTTATGTTGTGATGAAATGTTATGACCAATGCATTGGGTTAGGACGTCTGCAGACAAAGACATAGTGTCAACATGAATTGTAGTATGGTCACCGGCATGTACTCACAGTGCATAATGGAGAGCTATGATAATACCATATGTTATGTTATGTTAATGATGGCTCTAATAATAATGAAATGTTATGTTTTTTTTTTAAGTAATAAGGTATGAAATGTTCTCTTTCGAAATGTCATGTTTTTAAAATGAGAAAGTGAAAAATGTTCTCTATAAGAAAATGTGCATCAAGTTTTTTTGAAAATGTTGAGAAATCTGGATGGGAGACAAATACTGATTTTTTGCATAGCATGCATCTCATGTTTATCATTTATCATGCTAAACTTATCTCTCTTGTGCAAGTTGGATATTTAACTTACTGATATTTCAAAGAATCTCATTGTGGTAGTCCCACTATCATTCCCCTCCGGCATGGTAGAAATTGTGTCAGGACTGGTACAGGATGAATAGGATGAACTGTTAGATACAAATGATTGAAGATGAGCCAGACCTTGATGCGAAGACTAGCTATGATTTTGATGTTCATAGCATTGACTCTTCATACTTCAGAGCATATGAAAAAGTTGATCTAACTATGGAAATTGAATTTATGTATTTGTATTAAAGAAATGTTATCCTTAAGTTTGAACTTATGATTTTAATATCATTGGGATGTTTAGTCATTCCGGCCTCAAAATTTTTTATCACCCTTATTTTTCATTGTGATTATTGCATACTGCTAGTTGCATATTAGGATGAATTACATATTAACTATTATAAATGGGGGTATATAACCTTGTGTTGCATATCTCGACGCTCCAAGTCTCTGTTCCATCCTAAGCAGAGGTTGGGGGCGTCACATATAGTTCCCTCTTTGTTTGAGTGTAAGGGATGCAGCCTATGGCCTTATTTGCATATCTGATTCTCCCTTTCAATGTCCTCAATTAGGACTATGCATTTCCAGAATTTTCCTTTTAAAATTTTGACTCAAACCAATGGTCTTACTCTAGGGATATTTGATTGCACTTATGGATGCTTGGAGTGGGGTACAAGGGTTTGACATGTGCTAGGGGTCTTGATATGAGGTGGCACTTCTTCTTATCTTGAGATAATGTGTATAGAGTCTAATTTGAGAAGGTGAAGCTTTGGTGGCAAGTGGAAGATAGAACAATTCAAATTTGATGCTAAGGGTGTCAATCGGCTGAGATAGGGTCCTTTGGCTTCCTTCATTTTTTTTGTTCTTCTTTCATCTCTTGACCAAAGACTTCCTGGGGGCCAAGGGAATTCTGATCACTTGGAATATTTCATTCATTTTGCTTGGGGACAAAGCAAATGACCTTTGTCTATTGGATGGTGTAAGAGGTGTTGAGGTTCGGTTTGAACTCTAGTGAATTGTACTTCTTGTGATTGTTAAGAATGTGTTGCCCCCTTGTTCTAACTCCATGGTTCAATTTTCCAAATTGTTCAGATGGCAGAGCTAAGCTTCTCGCACACAATTTTATTCAACTAGGTAAAATACATGGTAGCATGTTTTGGAAGTATTTAGTTTGTATTGGTTTAGAGTACATGACTTGGACATGCCTCTTGTAACTATGATCTGTACTAATACTTTGGTTGTTTTTGTATGCAGGGTGAACTTACCCGAGGCGGTAGCCTCTAGGCCAATAAAGTATAGGTGGTGCTAGCAGGCCGTCTAACACTTACCGTTGGGTGTACCCCTAGCACACATGTGCATCTTTTTTTCTTTTTTTTTTTTTAATTTTTTTGTAAATATTTTTTTAATATCCTTAACTATTAGGAAAAATTTTTAAAAATGTACACATTTACTAATAATCACTTCCTTAATCACTAAGTAAAATATAAAAGAATTAAAATATTCGAACGGTAAATCCAAGCGGTAACATTAAAAGGACTAATTAGCATTTTCTATACATAATCATAGAAAAGTTATCGAGAGCATAGACTTGAGTTTGGACCAACATTGTTTTAATAGTTAGAAAACACTATAGACACAAAGGAATCCCACACACTACTAATGTATCACGTTTCCATCTAGTTTTTTCTCTTTCTTTCTCCCCTCCCCCCGTGCCGCTACCCCTGCCTTCTCCCTGTGCCTTCTCTCCTCGCCAGTCATGGTGGTCGGGTACCACCTCACAGTGGGCAGAAGACACCGATAGTCCAAGCGGCATTGCAAGCATAGAGCTCACGGTAGCTCGCTGTGCACGTTGGTGGCCAGTGACTACATGTCGCACACCATGTGCTTGGTTGACTGCATGCTGCTAGGTGGCTGAGGTTGCAAAATCTAAGCCGATGGCTTGTCTTTTGGTCGTCTATGGTGGTTGGCAATTACTTCGGGAGGGCAAACAACACTAGTGAGCAGGGAAAGTGGGGAAAAGAGAGAGGAAAAGGAGGAGGAGGGAAGGTATGGGGAGAAAGGAGACAGAGAAAGAGAGGGAGAGAAAAAGGAGGAGAGACATCTAGTAGTGTACCACATCGTGTCTGAGATCTCTTTGGGTCTCTAGCAACCCTTTTAATGATTTAATGGCATGCTTCCGCTTCTGCAGTCCCAAGTCCCAGCTCTAAAAAACACTTGGTACCAACACATTTCCGATAAATAAAAAACAAATGAAAGATTTTTTTTTTTTTGATAAGTAAAAACAAAGAGTATTGCTACGGACAGTCGCCTCGTGCAGTCGGCTAATATTTAATGAAAAAAAAACCCACAAATTTTCTGGAACCATCGAAACCAAACGGCACTGAAACTTTATTCCCTTACCCAAAACTTTATTCCTTTACCCACTTTGACTACTTTGTATGCTCTTGATGTAAACGAAGGAAGAGAATCGTGGGTTTGTTTGTTAAAGAAGCAGAAAATCAAGAAGTCCTCGATTGGTAACGTGAGATAGGAGGGACGAGGGGGTCATTCTTTTTATTTGATTCATGAACGGTACGGGCTCAAGGAGGGAGGAAAGTGCAACTTTTCTTCTTCGTTCCTTCATTGCTTTCATTTTCAGTCAGTCTGTTTAGTATTTCTTGCAAATGACACCCGAATGAAATTCAGATGCAAGTGAAATTCAGAAAACCTCCTTCAAAGTGAATTTGACCGCGTAGAGGGGTTGTCCATGACGCGTGGTTGACACTCCTGAGACGAATTCCTTGATGCACGCGTAGAGGGATTGTGTTTCCGTCGAAGGGAGGGAGGGGTGGGTGCGAGAGGTGTAGATTTTATTTTTGTGAAATGCTTTGCATTTTGGGATGAAGGGAAATTGGAAGGGATTTACATTTCGGAACACAGAGAGGAAGGAAGGGGCTTCGAGGTATAAAAACAGAGACGAAGGAAGGAAGGAAGGGTCTTCAAAAAACAGAGACAAAGGAAGGAAGGAAGGGTCTTCGAAACACAGAGACGAAGGAAGGAAGGAAGGGCTTCGAGGTAGAAAAATTTCTAAGATAAACACAAGGACAGAGCTGGGGAGAGAAAGGGGGAGAGGAGTCGAAGAAACACAGACCTTCACGGGAAAGGAGAAACACAGAAGACCGAACCTGTCGAAATTGGCGAGAATGAGGAAATGTCAAACTTAATAAAATTAATAAACGGTGTCGTTTCTTTTTCCACGTCAGCGGCGTTTGCATCCCGCTTGCATCTCGCGTTTGCATCCAGCGTTTTTCAAAAACAAATGAAAGATAGAGTCAAATGCACAACTGTTATGATATTTCTTTCATTTCTCATCCCCCGAGATACAACAGTTTGGTGCCTTTGAAGGATATTGGGAGGAGGCAGAGCCCAAAATACAAAAAAATATGATAAAATAAAAAGAAATCAGATTGCTCTTAGGCCTACTAAACATCTCATCATCACAACGTTATTCAAACAACAAAGCAAGAATTTTCATATCCTTTTAACCTTTTTTTTTTTTTCTTTTGGAGATTCAACCTTTTTTTTTGAACTTTTGGAGATTCAACCTCCCAAGCTCTCTTATACAACTCACTTAGCACTGGCAAGCTGGGTGCGGAGGAGCTTGGCGGCAGCAACCATGTTTTTGAGGGCTGGCTTAACCTCAGGATACTTGCGAGTCTTGAGTCCACAGTCAGGATTAACCCACAAGATGTTTGTCTCAAGCACTGCAAGCATCTTGTTAATACGGTCGGCAATCTCTTCGGTCGATGGTATTCTTGGGGAGTGGATGTCATAGACACCAGGGCCAATTCCAGCACCGTACTTGACTCCCTCACGGAAGACTGACAGGAGCTTCTCATCAGAACGGGAGTTCTCAATGGTGATCACATCAGCATCCATGTCAATAATTGAGTGGATGATATCGTTGAAGTTGGAATAGCACATGTGGGTATGAATCTGTTTGTTGTTGAAACGTGAAAACAAACCAACAAAATTTTAAGCAACTAAAAGAAGGAAACGATAAAGATGAACTTCGACATTTGAAGCAGTAGGAAGAATAAACAAACCTGGGTAGTGTCGTTGACACCACAGTTAGTGATCCTGAAGGAGTGAACAGCCCAATCCAAGTAGAAAGCTTGCTCAGACTTCCTAAGGGGCAGCCCTTCCCTCAAAGCAGCCTCATCAATTTGTATAACATTGATACCAGCCTTCTCAAGATCTTCCACTTCGTTCTTGATGGCCAAAGCTATCTGATAGCAAGTCTCAAATCTGGGAAGAGGAATATGTATTCATGTTAAAATCGTAGTCTAGAAAGCATCAACACCAGAAATAGGTTGCCACTATTATCTTTTTCATTTCTTTCATCTTCTGCCATTTTGGGTCTACTTTTCATACCTAGGCTGGTCATTTCGAACAAAGGACCAGTTGAGAATGGTGACAGGTCCAGTAAGCATTCCCTTCATTGGGCGAGCAGTCATGCTCTGAGCTGTAGAGGACCAGAATACCGTCATTGGGTTGGGACGGCTCACATCACCGTAGATGATGGGTGGCTTCACACAACGGGATCCATAAGATTGCACCCACCCATTGACAGTAAAGGCAAAACCGGACAACTGCTCCCCGAAGTACTCAACCATGTCATTCCTCTGTAAAGAATTTCTTTCCACAATTAGTTTTAGATGATTTTCCACAATTAGAGGGAACTACATGTGTAAGAAACCACACCTAGAATAACATAACCTAGCTATATATGGTGCTCTATAAAATTTTATTTCATAAGAATGTACCAGATCTCACCTACATCTTTTCTTTAATATTGCACAATAATGTGTAAATCAAACGAGCTATTTATGAATAGCTCAACCTTGATTCGCATGAACTCAACTTGATTATAGTTTGTTTAATAAACAAACCGTGTTTAAACAAAAACTTAGGCTCTTTAAATCCAAGCTCATATAAACTTTGTTCAACACGTACAAACTGGTATAAATTTGTATTTACTGCCATTTTCTATCATTATTTATAATTTTACAATAAAAACATCTTATAGTTTAAAAAGAACAGAAAGAATCCTGAGCTTAATGCCATACGTGTATTTTAGGTTCTTACAAACAAAAATATCGATATAGATATTTCTTTACATTTGAATGTATTCATATAGAGTAAATCTACGCTCACCAATTGTTGGGTCCCGACAATTTTTTTTAAGAAAGTATTTTTTAATGATATTGTGATTTTAAAAAAAAAAAAACAAAATGTTTAAAGGTATAAAAAAAATGAATCCAAAAAAAAAAAAATTGCTCTTATCGGGAGCCATATCGTGCTACACCCTCGGTGGGTGTAGCACTTTCACATAAACACAAAATTAGATTTTAGGAATTTGCAGATAAAATAATAACATTTGATTTGAATTATCAACTTTGTGATAAAAAGTCATATATCATGTAGTATGAATACTAGATTTCACAAGTTTATTATTTTAAGTTCACATATATAGTATACCTTAACTTAAATGATATAATTAACATATTTTAATAAGAATTTATGAAAACATAAAAAAATTTCAATAATAGAATTTCTTTTATTTAAAAATAAGTTAATCAAGAAGCTTGTGAAAAAGTATTTACCGATATTAAAAATAAAAACATGTGAAAAAGTTTGAACTCATACAAAAAATAAATGAACACTTTAAAAACATAAAATATTGCTCGGTGAAAAGCTTAAACTTAACTCATTCAAATGAAAATTAAACGAGCATTGGTTCAATGTTCCATGGTCAGCTCAACTTGGATCAATTGCAACCCAAAACATTAGTATATAAAATCTCACCTCAGGCTCTCCATGAACCAAAACATCAATATCGAGCTCTTCTTGGAGTTTGACAACTTTGTTAATTTCCTCCTTAATGGCCTTCACATATTCACCCTCCGAGATCCTAAAGAACATTGATGAGGGCACGTGTTAAATAAACTATCAAAACCTCCAATGGTGGTAAGAGCAAGAAGATGCCAGCTTGACTCACTTCTTGGCCTTGTACTCACGGCGCACCCTTCTTAGTTCGATGGTCTGAGGGAAGGACCCAATGGTGGTGGTGGGAAGAATTGGAAGGTTGAGCTTCTTCTGCTGGGCATCCAATCTGGTGCTGACATTTGTAGCACGACGGTGGTCAGAACCCTTCAAAGCAGCAGCCTGATAAAGCAAGAATTTAAGCCATCAGTAAGTACAGAGACATGCAGCATAGCCTCATAAAATACAGAAATACAAAGCACTCACATCTTTCTGAACAGCCTCATTAGTCACCCTAGGAGAGGACTTTCTTGATGCCAGGGCCACAGCATTAGCAGAGAAGAAGGCCTGCAAAAGAAACCACAAACAGTGTGTACATTGTATTCTTGTTGACAAAATAATAATAATAAATAAGCTCAAAGTCAATTGCCTTCATATATTTCTATTAGAAGCACAAACAAAGACCTCAACTAAATTTGCAAAACAATGCTAGTTTAGATAGCCAACCGTCTCTTCTAACTTCAATTCCAAGACTCCTAACTATGCTAATTAAATTTCACTAACACCCTCATAATTAATTAGGAACCAACCACCACAATGGATCTTTGCACTTTCAGAGGTAACAAGAACCAACAGAGGCTACCTCATCCTTGTGACCAGACAATGCCTTGGCCAATGCATTCACTTCAAGAATTTTTTGTGCTGCAAAAGCAAGCCATGATTTGATCTCCTTATCCAACTTAGTCTCGTTGACTAGATCAACGGCAGTGTGGAGAAGTGAGGATGAGGTAGACACCACAAGTTTTTCTGCACAGAAAAAAAAAAAAATGTCAGACACAACTTAATATAGTGAAAACCTTTATCACCATGGGCAGAACTCAATAAAATCTGTACCTTTGCCCACAATGCCCTCAAGTGCTTGCAATGTGCCAAGAGAAGCAGCAAGATCATTAGCCCAGATGTTCCTTCCATCAACAACTCCAGCAAAGAGGTATTTACCCTTAGGGAATCCACCCTTGATCAAACCAAGGGTGTTAGATCCACGAACAAAATCAAATCCATAACCAGTGACACCCTTCAAAGAAGTTAGTGCCTTGTATGCCTCAGCAGGAACATCAGCAAAGTAGGTCTCAACAAGAACATTCAAGCCAGATAAAGATGATTCTAGTTCAGAGTAGGCATCAGTGAATGCTTTCAATTTGTGAGAATCAAGATCCATCACAAGGGTGGGTTCATCGAACTGAATCCAGGAAGCCCCGGCTCCTTTAAGCTCAGAGATCACTTCCCTGAATTGATGCAAAAGCACATAAGAAGTTAATGTCAATAAAGATCTAGTAAGCAATAGATAAAATACAAGTTATGATTAAAACATCCTACTTGTAAATTGGAAGGATTTTGCCGAGAAGGGAGAGAAGAGGGAAGGTCTTCTCAACTCCCTTAGCAGGTTTAGATAGCAACAAGTAGGACACGGGGCCAACAAGAACTGGAACAGTATCTACTCCAAGCTGCACGAGAAACAAAATAGAAACTTATTAACACGTCAATTTACAGGTATATAAATACAAGAAAATGATTTAAAAGTGTTTTGTAGAAAAAAATTTAAACAGCCATCCATTGGGTCCGCATCCCCCTTCCCCGGGAAAGAAAAGAAAGGAACTTGAAATTGTTATCATGGCTTCCTACTATCCATGGATAAATGACAAAAAGAAATCATAAGCATATATTGTTAGGTCTAATGCTGACTCTCTCTCTCTCTCTCTCCATAGATAGATAGATAGATAGAGAGAGAGAGAGAGAGAGAGAGAGAGAAGTAAATATACAGTCCTGATTATGTGCTAGTATACATGAACAAAAGAATTAAAATAGAAACATACCGCCTTGGCCTCCTTGTATTCATCCACTGCCTTGTGAGAAGCATAAGAAAACTTCACATCAGGTCCCAATTCGGGGACAATGAAGTGGCTGTATCAACAAATTAACAATAGTTCAACACGGGAACAAAATAAATAATAACATCGCTAGAAATATTTAAATCACACAGCATGTAAGGAAAAAGCCAGCACTTACTAGTTGGTGTCAAACCACTTGGTCATTTCCATAGCAGGTACAGATGCATTCCCTCTGGCCATAGAGAAGTAGGTCTCAAATCCAATCTCACCTCCATTCCAACCGTATCTTGGTGGAACAGCACCGAGCATTGCAGTGGTGTCTAGCACCTGATCATAGTATGAGAAAGTGTTGCTGGGAATGTACTTGATCCCAGCACCAGCCATCTGTTTCCAGATGGAAGACCTGAGATCAGCAGCCACCTTTTTCAAATCCTCGGCACTGCTTTTCCCATCCCAGAATGATTCCAAAGCAAACTTTAGCTCTCTTTTAGGGCCCATACGAGGGTATCCGACAATGTGTGACGCCATTGCTATAAATCGTAAGATCAAGACCAAAAAGAAAATTCAGTTACATCGATCCAAACTAGTAGTGGCAAATGAAATGCATGCGCATGTGATAGATTCTTGATATCTTCCCTTATGAATTTAAAACTAAGGTTTCGAATAAAATGCGATAGAAACATCCAAAATCAACAACTAGACAGAAGAAGAAAGGTTATCCATCAATCAATTTCAAAATAAAGCTTTCAGTTCTAAAAAAAATCAGATCGGCGACGCATAGGGTTGAAGGAAAATTAGTCAAGCATTTATAGTTTCTGTGCTCAACAGATTCCGCATGCTTCACCTATAAAATTAGTCCTAGCATTTTTAATTGTTCTACAAGAAAATCAAGTATAGGAATGTTCAATTTCTGGTAACTCAATCAAGTAACGCCAAAGGACACAGATCTAATATCGAAAGCTACTTCCACGCCAGATCTACTGTAAAAAGCAAGGTCCCTGTATTAGATCCACATGTAACAAAACCAGAAAGTACTAGATCCGTAACCCAACATCCTCACGAATCAGCTACCGACACAACAACAAATGAAACATAGTCCGATAAATGTTCACAAAAATAGAAACATGTCACGTTTTTAAATCGTTCAGGGCGTCAAAAATATTGTTTAAAAGACAGTTGAGAAGGGAACCCAACCTGTCTGTAAGCGTGTGTTTGTGGTAAAATAATGACACACGAACAGATCTAAGTGAGGACAACGGAATTCTGACAAAAACAAAAGGCAGGGAAGCAAGAACAACAACTCTTAGATGAGTTCTAAAGACACCATATAATATAAACTGAAGAAAGATTGAAGTAAGGAAGAAGAAGAGAAGGATGAGAAAATAATGAGAGGGGCTACAGTGAAAAACACTACATGTTTGCATGGGAAACTATGGATCTAGAGCGACGAAAGGAGCGTACCTCTCGGAAGAAGAACCGCTTAGGTGAGAGAGACTGGTTCTTAGCTCTCTCAACAACTATGAGAGATAGGGGGAAGAGAATTGAGGTTTGGTGCAGAGTACAGCGCGAGTTGAAGGGAGAGGGATTCGGGTGTATTTATACTGGACTGGCCCTGCGGTTGTTGGCCAGAGGGTTGAGATCTAGAAAATAGAGGTTGGTGTTGAAATCGAAATAATAATCAGTAGTAATAATAAAAATATTTGGGAAAAAAAACACACCAATACGGATCTGGTTGGAAAATAGCTACACCATTTTTTCTACTTAAAAATTTAATATATATTAACTATCATTCACTCTCACATCTTATATTTATAATTTTTTTATAAAATATGAAAGTATTTTTCATAAAATATAACGATATTTTCATAAGATATGGAGTGTAGAATAATAAAAAGTAACTGATAAAAAAAATTTTCCCTTCTGTTATAAAGAAGTAGCAACATCATGTAAAAATACAACTACAAATCTTATTCTCTACTTTCTTTAAAAAGAGAGAATATTAATTAATTAAAGTTTGTAATAATATTATTGACAATATAAACAGGTGTGTTTTTTTCTCTTATAATTTTTTTTATTGGGTGTGCGGTAATGACAGATGCAATGGGGAGAAGGTGGTGGTAGGTGATGAAAAGGAGGTGGCGTTGACAGGATACGATAAGAAAATTTTGGTTAGAAGGGCGAACCAAATAATGAAGACTTTGACACAAAAAGCTCAATTGAAAATATGGAAGGAAATAAAAAGATTCTAGTTAAACTTAGTTTGTTTCGTATTACAATCAAATAAGATGTTACATATTCATCAACAAGTTAAGAACTTTTGAAAATGATAAAAAAAAAAAAAATCATTTTAAAATGAAGAGATCCTAATTTTAAGAACTTTTGTGCGACTCCCAAATCTCCTCCTTTTAGGAGAGAACTTTGGTGCATCATCGTTATCAACATCCAACATTTCGTAAGTTCACTTCAAAACAAGACTACGCTTAGTAATACTCAATTTATGACCTCTCCGAGTTATCTTCAACCGCAAACGACCCTCGGGTGTTTATAGGTTCTACTATTATTGGCTCCTCTCAATCCGAGAGTATGTATAACAACCCGAAAGAAATTTGATAGATGAATTTATTTAGGCCTTAGAAAACTTCATAAAATTTCGAAAAGATTTCAAGAGTCAAGCGATTGACTATGGTAACGAAGTTGCATTTTTATTTAATTAAGGCAATTCGGAGTATAAGTTTATGAAACAAATTGCGCCACTAGACTTGTTTGAATATTTAGAATTTTACAGTGTAATAATATATTTCTTGTTTTTCAGATGAATCATAGCCGAGAGTGCTTTTTTTTTTTTTTTTTATCTAAATAAGGTACATAGGAGTAGAATTTCACCAAACGAATTATACGATTAGACTCGTAGGAATATATAAGATCTTATGATACAATAAAAAGTTTCCTAATTTTTAGGGTGAATAGTCACTTGAGAGAGCGCTCTGTGACAACTAGTTCAAACAATTGTTAAATTATCATGTAGGATGTCCAAATTCACTTAGAATCACTATGATTACTTTTTGGTTGGACACATGGTACAATCACACTCATAATAATGTTAGGACACTTGTCACATGCCGGACAAAAGTGAAGGAGATGAAGGGTAAATCAAGCCATATGATCATACCACCCATGCCAAACACTAACCCTTTCAACCAAAAGAGAGTTTCAACCCTAATGAAATCCTAAATTATTGGAATCCAACCAGTTTGGGGTTTTGGCCAAAACAACACTTAATCTCATGTTTTGGCCAAAACCCCAAACTTGGTTTCCAAACCCTAAACCACCTAATTTTGATTAAGTGTTTAATCACTTGGTTAAATCACTTCTAAGTGCTATTAACTACTCAAGTACACATTATTACACCCTCATCTACTCTCTTACATCATGGCAATTACACTTGACCAAAAAAAAATGATTTAAATCAAATCCTAACTGGAACTCCATCTAAATCCCAAAATAAGCCAACTCGGTAATCTCATTTTTGGCCCACCGAACCACCACCTAGCCAAACCTTCTTCCTCCTCCCAAAGCTAAGTTATGGTCGACTTCATAGCCTCAAATAGTGATTTGATGGAAATAAAAAAGTCTACAAACCACTATCCATCCACTTGGCCAAGTTTGCAGCAGAAAACCATGGGCTGTGCAACCCATGGTTTCAACCTCTTTTTAGCTGCCAACCTCCCATCACTTAGTCACTCAAACAACCCCCATGTCAACCCCTCTCATTTAATCTCAAGCCCTTGCTTTTGCCTCCACACTTGAGCACATCATCCTTTTTCTAGAGAGAAACCTAGAGAGCGTAAAGAAGCCATTTTCTTGCAATTTTTGCTCTAGTTTTCCAGCCCTTTTGTAATAACTTGACCCAATAATTCTAAAGTCGGAATATTGAAAATTTTTATTGGGTCTAAATTATTATTTTTTTTATAAGTAAAAATATTATATATATATATATATATATTAAAGGGAGTAACCAAATACACTGAATGTATACAAGAGAACACCTTGCCCATAATAGAAAACCCCTAATAACCCAAGCAGCCCGTGAAAAAACAACCCAAAATACACCAAGTGCGACCCCAACCCTTTGATTCTCGTAGAACTAAAACTCTACTCAAAAACCCTACCCCAACTCATTTTCCCATCTTCACAATGCTCTCCCTTTAAACTTCCATCTAGATGAGCTACCATCCTTAGCATCGTAATTGATTCCTGAAAAAAGACGTTGTAACTCCCTGTTTTTCTTGAAACTTAATTTGGTTTCAAGTGCGTGGCTTGCCTCGATCGCAATAATTAGTTCTTTAAATTAGTCTTCACATCCTCCATGTGAAATTCCCATGAACTGCTGAATCTAGTTAACTTTAGGCAGAATCCAATCTGCTATTGAAGGAAGAGAGACTAGGGGAGCCACAATATCCCCAGACAGAGTATCCACTGGCACCAACGCCAAATCCATATTCAAATCCCGTACCTCCCCAGCAACTCCTTTGGTTCTATCCAATGGTATGGCATCAAGTCCCTTTACCTTTGGTAACCCTTGCATGACTTCAGCAGGTCCCGTCACCAATGGTTTGACACCATTTTCCTTCAACTTCGATGAGGGAGCCATATTCTCTTCGAGTACAAAAGTCACTTGACCCAGACTTCCTTCTGACCCACCATACTCTTTTGGATCTGGGTATAAGAACAGGGTTGAATCTGATTTTTCCTTTTTTTTTTTTATCTGAGTTTAAAGGATTCAGGCCTATCTTAGTCTTGTTCCTTACAACCCTGTTGCCTCCAGCTGAAAGCAAGTCTATTTTCGTAGACAAAAAAGCTATCATCACTGCCTTCAATTCGACAAGTTGGGTTTCCACCCCCTTTAAGGAATTATGCATCACGACAAGCTGATTCTGTGGCGTGATTTGCAAACCACTTCCATCAATCCCCTCACTATGAACCCCTGAAGCATGATCGGTCTTTAGAGCTGCCGCATATGATCACCTCTCCATCGTGGATGTACTTGGGTCTTTATGATTTACCTCCAAGTTGATGCTCTTATTTTGCTTTTGGTTTTCCTTCTTTAACCCATTAGCAAAAAGCATAGTCGCAGCTCTGTGTAATTTCGCAGCAAATTTCTCCCAATTCAAACCTTCATACCCTTTAAGAATGACTACAACACTCCGCCGGCCTCTTCCACCATATTCTGTGACCGTTAGAAACCTACCATGCTCGTTGGAGCATCGTTGAGCCATGAATGTTCTGTTTCCTTCACCCAAGTGTTTTGTGAAATCCAATTTTTTCCCCGCCTGTAATACTGCTTCCACCGTAGCCATCAGCCATTTTATACCACTACGACCCATCACTACAAATCTCCAAACCCTTATACTCCTCTCCACTATTTTACACTAATCAAACCTACAACTTTAGTTGCAGGAGCATCCCAAGCTGCATGTCTTCACTGCCGAGAATGCACGAAAGAGGAACAGAAGCCCCTAACCTGAGTAGTCGGAGGATGACCGACGTCGGAGGCCCAAAACATGGTCCCTAGAGTCCATTAAAACAGCCTGTCAAAAGCAGTCCATCGAAACAGTAGAAAAGTAGCAAACTCCCAGTCGCCGAAGAAGGCCCCATGACTGAGTCGCCTGGGTCTATCGTTTAGGTCTATGGCAGTTTCGATTTGGGTCTATCGTTTAGGTCCTCCCCACCATATCCTACCGGGGAGGACCGATGCTGGATGGCCCACAGCGTGAACGCCGGGGTTCGTCAACCTCGTCAGTGATGGCGGTGTGGTGTCACTCGCCAATCGATGGTGGGTGGGGGGTGGCAGCAGGATATGGTGGGTTAGGTTTTGCTCTCTCTCACTTGACTTGTTGAGAATTTAAGATGTAAATATTGCATCTATAATTCTTAAGGGTATTCTAAATTATATTTAATGAGCCATATTGGATAAGTCCACGAACGATAAATTATTGATATTAATTAGGAGTTTTAATTAGGCTTAATAACTAGGTTAAATTCTATTTATTATTTATTGAACGAGTTAGACTTATTTAAGAATTTCAAGACTAGCCGTTAGAAATTTATTTCAATTTAAAATAATCATTGATTGAAGTTCCCTACGCAATCTCAGTAACTGCCAATCCTACATTGAATGAACTACTAGATCATATTTTTAAATTCAAACTCTCTTCTTGAATGATCGTGACCGAGTCCAACTCGAACTCATTAGCATCCTCTCCCAAATCTCTTTATAAATATATCCCTTTCTTGTGTTATTTGGAAAAAAAAAAACTATAAACCTTCGTAAGTGTAGCGGCCACCAAGATACCCAGTCCAGCACCATGTGTGTCCCATGTTCACCACGCTAATAGTCGATTGCCTCATTTCTCTCACAACATCTTTCAAGTTTTTTCTCTCCTTCTAGTTCACGTGATTTTTCATGCCGGAAATATTGGGTTAATGCTGAGAGGTAAGTAGTTTGATCGTAAATTAGGATTAGTATACATTAACTAGTTATATATTATTATTATTATTAAAGCCAATTCTTTAGAAGGTAGTGTTTACGTACTACGCATGTCATATTTTTGCAAGCACGTCATTCATCATTTCCTTCTAAAATCATATCTCAAGAATTTAGCAATCAACGCCCTGAGATTTGGGGAAGGGTTAAACTATCCATATCAGCAACAATCCACCCTTATATAAAAGGATCAATGCTAGCAGCCCAAAGAAATATATTCAGACCCGTTATTGCTAGGTAATACACACATATCTCTAACATAGGCATTGGAGGTGCACTAGGAACACTAGGCCACCATCTTTCTTTGTTGCAGATTAACAGTCAAGATCGGTTGGCGGTGAAACACATCCAAAATAAGGGCGCCGTCTGTGGGATCGACACAGATTCCTTGAAGATGTTTCAACATGATTTTCACATTACAACACGCTCCATACAACCCGTGACCAAGAAAGCCCCTCCAAAAATATGGAAAGACAACTTATAGAGATGGAAGAACAGTTAAAGAACATGAGTGAAGTGATGAAGGCAGTCCAACTACAAAACGAGAGCCTGAAACGGAAAAACCAAGACTATAGCGAGGGTGCCGTGCCAGACCACAAAGAACAACTGGAGGAGATGCATACAATGTAGGTAGAACAAATGTCGAGGAAGCAGAAAAAAGGAAGTTGCACAATGAATTGCGCAGCCTTGTTGATAAGTATGAGGAGATGACCAGGAAGATGGGAGGATCATCCTCAATCGATCAGTTGCTTAATCGCACAAACTTACCCTATAGCTCGGAGGTGCTGGCTGTGCCGCTCCTACCAAAGTTTAAGGTCCCGCAAATAGAGTTGTATGATGGGTCACAAGATCTGGTAGACCACTTAGAAAATTTTAAAGTACACATGACCCCTTCAAGGGTTCCTTGGGGAGGTGGCATGTCGGGCTATCCCATTGATATTGAAAGGTTAGTTCAGGGTGCTACGGCCGGGATCGATCAATAGCTTCAAAGAATTAGCCAAACAATTTCTAAAGCAATTCATGGCCAGCAGTAGGCAAAGAAGACCCGCAACATACCTCCTGATCATCATGCAGAAAGAAGGAGAAAGCATGAAGGCATACCTTAACCGGTTCAATAAAGAGCAATTAACTACTAATTACTAAGATATTTTGTTTAGTTTACCTATTGAATTGGTTTGATTAAAGGTCAATTTGCATCACAAAGGGGTGAAATAACATAACATTTTGAAAAGATGGACTTTGTTTAAGGGCTACATAATAACACGTGTACTTGATTAAAACTGAGCCTTTTTATGCAAAGAGACATTATAACCTAACTAATACAATTTGTTTTGCAAGGATATGGCCCAAAGCCATGAAGGCCCACTTTGGCCCAACCTTCACAAAATCCTAACCCATCTTACCTCACACCATTCGACAGAATAGCTCACCAAGAGGCGCACGGGAAGCTGTGAGGGAGTGGAAGGATCCCTTTAAGGGCAGATCCGTGAAAGGGAAGAAGAATCAATTAGAGGAGAGAGAAAAGGGTGCGAGGGAGAGAAGGATAAAAGGAGAGAAGGCACAATGGAAAAGGGGATTTGGTTTGGTGATTTTTCTAAGGTTTATTTTGCTCTCTGTTTATCTCGATTGTTCATTCCAGTTAGGGTTTTTGTTAGGCCTCACAATTATCCTCCATATGATGATTCTGGGCCAGATTTGCAACTTGGGTTGCAGGTGAAGGACATTGTTCACCTCGATTTATGTTTGGTTTCTACAATTTCTTGTTTATCCTTTCATTGTGTTAGTATCCGTGGTTTGCTATATAGTTTTGTGAGAGTCTCTTGTTCTTGACCTGTTGTAGATTCACGGCACAACAGGGCCTTGAAATGATCAAGGATCCTTCAAACCGAGAGCCTTGAAATGAAAACGGATGTTAATACAATGAGGGGTTTTCTTTCCATGATGTTTTAATCTGAATATGCATGTTTGGTTGTTGAAATATTAATTTCTTGAATGAATTAATATTAGTAGATGCACCCACAGACCAACTTCATCGATGGGTTGAGCAAACCCTAACCCTACATCCTAAGTGTTCATTTAATTGAAATTTAAACCATTGCTTTAGTCTAAAATCCGGTTACCAATTGTGAGTGATTATTTTTATTAATGCTTTTGAAATTAGGCACGGGGTTTTTGGGTTTTTCCCTGTTAAGTCAATTTGTTGATTTATAAGTAACTTTAACTCCTCATCATCTTGTCAATTTGAGCTTCACATCCAACATTTTGTCTATAATCATTACACATATCTCACTTATCCATTTGTAAATTCTCATGTACAACATCATCGATTATAAACCCGCTTGCCCTTTTTAAGCTACCCTGTTTTCATATATTTGTATGATTAAGTCTGTTAAACCTATTTTTCCTAAGGAAATGACCTTGGAATCTCTCCTTGTGCATTAATTATGCTTTTATACTTGGAAGCATAATCTGGTGAGTACCAATTACCGACGATCAAGATGAGAAAATTATGTTGGCAGCCCTTCTAAGGGGTGTATGGCCCCAAAGTTCATTCATGGCGGAGCTAGCATGAAGGACTCTCATTACAAGCCTTAATTGCACCACGAAAAGCGGAGATGAAAGAAGAAGATAGGGACCCTCAAAGGTGGAGCAAATGAAGAGTCTCAGAGAAGACAGGACAAAGCCATCATGATAAAAGGCAAGAAAGACGAGTGCCCTTGCAGGAACGTGACCCAAGGTCTGATCACAACAACTTGAATGTATAGTTAGAGGGTAGGCCACTAGATGGAACAGAAGGCTGCAAGTTGAAGAAAGGATGATGTTTTTGTGCCTACCACCAGAATGACACCCACTGGATGGAGGACTACTATACAATGAAAAGAAGAGTCAATTAGCTACAGGGAAGCAGTGAGTTGGAGTGCCTGGTCATGGAATATCTGAAGCTCGGGAAATAAGCACCTAGGCAAAGAGCAGAGCGAGATCAGGATGTTCGACGAAATAGAAGCCGAAGAGGCAGCAATCAGCAATAGGGTATGATTGAGATGCTCCCTACCAGAACCTGAATTGTAGCGAAGCACGATTGGGCGAAATCCATACTATAGCAGGAGGGTTTGTCGAGGGAGGAACCCTTGCTTCTAGATAAGAAGTGCACGCTTGTAGGGTGAGATACGAGGAGGTGTACACGATAGACACACCACGCAAGTAGCTGAGGCGAAAGAGCATGAAGAACATCTCTTTTAGGGAGGAAGATTGGAAAGGGGTCTTGTACCCACATGACGATGCATTGGTGATAATGCTGTCAGTTGCCAACTACACAACTAAAAGGATTTTGATCAACAATAGAAGCCCAGCCGACTCTTTTGGGGTGAGTTCACCAAGATGAGCATGGATCCCAATAAACTACGGCCATTGCCTACACCATTAAAGGGATTCTCTAAAGATGAAGTGCAACTCTTAGGCATAATAACCCTACTGGTTATAGTCAGGAAGGGATTGTAGATCGCCACCGCAATAACCGATTTCCTAGTGGTTAAGGCCTCGTCATCCTACAATGTCATATTGGGACGCCCATTCTTGAACAATCTCATAGCAGTTAGCTCTACCTACCATTTGAAAATGAAATTCCTGATGAAGGCGAGAGTAGGAGAAGTCCGAGGTGAGCAAGCCCTAGCACAGAAATGTTGTGTTCAAAAGCTTAGGTCGGGAGGTGAATATGTCTGTACCATTGAAAACCAGAGTCGAGACGAAGTCCCCTCTCACCACCACTAGTCCTTCTCAACTGTGGCATAGAGATGCAGGACGAAGAAGACTTGCAGCAAGCAGGAGCCAATGAGCCGCTGGAGCCTAGTAACACTGCACCCTGAATGACCAGAGACTACAACACAAGTTGGACCAGACTCCATCTAGAGGCCTGAGAGGCGTTGAAGCAGCTTCTAGTCAGACACAGAGACGTGTTTGCATGCAGTCATGAAGACAAAGCGATCATTAAGCATCGCCTTTGTGTTGACCCCGCCAGCAAGAAAGTCCATCAGAAGAAGAGGTCGTTTAGCATGGAGAAGTACGCGGCCAAAGCCAAGGAAGTCGACCGACTACTAGCCGTAGGATTCATCAAGGAAGCCCACTACCCTGAGTGTTGTTCAATGTTGTACTAGTGAAAAAGTTCAACGGAAAATGAAGAATGTGTGTAGACTTCACTGACTTCAACAAGGTGTGCCCAAATGACATTTTTCTACTACCACAGATTGACTTAATTGTTGACTCTACAAGAAAACATCGAATGCTAAGCTTCTTTATGGATGCCTACTCAAGGTACAATCATATCCGGATGAACTTGGTAGACGAAGAGAAGACCTCGTTGATAACAGACTAAGGACTGTACTACAACATACCAGTCACTCGTAAATCGAATGTACAAGAAACATATTGGACGGAATATGGAAGTTTACGTCAACAACTTACTAGTTAAAAGCAAAGAATCATCCCCGCACTTGGAAGATTTGAGGGAAGCCTTCATCGTGTAATGCCAGTACAAATGAAACTGAACCTGGCTAAGTGCGCTTTTGGTGTCGACTTGGGAAAAATTTTGGGCTTCATTGAATTATAACAAAACCAAATCTTTATTTTCTTAGGTCGTTTCTAAGTAAGAATAATGTTACTATGCTACCTAATTTTGTCCTATCATTTTGACCGTTCATACATTTAATTTGTTTTAGCATTTTTTTCTTTTACTTACTGATTAAGGAAGTGATTATTACTGTATTGATATTTTTTTAAAAATGTTTACAAATATTTTAAAAAATGAGTAAAAAAGGGGTAGTGCTATAGAAATCGATAATTCAACCGAAGAATTCAACCGATAAGTGCAAATGCACTTTTTTATTTTTTTTCTTCTTTTTCTTTAATCATTTTTTTATATATCTTTAAAAAAATTTAAAATAAAAAATACAAATTCATTAATATTCACTTTCTTAACCATTAAGTAAAATAAAATAAAATATAAATATAAAAGACAATCGGTTATTTTTATCAATCACTTTAATAAATTCAACTAACATTTTCTTCAAAAAAATAATAGAAAAAATTAAAAAAAAAAAAAAGAGTTTTGCCTATGCCCCTAGCAGCACCCTTCTAAGTAATAAGAGTGGTTCTACAATCACCGACATTTGCTACCAATATATTCTCTCGACTGACGTGGCCATGTCCACGCACGCCTCTCCCTCCGTTTATAGCATTTTTATTAAATTACGAGCCTATAACCCACGCAATGCGCGGACCGTTATTTATGTCAAATTTTATAACTCTAAACAGTTTATTATATATAATCACTACCACAACTATTAAACAAATGTATATCAAATATATGTAAAATTGAACATGCATATATAAAATAGTTCACTTTACCAATAAATATTTCATGGTCAATTTACAATATTAAAAATGCAATATATATATATATATATGATTGTTCAATTTAAAATAATGTAAAATATATATAATTAGTATGAGACACGATTGTATATTTATATTTTACATTTATAAACAACTATATTTTAAAATATTATATCCATCTACTATTTTTTCTTGATTTTTTCCTCTTGGATGTAGCCTGAGTTTTATGATTCTCTTCTTTTGTATTTGAGTTGATGTTAATATCGAAGTCTACAGTAATTCTCTAAAATAAAATTAATATCATTAATAAATGTCTATATATAAAACATTAAATCATTATATTTTAATCATTATAAATATAAGATCTGATAGAAAATATGATTAAATACCAAATCGTGTAATTTATTGTTACCTTTTTAGTTGGCTTTGGTTTTGATAAATTCAAGATCAAATATTTACTGAATTGTGTAGTTTTCTCATTCATATTTTAAGTTGTACTCATCAAGTCTTTGTAGGAAGATGTATTCTTTGCCAACAATTTGTTATAAATCATTTGAAAAACCATCATCATTCTGGTCCTATACAAATACAAATATATATATAGATGCTATAATAATCGTATATCTAATATTTAGTGTACTTATTATGCACGTGAATGTTATAAATAAACCAGGATAACCTCCCCACTTACAAATAAACATTACATCTTGATAATTTTCAATCATATATCTTAGTTTTCATGTGAAACTTGAAGGTAATACAATTCTCTTTCCACTAGATGCAAGGGTTGTATCGCCTCTCAAAACTGCATCTCTCAATCCATTGTATAACTCAACCCTTAATTTATGTTGGTTTCTTCTCACCTATATCAGCGGGTCTCTTCAATACATGTGTATGCATCAACAACAAATTGTTGGAATAAACGGCTGTCATATATTAATGTGTCCTTCTTGTTCACGTTCTTGTAATCTGTATGCATAATATTTTGTCATAGTAATGAATTCTTTCTTTCTTGATGTACTTCTATGATCAGTCCTACATAAAATGCCAAGCTAAATCCATCTTCCTCGTATGGAAAAAGAAGAGGATGTTGTAGTGCCATATATGATGGATGCAACTCATTAATCTTTTTCAATCCGCCTTCTTTTTATTTGACAATAATATCTCGATGAGCATTCTCAATACCAATATCACCAATAATAATTGTAGCAATCTTAGAACAGTTGGGCAAATTATATTCTCTTCCATCTGTTGTTCTTGAACTAATAAGACGTAGTCTCATTTCATGAATATCATCATCTAAGAAACGGTCCCTTACCATATGAAAAACTTTCACCAATTCATTCGTTTCATCAAGCATATAGACTAATGCAGTAAGAATTGATGACTCAATATTTTTATTAGAGTTGTTGTAATTTAGTTCACTCATTCGATTTTGTACCTCATTCTCAGTGTCATAGAAATATAACTGTGCAAATCGAGGATTAGAATAATCTATTGGATGTAGGGTTCTTATTTTATGATGATTTTGACCATTAATTCGAAAGGTGTATGGACTGCCTCCATCATTGATATTCTTGTCTACATTTTCACCCATTGAAGTCATAGCAAGAACGGCATTATAACTTCATATTTGAGTCCTAAATCTTTGACAATATTGTCTACCCATAGGATTTAACAGTTCTTCTACGAGAGAAGGTGGCTTCTGAAATAAAGGCAACACAACTTGACCCTCAATACAACAAAGAGAAAATTTTAGTTGAGTGGGCATCCTTGATTTTTGAGTTCTCCCTTCATACCATATTAGTGCTCTACAATAATCACATTCATAAGATAGAGGACCAAAATTTCAAGGCTCTGTGTATTTTCCTAAAACGTAGAAAACAAAATCAAAAAGCATCATTACTATTAATCCTATTATAAAAAAAAATGTGTTATTATACATAAATTATGTAATTGAGTCATTTACTTGGCGGTTTGGTAGTTGTACTATCTTTGCTTTGTTCACCATCAACACACATCATTGCTCCACTTTCTCTATCATCCATTATCATTCGTCTCTACGTCGCACAACTATGTCATTATTTATACTGTCACTACTTTGTTCATCATCATGATGCATTATTGCTCCACTCCTTTTATTATTAATAATTGTTCGTCTTCTACCATGTGCTAGTCTAGCATTTTTTATTTTTTATTTTTCTGAAGAATAAAAATGGTCACAAACTTAAAAATGAACATAAATGCATTAGATAAATATCAATAGTTTAACTTAATATAAGCAAATGAATTAAATCACGAATAAATGCATAAGAACGGTCACCATGAAACAAATGATCTGAGATAAAGAGCAAAGTAACTAAAGATCAGAAGTGAACATAAATGCATCAGATAAAGATCATTAGTTTAACTAAATATATACAAATTAATCAAATCACAAATAAACTGAATAGAAAAAAATGAACTCATCTCCTAGCAGTAAGTAAAGCCAAGCAAACATGTTTTTTGTTAAGTTCATGTTGTCCATAACTCTTAAGTTTTTTTTTTTTTAATAGAAAACAACTATCAATTTTTCATTTTATTTAAAGAAAAACAATTAATCTGGTGTGAATGCTTTAGTTTTTTTTTTTTTTAATATAGAGTAAGTATGTAATTGGCTTCTTTCTAGTTTGACTTTTTTCGAAGGTAGGGGGTTTGTAAAGTTTTGGCTACAACCTTTGTTGGACCGTTGTAATCTAATCTGAAATAGTGGTTGTCAGTTTGTTGATTGCTAGTTCTAGGAACTAAACATTTGTATTTGCTTGAAATAGTACTAATAGCCTTTGCAGTGACTGTGTTCTAAAGCACTTATAAAAAGAATCCAAGTCTAATTCTACTTCCCTTTTCTTTTCTTTTCTTTTTTAACTTTTATTAATTCTTTCATTGGGATTTTAGCATCTCTTTCTTTTATGATGTGATGAAAACCATCAGGCTATGTATGTATAACGCGTGATATGTTTGAGAACATTGTTTAACAATAGTTGGGATAGCCTCTGTTTGGTGCTCGAATATAAACTCGTCCAACTATTCCTTTTTTCTTTGACAAGGACTAGATTTAATTAATCCCAGTTCTAAAGCACTTCTAAAAATAGTCCAAGACTAATTCTACTTCCCTTTTCTTTTTTAACTTATCTCCCCTTACTTACTCTTTCATCTCTTTTTCAACCCCACTTGATGAATCTACTCGCCAAAGGCCAACACACAACCTTAGGCCCACACCATCTCCATTTCTTTTTCTTTATTCTAGGATTATGAAAGGAACTGCTAAAACAATGAAGAAAAATAACACTTTAAAAAATTAACTCTCAACACAACGCATGATGATTCATATATGAATAATGTGCTAAGGATGTAAATATAAACATTGGGAGTTTCATGTTTAGATAGATTTAAACATGAAACTCCCAATGATCTACTACAGACACGGTTGGGAAAGAAAACTATTGCAATTTAAAGTATGCACCACGTTTATTTATGTATTTAAATTTCTAACATTTATAGGCACCCAAGTAGAGTGTGGAAAAATGTAGAAACACATCTATCAAGTTGTTTCTTAGAACAGGAAATACTAATGCATTTGCAGGTAAACAAAAATATCATTCTGGAAAACAATAAATTACTAACTGCTACAAGATCTAAAACAAAAATTCTTGAGATGAGGTGAGTCACGACACCTCCACACCCGAAACACAATTTAATGCAAAAATATACAGTCTCTTAGCCTTGTGGTCGAAGTGGCATTGATTTGAGAGAGAGCAAGCAGAGAAGAAAGAGAAAAAAAGAAGAGTATTTTTACAAAATATATATGGTTTAAAGTAGTTTTTTTTTTTAATCAGTTTGTTTCACTTGGTACCTTCTCAAATACATTTCCAAGAGAGTTTGAAATTTACTTCTAAAAGGTTATTCTTTCAGTCAGTTATTTTATCATAAACTCGGTGCCAATCACTCGATGCCATATAAACTTGGGTTACTTGTAAACGGTTGGATGACGTCGTTTGAATGGGCACGCTCGACCTGCTAACTCACATACCGCTTCACAACCTTTGCCTCTCTTCTGTTATGAATCAATTTTCTTTGTTAAACTCTTTGACTCCTAAACGAAATTCTTAGGGCTGGTTTGGGGGCCGAGACCAAACACAAAATTTTTCCCCCGAGACAAGATCAAATATCCAAACGCACACTTCGGCAGAAACACAACCGAGATATCTGTGTTTGGGTTTGTTTCTTACTGTTCATTGACATGAATTTAACTTGACAGGTACTAGCTGTTGTCCCTCCGAAAGGTTGTACATTGAAGTAGCCATTACACATTTCCATCTTTCAACTACCTCTTCCATCTGTTCTGAGAGCCCTGTCTATTATGAGAGCCTTGTTCATTTTCTGCGTCGAATGAAACATCGTTAGAAATCTCCCAAATTCCCAATTCGTGTATGAGGCAGTATCAATTTGGAGGGAAGTCGAGTTGCGCCCTAAAGCCCCACACCTAGTCGAAATGGTGCCCTAACTCATTTGGACTGATTTCTCTTACCTTCGAATCGCTCTTCTGCAACCACTGTTTTCACGCCGCTTGTGTTCCCATTGCCTTCAAACGACAGTAGTCCAAACCCTGATAAACCTCACATCAACTTGCAAGCAGAATCTCTGGCTTAAGCTGTGCATTGGGCAGTCGAATCTCTAGCCCTAGACCATAGGCTCTGTTGTGCAACCTTACCATGAACAGAAGTGACCGAAACAGAGACCCCTGGGCTCGTGTGGGTTTTGACTCACAAGGTACGCACTTTCGTCCTTGTTGAGTTCCGGCGTCTCATTACCCGCATGAAAATGGTCTATAAAGGGATAGTTTGCAGTCCAATGGAAGACCCCCCAATGAACTGGTGCAAGTCTCGCAACGCCATCTCCAAATCTCGCAATAGATTTCTAGCCATCCATTCCTCCACCACCACTAGTCCTAAGACACGCTCCTACCAGGTATATTTACAGTCTATTTCAATATTCTTTGACTGGAGTCAAGGAATCCCTTTCAATGATAAATATGAAAATTGAAGTGAATGGATCCTGGAAAAATCTTCACACGTTGAATTTTTTGGTTTTTTGAAAAAGTTGGTGTATTTGTCTGGGGTTCACATGATTAGAATCAAACTGTAACGTTATAATGCCATAATATTTGGATATTATTAGTTTGTATTTTGTTAGCATCTGTTTTGAAAAATGATGAGGGCTTGGTAGAGAGGACTGAGTTTGAGGAATTCGAATTATAACATGGGTGGACCACTAGCATCCTAGGCGAGTATACTTTAGAAGCAAGGGAACCAGTCTGTAAGGCCCAGGAGCAAGCAAGTTCTCCAGATCTAAAGGGAGTTCATGCACCCTACATGATTTGAAATACTTCTGCTTGTGGTAGATTATAAAATACACTTTGACAAATATAATGCAATACAAATATTATAAAATATCTATAATGCAATACAGAGTTAATGCTTGTGGTAGATTATACAACTTTGTTTGATCATAAAACCTTGAGACACACTTTGAAAAATATTATCAAATACAAATAAGTATTATAGTTGATGTTTCTTACAACATCGATATATTTATATAATATTTATACAAATCCAATTCGAGTAGTATATGATGTTATTTTCGTGGGCAATTATATACTTTTCATCCAAAAGCTAACATTTTTTTTCATTTGGCACCCTAACATCATATGACTATATAACCCAAAAGAGGTTGTGTTTAGACTAACCCAAGTCAAATTAATTATTGAAATAGTCTAATATAATTACTTGACGAGACATAAACACGACCGAGAACACAAATTTCCACCTTAATTTTGAAGTGTGAGAGAAATAGACATATAGATCTAGTGAATCTTAGAATATTAATGCATAGTTGTATCAAAGAAAGTGGGATCCACTATTTCATACCTACGTATTTGTTTTGCACTTTAGAAACTTTAAAGAACCTAGCCTGAATTCTTTATCCTTTGTAAAAGTAACTATCTATATTAGAAACAGAAAATTAAAGAATGACAGAATTACATTGGGTCAACATAAGGCTAAAATATCTGAAATTAAAAAAAAAAAAAAAAATCTGCAACATAAGTTGTCCAAAATTTATTAGTCATTTGGCCCACTAAAGAACACCCAACACCCCAAATTTGTATGCAAAATCTTAACAGAACATTATGACATGATGAACAAGGAAGTAGTACTTAAAACCAAGGCTTTATTTTCCTATTTAATATGCCTGCTCGGTAGGTTGAGACAGACATGACAACAACATTTTTCTCATGTGCTTTACCTTGATACTACGTCGGTATCTTTTTCAGATTTTTAATTTTATAACTTTGATTATTGGGTTTATAATTTTGTTTAGTTGTCTATTTCCATTAGATTTTTTGAGGCCGTGATCCCCCCACGCATGAGTCATTGTAGCAAAGGAATATCATTACATTGATTTTTTCCTAAATGGAAGATGCATCTCGTAAATCAGGGGATCTATCTAGATTTTTGTTGATCACAAATCAAGTCTGTTTTACATTTTCTTTTTTATGTTGATATACCCATGTTGATTTTCTTTTTATTTTGAGTTCTCTCGGTTTGTCAATACATCTCTTATATTACATTAATCCGTGATAACTGGCCCTCTCAATTGTTTTTCCTCTTTTTTTTTTTTTTGTATCCTTTACATTAATTATAAAATCGTGTTTTTAAAGTCATGATGCGTGTCTCTTTTTTGTATCCTTTACATTAATCTGATAGTACTACTGCATGCATCTAGTTATATATTATGGTCCATGAATTCCAACTAGGTAGTTGCTAAATTAAATAATTGTTGGTTAAGTTCAAAACGTCGTGCTTTTAGATGGTTATGGGAGGCAAGGCAATATAACTGGCTGGGTTGTTAGAAAATGGAGAAAAAGTTATGAAACCATCTTGGTTTTTCCCTTGCTTGATTTCGATATGAAAATCAAAATAGTAGATTGACAATTTGAACAAGATGAAAGCAGAATGTACGATTGACAATAGTATTTGAAATTTTGAACAATGCCCCATTATGAGAGTCTAGATTGACACAAGGCCTTAACAAATTCCCATCTACCAATCTGTTTTGGTTATCTCCAGCTAACCAACTTACTCAATTCCATGTTATTATAGCTTATCCCGAGCTGCTCTATTAATTTCAAGTAATAAACTATTAACATGTGCTCCTTTCTCATACATTATCTCTATTTGTATGCATAATAGAAATTCATCTCAGCTAGCTAGTGAATATGATACTGGATTGTGGCCCTTGTTAACCAATAATTATAACCAATGATTTGTTATATTTGTATTCTGAAAATCTTTTATTTCACCCTAACTTGTGCACACTCTTGGAAGCCCCAGAATATGTAACCCTTTTATGCTTTGCTGGAGGCCTAACTTATACCATTTCTTGTTGTAGCATTACCACTTACACTCAACATCCAAGTCATCATCTCAAAAGGTATGCTAGTAGTGTTGATTTTTATATTAAATGGTTTTTATGGTTTTTACCTTCTTCTTACTAAGATGATGTTGTACTACTCATTGCTAGATTTGATATTAATATAAATTGCTATAATTATTTACCAACCTCATCTATATCATGTGTTTGTGTCATCACAAATTTGTGCTCCTATGGAACAAAAATCCAATCTCGTATATCATCTTTTTGCATGTCCGTTAATTAATTTGAGCCCATATTAGAACTATATGGACAACGATACCATTGATTCGACCCAAGATGGAAGCTTATGGGCAGATGGGTTCGAGGATTTGTTGATAGAGATGATGTATCAAGACACCCTTATGGATAGATTGAGGGGAGGCAGGATCACAAACGGTGATCATGTTAGATTTGCCAAAAAGTTGTTTGCCCTTGGTCCAAAAAATTTTAATTCCGATCAAGTTAAGGGCAAAATTGTGCGGCTCAAACGAAGACAACGCGAGTTTACTGATCTCATGAAGCAAACCGGTTTGAGGTGAGACCCAGAGAGGAAGGCCCTTGTTGCTAGGAGGAACATTGGGCGACTGCCCTTTGGGTACGATGTTATGCATGTTCATAGTTTCTATTTCTCCTTGAGGTTTCCAGCTTCGATAATTGTATCTAATCACTCTCTTCAATTTATAGGTGAGACCATCATGGAAGAATTTCAAGACGATGGGATGCCCAAAGTATGAACAACTTTGCACAATATTCGGGTGTGCGGTTGTGACTAGGACAATGCATTGGGCATCGATAGATCCTGCCCCAGATAGTGACGATGGGCACTTGCTTCATGAGGAGATGCAAAACTGTGGTGCGAACGTTACTGATCATGATGGGGGCCATGTAACTATAGATGCCCAACAAACGCCACGACCCCTTCTCCGCTTCCTATGCCACGTTCATTCTCCGCTGCATTGGCGTTGCAGTTTAATAAAGAAAATATCAATGGGGACGATGACACGGCCGAGACGTTTGAAGTGGTTGACATGTCCCATGAGTCAGCCGGAGTTATGGCAGCACAGAGAGATGAGATTGCGATTCCTATGTGGGCACATAGGAATGGACAATGAACATGTGGTATTATGGATATATTTACCTTTGCTATGTTGTAGTATTTATTCTTGAAAACTATTTCCATATGGATGTTTTTTAAGGAATTGCACTGTATGGTATATGTACCGTTAAGAACGCATTATGTATTATATTATTTGGATAGAGGGAATTGCATTCTCTTTACTTGTACGGACTTAAATATATTGCAATTGAAGGGTCATTAACACATAGTCAAGTAATATGTAACATCGTTAGTTGGGGTGGGAAAAAATTATGATGTCGCAATTGGAAAGCACTGGCCTCTCATTCGATATAACCTCCATATTAAGGCCCAGGTCAAACGTGAACCCATGTTTATAGATTTTGTAAGGATTAGGCGCAATTCAAAAAACATTATGACATGATTGTGGTTTGAACTTTGTCTCACAAACATCGCAAACCACATTGATAAATGCAAAGTGAACAGATGTGCAGTAATAAAAGTTGAACATGGTTTGGGGTGATTACATGCATTACATAGCCCACGCACATGACATACCATAACCCAATAAATACAAGACGAGCGTTTGAATCTAAACTTAAGGTAGCATTAGATGATTAGCCTTATCATTAACTTTATAAAATTGAAGAGAACATAATAATGCCAAAAATAAAACCCAAGTAGTGATCAACACACATTTATACTTCATATTCAGAGTTTGGAACTTTTTATCTTCTATTCTTGCACGTTCAGCCGCCATCCTTTCATTCATTCGTTTTGCTAATTGTAAGGTACACTCACAACAAATTGGTAGGGAAATAGCAAGATCAACCCATTTGAAAAATCGACACTGGTTTGGACTCCTATAATGTCGACAATTCAAAAAATGCCTCCCAAAACTGTTAGCCTTGGCTGACGCCCGAAGTTTGAAGGGAATGCCACAATAATAAAGAGGTACTCGTCCCAACACCAGTTCATCTTCTGCCCTAATAGGATTTGGGCAGTTTATGGAGACCCCGCTACTAGTTTCCATAATTCTTGCACATAGAGATAAAAGTCAAAATAAACATAGAGTAGTAAGCTGGCTCACAATTAATGCAAAGTTCATAAACGGAGATTGCTCACAATAAAGGGAACTGCATTATGGGAAAATATAACACCCTCATTTGATAAAATTGGGTAGTTGGAGTTCAATAGGATTATAATCGCAACATGTATGTTGACTATAATATAACAAGATGATTTCAAAGCAATATAACAAGAGTATATACAAACCTAATCTGTTCCTCCAAAAACACCCCATGCACCATGAAGAACAAGTGATCGAAAATCCAAGAAACCCCCAAAATGAATATATATCACAATATTTTTAATGTTTGTAACCATGCAAATCTAATAATTGGTAAATATTGCCACAGACGTAAATCGGGCCATGAAACAGAGTCTTTTCCTCACAGCAGACAGGGCTAACAATTTTTATGAACAAGATGTAATTTTCGGTCCCTCTAACTTCATATTTCCTTCCGAAAGTTTGTTTGGTAGAAAGGGTGTGAAGCCCGTGGTTTTCCTATGGTGGGATTCAAAATTCTAGAACCCCAATATTTTCTTCTCCATTTTTGTCAATTGGAACTCAACACAGATTTATAATGGTATCACCAGCCCAAAAAGATGTTCAAACCCCCCCCCCCCACCCCCCTCAAACGACTGCGCAGGTTTGATTTCCCTAAAGTTGGGATTCCGATTGTTGAGGATGGGAACTTTAAAAATAAAAATGGGGAAGTATGAAGTCGTAATCATACTATCTTTCTCTTGCGATGACTTCTCCCTTGAAATGGAACCCAATTTCACAAAATTAAATAGATTTGCAAAATCGGCAATCAAGGAAACCCTAGCCATGGACGAGAGATGGATATTGGTTCGTGCAATTTGAGGAATATGGAACTTACCTCTATTCTCGACTTCGTAGTTGTGCTGGCAGGATGAAGCCCCAAATGGTTAAGATGAAGCCCGTTCAATCGTCCTTCCAAATAGCTGCAAAGGGAGGGGAGGGATGGAATATGCGGCTCGTCTGGATGCAGGAGATGCAAATGCAGGGAGGGAAAAAGTGAAGGGTTTTCTCAAATGCTTCGAGAGGGATCGGGAGCAGATCTCCAAAACGTGTACGGGTAACAGAAGTTGATAATAAATGCACCAGTGGGACCCACCAACATTTCTTCTTTCAAAATCAGAAAAGTCTCATCTCAAATTTACTTCCAAACACATCTATTATGGGACCTATAGAATTTTTTAAAAACAATCTAAAAGGACAACTCATATATCTTCATACTATTCACAAAAATTTCAAAATTCTCATCTCGTCTCACCTCCAAACCAGTTAAGCTTTATCTTTAGCTTGTTGGATAAAGACGAACGTAAAACATTTTTTTTTTTTAACTAAAGTGGTAGCGTGTAAAGCGTTATAAATGCAATATATGTGGGGAGTCTTTAACATATGAATGCCAAAGAAATCAAAACTTTAACTTTTATATAATTAAATAGATAACACAGGCTTTTTGGACGTTTGGAGCCACATGCATCATCAGAAGAAGTTTCTCAGGGTTCAGACACAAGGCGCCCGAGGTACAAAAATAACTTTAATAATAATAATAAATAATAAATCAAAAGATGGTAACTTTTTCTTATTTTTTTAATGAACTTGTAGGGTAATATATTCTTGAGTCTTATTTATTATTATTACTATTTTATTATTATTTTTCTTTTGTTATTAAAATTTTGATTAAAAATTTTAAATTATGACTTTCTTACATTATCTAAAAGAAAATTAATTTAATCAATTAATATAATTATGTAAATTAATTTAAAATAAATTTAATTTTATAAAAATTGACTCAAAAGTCATATTTTAGAATTAATTATACAAGAATATCATATTTTGAGAGTTTTGCATAATCTAGATCAATCCCATATCATAAATTAATTGAGTATAATAACTCAATTAGTTTAGAAAGAATAAAATAAAAAATATTAAAATAAATAAAAATAAATGTGATATATAATATATAAAATGATGAGTAGAAAAATTCTTTAAATAAAAAATATTTTTTTAAAATATTTTATAAAAATAATATCAGTTTATAAAAATATCCTTATAAAATATGTTATGAAAATTTGTTGTATGTATTTGGTTCCGGTATTTAAAGCGTTTTATTTGCAATTTATAAGCGTGGAGCTCTGAATTAATTAGCAACACGCATAGACTATCCATCCTTCACATCTCACTAGACACCAAAATTTTCTTTTTAAATTTATAACTATATATTTTTTTAATATGTAAATGGGGGCCAGATCCATCCTCAGACGTCGGTAGCTGTAGCTTTTTCCAAATAATAATAAGATTGTTATAATTTTTGGATAGTCGAGGATTTCTTTTAGAATTTTCAAGGAGAATATAAATTGTTTATTTAATATTTAAATATATAAATTAAATATTTTTTTTTTCAAAAAGTTTTGGGGGCCAGTGGCCCCTACCAGTTCTCTAGATACGCCATGGTATAATGGAATCCCACTCCTAGACATTTTTTAAAGGAAAAAAGATTGGGATCAATCATTATTAAGAGCAGCCGTTTTGCACACTCTATATAGTTCATCTAAGCCATACATTTCAAATTCGAATTTACACTGAGATTGAAAATGAGAGGATGAGAGAGAGACGGTGAGGGATGAGAGAAAGTCGATGAGAGAGAGAGAGCTCGGACTGAGAGAGAGACCGAGAATGAGAGGATGAGAGAGAAAGATAGTGAGGGATGAGAGAGAGTCGAGGATGAGAGAGAGACGGAGACTAAGAGAGAGAGAGATGAGAGAGAGAGACGAGCGGGTGAGAGGGATGAAAAAAAACGAGAATGAGAGGATGAGAGATAGTTGAGGAGAGAGAGAGACGATGAGGAGAAGAGAGAGAGAGACGGAGATTGAGAGAGAGAGAGAGAGAGATGAGAGAGAGAAGGGCGGGTGAGAGGAATAAAAAAAAAAGATTATCATGTAGGGTGTGCAAAATTACACTCCGCTACAACAACGGATACGTATCATAACTCTTTTCAAAGATATCAAAAATCACTTTAAAAAACTCAAAAGTTGAAAAAAATAAGAAAAAAGAAAAAAGAAAATCCTGTCGCTGCAGTCATCACGGTGGCTTCGGCAATTTTTTTATTAAATCATTTTATAAAATTATTTAGAAATTTTTTTATTATTAATCAAATAAATCAAAATACAATCTCAAAAACATTTTACAAAACTATTCACGGATCTTGTCTTCAAACATGTAACATGCGGCCGTACCACCATTACTCTCCATGAATGCATGGCACCTCGTAATTAGGTCTCTCTCCTCCCTGGCAAGAATCTAGAAACTTTCCTAAGAAGCATTCATTACAACCAAGGGAGACTGCAATTAAAGAATATGGAAAAAATAAAAGTTTAAGGTTAGACAATCTAGGCCCTCCTTGTCATCTAGCCTAAGGTTAGACAATCTAGAAACAAAGGAGGCTACTGCGGCTATCCAGGATCTTCACCGAGCAGATAAAATGTGCGTGGATGTTTTTTTTTTTTTAGCTTTTTTAAATATATTTTAAAAATCTTTTAAATATTTATAAAAGATAAAAATTATTAAAATCTCGTTTATTTTTATAATTTTTTTTAACTTATCTTATCTCAACTCATCTAATCATTATAATATTTTTAAATTTTTACATAAAATAAAAAAAATAATTTAATTTTTTTAAATCTCAAAAATAAAAATAATATTAAAAAAATATATTTCAAAAATATTTTATTTAACTTTTAATTTTAATATCAATTTATCTAATCTTACTGTTAAAACAAACTAAGCCTAAATTATTAAAAAAACTTTTTTAAATATTACGTGAAAAAAAATTGATGAGGGTACTCAATGGCTCAAGTATTTTCCAAAAAGAAATCTAAGGAGGTGTTTGGAAATTTTTTTTTTATTTTTTTATCTCATCTAACTTTATCTTATTCCATCCTACACATTATTCAAATATAGACATTTTCAAATGAATCATTATAAATTTTTCAAACTAATCATTATAATTTTTCTAAACTTTCAAATAAAAAATAATTCAACCTTCTCAAATCTCAAAATAAAAATAATATTATAATTTTATTCATTTTTTTTATTTTCCAAAATTTTTAATAATTACGTAATTAAAATTATTTTATTACTATTTATAAATTATTTTATAATTATTTATAAAATTCTTAACTTATCTCATTCTCTAAATATTTCTTAAAAGTCGAGGCAGTCTATGATGACGTCCACCAACTTTGGACACAGTTAAGTTACATCAAGAGTAACGATACACCTATAATTTTTTTACAATTACTTTACAATCATGCCACTTCATTAAAAATAAATTATCCCCAATTTCACGTAAAGATATAAAATAGATACAGAAGAATTGTAAGGAAATCATTTTCCTTATGTTAAAGTGTGCACATGTTCCTGACCATTGAATGATAATAAAAAATCTCTCTCTAGAAAATCCTCTCCCTTCTCACTAAACTCCTTCAAACAGATCAAGCGAAAGGGGTGGGAGCTTCGGCTCCTCCCCCTCCCTTCTCCTTTGTATATTCTTTCTGGTTTGTGTTTATGTTTTTTTCACTCTTTTTCGTTGTTTTCAGGCTTAATAAGGGAGGAACGCCGTTCGAGCCTTTCCAGCAGTCGATAGCCTACACGCGCCCCACCGGGATGAAACCCAGCCGCCGATCTTCAAGATCACCAAAAATGGCGTTCATCGGGGTGGAGCGTAGCCCACACGCGCGGGACGAAGATTCCAGACCTCGTCGGCGCGTGGCCACCATGCGCCAATGTGGAGCTCCCTGCCGATGCCACGCTCGGCTTGTCTGGCCTCCCTATCTCCGGGGCTTCCAAGATTGACCTGTGGTTTTCCTCCCCGAGTGATCAGTGCGTACACGCGCCAATGCCGAGTTTTTGTGTACTGTTCACACGAGTTTTGCTTTTCTATTTTGTTATTTATTGTTTTGTTGTTTATTTCTCAGTTTCTGTAGTTATTTTATGTTTTATATTTTGTTGTTATTTTTGTCAACCCGAGTGTGGTGTTGGCCTTTGGATCGGACGTAATCCGGGGCAAGAGCGGCTCGATAGTGTTGGGTGATGCATAGGTTGGTGGTCGTATGGCCGGTTGTGGTCCGTGCGCGAACTGGGTGCTCGTCCAGTCCGAATTCGAGTTGCCAATGCCTTCGGTGGGTGTAACGTCAGGGTCGCACTAGTATTTTGGGTCCTGTATTTTGTTTGTTGTTGTTAGGTTTATTTTTACTTTTAGGTAGTAATAAAATAGGAATTAGGCTATTGAATTTGATATCCATAGCAGTGTCTCGTAATTATCCTCTCAGAGAGAATTGAGGGGTCTTTTAGTTCTGTTTATACAGAGCGCTTTTTCTTTTTGGGAGAGAGTTTTTTGAAGTTAAGACAATGTCCGCCACAAAGTCCTTTGTGTGTGGGGATGTTCCAGAACTGATGCGTAGTTGACTTATAATCTGGTTTTTCATATATTGATAAATCACATTTGTAACTTGTGCTGTACAATTTTTCCAGGTGAATCTAGCTAGAATGCTTTAAAGTAGTAATGTACTTCTCTTCCCAATGTATCATCACGAAAATAAGGAAGGGCTTTTTTTTTTTTTTTGGGTGTGTGTTTTTAAAAGAATGCATACATATTTAAGGAAAAATGATAAACCTTCATTTTCGTGTGTCTATGGAAACTATGTTAATTGGAAAAATAAAATTTTAAATATTATGATTAATTTTGAAAAAAAAAAAAGTTATGAAGATGAAGAATTAAAAATAGAAGTACTTGAAATATGGAGAAAAAAGGTATTAGAATTATGGAAGTGAGAAAATAAGGCTTGTTTGGTTAAAGAAAAAAGCGTCAAAGGCGTAGAACTTAATAAAACAAAGGAATATGAGTAATAATGAAATGAAAATAGAAGAGCAATTCTTCTTTTTCACTAGTTTTTCTCATCTCTGTTTGATCTGTAACTTAAGTTTTCTTTAATTTTTGTTGCTAAACCATCGCAAAGTTTTGGGGCAAAACTCATCAACACGCTGTTAATTTACCTTCCTTTTTTTTTTTTTTTCCCACTATACACCAAGAAGAAAAGACATTGCTTTACCTTTTCAATGAGGCACAACTGTAACGGTGGTAATGATGAGATTTAATTAAATAGAAATTAAAAAAAAATCTTGACTCACTTTTTAGCTCCCAAAAAATATATAACATCAAATAATTATTATAAGAGAAATGCTCTATATAAAGAAATCTTATGTCATACACTTTCACTTAATTAATATGTGATTTATCAATTTTGTTATTAGATTAAAATATACACATATTTAAGCATTATGATAGAAGATAAAAAATGACAAATCACATATTAATTAAGTAGATGTATATGATATAAGGCTTCTTTTTAAAATTTCTCTTATTATAACCAATTTGTTAATAGTTTTTTTTTTTTTCAAAATGTGTGTGAGGGGAATAATCCACTAGGGCTGGGCTCGGGGAGTAGGCCCAGGCCCTGGCCTAAGGATACAGCCTAACCCAAGAAGCCCAAGAAGAGAAGCAGATGGGCAAAGAACACTAACGAGAGGACAGAAGGCAGGATATTCTGATATCATTATTGGCCGACATGCAGGGACATCCCCTGATCCTGAACCTTGGCGTCTAGACATGTCAGAAGGTGTGTATGTCTAATTGAGGTCACGCCGCATTAATGAGATGGAGGAAGCCACACTAAGAAGGGGAGCCATGCTGCATTAATGCATCCCGATGATCGGCACACCACAACGTGAATCCTAAGTGTCAGAAGCAGCCACCATCAGGTCTGACTGATTTGCGGCGCAGCAGGTGAATAACAAGGGACACCTGACCCAGTACGGAACGACACGCCCACTACCCCACTATGAGAGTCAGCCAACTAGATATAAATACTCTCCTCCCATGACCAGTGAGAGGGTTGAGACTCTTGTACACTTTTATTGTCATTCTCGTTGAGTTATTTTACTCTCTTAATCTCCTATACTAAAACTAACTGAAGTGTTAAAAGTACTACGGCCCTTGAGCCCCCCATTCTCCATCTTAGCAGGAACTAGGCCCGAGCCTAATAATGTAGAGTTGCCTGGGCCGTGAAATACAACATCAACAGGGTGATTCTTATGATGCTCCCAAGTGGAGGTCCACAAAATTTGTTGTTCTACTTGTCGTTTAGATAAGTGAGAATGCGGTTGTAGCCTCGAACAATGATGAAATCTATATTAATGAAGACTTGCACAAGGTTGATCTGAGACTTCCCTTTCCTAAAGCTACTAAGGAGGTTCTTCAGGCTCTTCACCTTGCTCCCATTCGATCAGCTTCTACGTACCCAATGTTTGGAAGATCCTTATGGCTTATGGCTTTGGATTATGCCAAGCCTTCCAAACTTATCCTCCTCATAGAGTGCCTTAGCATTGAGGTGATATGGACATGATCCAGCCATTCCTTTGCCCCACCCACCCAGATTTCATTAAGAGCGCCTTCTATCCTTTCTAGCGTTGGAGAAGGTCAAGGCCAAATATTCTGATCAGGGATCTATCTTGTTCTCCATTTTCGCATTCCTTTTGTTGAGGGCTTTATCCTCAACATAAATGTCTTTGTTACTCTACAAGAAGGCTAACAGTTCTTGCTTTATTTTTCATGAAACTAAGGTACGATTTGGGCTTTCCTACTCGGTTCTTTCATGTCAATGGGACATCCTCCAGCTCCTCCAGTAATGTCTTAAGCTTTGGCACAAGATCCAATCTTCAAGGGAGCATTCATCTCCTCATAATTCATAGCATCATCCAATTTTTTAACACCTTTACCTTCATCAAAACTAGAAGGTTCACAATCTTCAATGGGACTTGCTAAAAAACACGAGTGCATGCTTACAAGATTTCTATCCCTGTATCAAGCCGGCAATACAATTTTCCTCTGTGATCTCCTAAGAGATGGTGCACTCACCACTTCTTCATCACCTCGCCGCCTCTCCACTTCAAGAGAATTAGAATTACTCCTCCTATTAGAAAGCTCCCCAATAGGTGAAGAAGAAATGCTATCTGATCATGCTACTCTGGGTTGTGGCTGAGTCTTACGATGGAAGCATGAACGTGGATGGCTTGCTTGGCGTGGGGTTTTCCTTGGAGGCCGTTGTTCCTTGCAATGGGGGGTTGAGGGGAGGTGGATTCTATGGTGGCTTGTGGTGGAAAGAATCTATAGGGCTGTGGTCGGGCCCTAGATGGTAGATGGGTATGGGTGGCTTGGGAAAGAAATGAGTTGCAGCTTACCATAATTATGTGATGAAAAAGGAGAAAGCGATGAAGAGTGTACGTGCATGGGTTTTATATACGGTTTGAAGGGTGTTGCAACTGGGTTGGATCTTTACATTTGGGTTTGTCTTGGATTTGACCTAGGGAGTAATATTAGATATAATAATTATAATATGTTGTGCAAATTGTACATTCATTTTGAATGAGATTTATTATTAAAAAATTAATTTTTTATATAATTATTATATTATTATTTAAAAAATATGAGTGTGCAACCATATAACTATAAATATAATTTCTCAAAATATAGAAATATATTACCTCGTTTGGATTTGAAATTCATTTTATTTTATCATTATAATTTTTTTAAATTTTTATATAAAATATAATAAATAATTTAATTTTTTTAAATTTTAAATTAATAATAATATTAAAAATAATATTTTATTCAATTTATTTAAATTTATTTCGACGCATCTTTCAATCAAAATGTTGTATTAACGTTTACGTGTGTTTGGTTGACCTAACACGCAACCTGCGGCCGGTGTGAAAGTTACGTACAGTGATGTTTGAATATATAAGCATACGTAAAGGGGCAAAACAAAATGATGATTGAGATATATGGTAATCGGTAGGTAGGAGTTGACTCTGTTGAGGGAAGTTATGAACCTTTATTTCTTTCTTTTCTTCTTATTTACACAAACTGATGAACCATGCAATACTAGGGGTGCGGGTAGTAGCAACTAGCCCCTACCCACCCCGCCCACTTCAATAACTAACTATAGTTTATTAAATAAAAAAATTATTTTTAAATCTAAAAGTCATCAAAAATAAATTTTTAGACTCAAATTATAAATTTAAATTTGTAAATATGATTATAATTTAAAAACTACATAATTTGTTAGTACATACTTTACGGAAATTATAGTGTATTGAAGTGACTCTTTTATAAATAATCATGACAATACAAATCTCACACTTGAACAATATGAGACTATTATTATGTCAAGACACTACAAGAGTTTCACATTGTAAAAGCGTGAGACTTATATTATTAGGATAATCTATAAGAGAGTTACTATACTATAGTACTACAATTTATACAAAATATTAAATAAAAATTTTACTTAATACATATTAATATTACTATATTTATATACAATAAAAATAATAAATATGTATAAATATATATTTATATGAAAAAATTAAATATGTAGGGCAGGGCTACTGGGGCCATACCGCCCCTAGCCCTGCATGTGCGTGTTGGGTTGCCCGCCCTACCATGTGGGGGCAGGGCGGGGCGGGGTGGGGCCCCATTACCCACCCCTATGGAATATCTTATCAACCGTTGGATCAATCAACAGAAAACATTTGGAGGGTGTGGGCACACAATCAACCGTTGTTGCGCGAACCCTAGCAATCATTTATCCAAGTCAAAATAAATAAATAAAATCATAATTTCACATACGCATATGAGAGTGACTATATGTACTAAAGGAATTTCAGATCAGATTAGTCGCGAATAAAGAAATTAAGTAATGATAAGCTTACAACTCTTTTACAATTATTTATAATTTATTTTTAAATAACTAATAAAATCATGCCACTTTATTAGAAATATTTTTTAATATTACAAAACTACCATCCATTTTATGTCGCGTTATAAAATAGTTGTAACATAATTATAAGATTATCATTTTTCATATATCTGTATTCAAGCGGTCGAGAAAACTCATTTTTAATATAAGCTTTGAGATTAGATTGTGAATATTAATTAAAAACTAAATGTGTTTATTTCTTTGATTATTTAGATATTATTATTATATTTTAAAGCAACTTAACGGGTTATATTTTGTTTTTTTCTGGGCCAAGGATATTTTCCGTGCAAACTTAACAAGCTCAGGAAAAACACATTTTTCAAAAACTTTGAAGAGGATGATGGGGATTATTTTAAGGGAAATGATACTCAGATTTTCTTTCAATTTTTTAAGATTTTTGTTTGTTTATATTTTAGTAATGTATTTTTTATTTATTTTTATTTTAAAAAAGAATATAAAAAAGTGCTTCAAATTTTTTTTACACGCCTCGGTACCAAATTCGATGCCTACTATCGGTAGCTCTAACACCACTTTCATTTTAATTGGGACAATAATTATTTTTTTCAATATTTAAAATAAAATTAAAGAAAAAATGAAACTTAAAAAATCTGGAAGAGCGGTGGACTGAGCACCCGCCCTTAAGGGTTAGTTTAGATTCAAAGATAAGATAAGATAATTTTAAATAAAAGATAAAAGTAAAAAAAATATTATTTTTTAATAATATTATTATTATTTTAAAATTTAAAAAAATTGAATTGAGACTTGAAAAAGTTGACTTTTTTATTATATTTTGTGTGAGTATTTGAAAAATACTAATAATAAGATGAGATGAGATGAGATGAGATGAAATAACATATTTTGTGAATCCAAACAGAGCCTAAGTTAACCTAGGGAATAATTATTCGTAGTTGGTTTTATATTATAAATGTCGTGATATTTCAATATTTCTACTCTATCATAAGATAATACCATTTTATTATTGGATTATATGTCACTAAAAAAATTATTTATATCACTATCAATTCTTAACGATATATAATCCGACAATAAAACGTGAAGAGAATATATATATTCATGAATATTATAAATATACAGAAAAATATAAAAAAAAATCACAAAAACACACTTCGACTTGGGGCCATTGCCACATAACAAAATTCAACATTGCAAGACAACGAGCGTTGCATAACTTGCATGACCATGGGAAAATAAAAAAATAAACATACAGCAATTATCTTTCTTAATCTTTGTAATTATTTTTAATAGAAATGATATTTACAATTTTAGAACGTATAAGTCTTACGGATTCATTCTGAAAAAAGTTGATAAATCTAAAACCCACTTTAAGATGATGAATAGATTTTTTTTTTAAATGGTAGACTTCATTTTTTTTTTGAAAAAAAAGTAAATGTGCTAAACTTGCACATTTTAGATTGTATCTATAACATTATTCTATTTTTAATTTGAGAAATGATATTTACAGTCATAAAATATGCAAACGCCGTATATTTATTTTAAAAAAAATGAGTAAATATAATATTTATATAAAAAATTAATATTTTAATAATAAACACAATCATTTTTCAGTTCCAATCAGTGAATGTACAAGTGTTGCGTTTTCTTTTTATAGTTTATCTAATATAATAATATTATCCTATTTTTAATTTATAAACATGCAGAATAGTTTCCCTTTTAGTCCCAATGATTATGAGTCGTGAAAGACAAAGGTGAATAATTAGAAAATTCCAAAAGATACGAACCATGCGAATCATGCTGCTAATTCCGTCGTCAACGTGTATACAACAAAGCCACCGCCACCGCCACCTACCCGTAGTCAGTGTCGTACCAACCAAGGGTATTTAGCTTTGTATGAAGCAAGTTTCTAAAAATGAATTAAAAACGTAATCTACTCGTAGTGTATGACGACCCCACGGCACCACCAGTCCCCCAACAACTTCGGCCACCAACCAACTACCTTAAAGTTTTAGCAATACTCGTGTTTTTATTTCTTCTTAATATGAATAAAGAAAAAAAAAATTATATTCATTATCCTTTACACCACACACCAATATATAATTTAAGTCTGAATTTGTTAAAATGACTAAATAGTTCGTAATAATGGATTGATGATGTGTACAAAACCTTAAAATCTATTAAGGGTTTGAAATCGACTTTTTAGGGTTGTTCAACTATACCTTTGAACCGGATTGAATCGACCCAATTGACCGGTTTCAACCAAGTAATGGGCCCGTCCCATTTTCAACTCTATGTTTCAAGAATCAAAGATTCAAAGGGTTCAATATGGTTCTTGGTTTAGGGGTAAATGTCACTGAGAATGATTAAAAAAAAAAGACCGATTATTAAATAAGTTTGTAAATTTTTTTTTTAAAAAATATTTGAAAAAAAAAAGAATTTTCACTCTTCCCAATACAAAAATTCGGTAGGGCTCTCGGTGGGCCTAACACCTCTCATATTATGTATAGACACACACACTTAAATTAGCAAATATAATAATACATGGGCTTGTCATGTTTGCAGTTTTGTTTAGCCCAGCCTTCACAGCCCAAGAGTCTAAAGGAATATTCTAGTGAGGCTAGCGGAGACTCTGAGTCTCTGATGATTAAAATTAGCTCAATAATCTTATTTTTCTGTTTTTTACACCTTATATCTTGTGTACTCGTTGAAATGGGCAGTCTTCTATAGCTAGTGTTCTTTTGGTAGATTGTTATACGTGGGCAACATGTTTCTTATTTCACTTAGCTGACTTGAATATTTGTCGGAATCTCAAATATGCCAGCTATTAGCAATCGCCTCATCTTGCAAAGATGTTTTTAGCACATTCAATTTTCCACCAATTAAGTAAGGGCCTTAGACCCATTATATTTATGGGCCTCAATCACCCTTCTAGGCCTTATTCGGGCAATAGACAACAAGGTTGAGTCCATAACCATTAGATAAAGCGAGCGGATTTTAATCTGCCAAACGTTTTATTCGTAAGGTTAACTCTATTTGCCTTATGGCTCAAAATTTGAAGGCTCTCTTTCTCTCTCTATAATTATCATGCATATCACACTAGTAAGCTCTCATGATGGATATTAAAAGTACAAGATCAATTAAAACTCTCTTCACTTTATACCCTACCAACGAGACCTCTCCTAAATAACTGCATCCACATTAATAAAGACTAGGCCCTTTGCCCCCATTTTTCATATGGAGGAAGATACCATAACGCATCCTTTCTTGAATTGCCCTTTATTTAGGATCCCGTGGAGATAGTCACTATGGCCTTTAAATCCTTAATTGGATACACCTAAAACTAAGGCCCCATTTGGATATAGAAACATTCTAATTTATCTCATCTTATCTTATCATTACAATTTTTTTAAAATTTCATACAAAATATAATAAACAATTCAACTTTTTCAAATTCTAAAACAATAATAATATTAAAAAATAATATTCTAATAATCTTTTATTAAACTTATCTAAAATCCATCTCATCTCAGCTCACTATCCAAATCAGCTCTAAGGGGAAGTTTAGATAATGAGTTGAGTTAAGATGAGATAAGATGAAAGTTGAATAAAATATTTTTAGAATATTATTTTTATTTTGGGATTTGAAAAAGTTGAATTGTTTATTGTATTTTGTGTAGAAATTTGAAAAAGTTGTAATGATTAGATGAGATTAATTGAGATTAGTTGATAGGCCCTCTCAATCCAAAAAATCCTTAAATTCTGCTGACACCTTGAGCCTCTCAAATGAATAAACCCATTAGTCCCATTTGTTTGTTGTTTTTCTATGGTCAACCTTTGGTGTGGCGCCCTCGGCCCTTGGTTGTGGTTTGGCGAGGAGCTGCAATGTCCAAAATGCATGTTGAACAGGCTCCATCCCTTAACATAATATTGAAACTTGTGTGCTTGTATGCTAAACACACATGTTCACAAAGTCATAATGGAAATGAATAAAGTAGTAGTCAGAAACTAATAATATCAGCACCAGAGGTTTATGCCATTACCCAACCATCAATAATAACAATATCCATAAGTCACTATCACTTCATCAATAAGGTAATTACAGATCAATATCTTTTCATCGCCTAACTCAAATAATATTACACCATAGATTGTTTGTTGCCCAAATACAATAAACATCTTGAATTCGCAACTGACTATAAATTTAATGGGACATGCTCCCTGAGTTTCATTGATCCTTCATTCTCGAAGTAACTCTCTTGAGTTATATCTACATCAAAATCTATAGTTTCGAGGGGCCAAACCATAGTGGGACTACCATGCGAGATTTCAATAAAACCTTAGTAAGTTAAAACCCATAAGGGTGCTAACAATGTACGAATATGATGATGAATATGAATGAAAACATAAGCTTTATGTGAAAAAAAACTGAAACCACATATATCATAAGTATACCAAGGAATGAATCATCCAAGTAAAACAACATAGCCATGAACTACACCTTGGGTACCAACCATGCGAATGACTTCGTAACAAGCGATGTCCAGTTTCGCATTTAGCGCGTTCGTGGCCAAGCACCCTCCAGCTTTTGCCAGTAGAGAGGCAACAACATCAATTCGAGAGTGTTACCATGTCACCCGATCCCGTGTCACCCGACAATTGCCTAAGGGATGTTACTCAATTCTTAGGATAGGTTTGGAAGTTTCATCTTACACAAAATTCTCATCTCATCTCATCTCATCATTACAATTTTTTCAAATCCCTATACAAAATATAATAAACAATTCAACTTTTTCAAATCCCAATACAATTTTTTCAAATCCCAATTTAACTTTTTCAAATTTCAAAACTAAAAAATAATATTTTAAACTTTAAAACAAAACACAAAATTCTCATCTCACCCCAAACCTATCCTAATCACTCTTGAGTAACCAGAATGTCTCCCCCTAGATAATACCCTATCCCGGCTTGGGGTTTGTGATTCACACATGCGCACCTAGAATGCCTCTTCAAACCAACACATTACGTACTTTGAAATCACATCATCAAAGTAATTAGTGATCACTATGAGGAAACATGAACTTTCATTAGAGAAAATGACTAAGAAGTATAAGATGAATACCTTGAACATACCGATAGACATTTACCCCATATTACTAGTGTCGACACCCCTAGCCTCCGTTTGGGATTGGACGGTGACTGAAGTGTCGGGACATGTAACTCAAGGCTACCTACCCCTGTATATGACAGTTAAGATGCAATAAACCTAATGATCTAGCAATATGCAATAAATCGCAACGGAACAATTTTCTTAACTACATAAGACTGGTGGTAATATAATAACATGGTACCACAGTGTAAGCATCCTAAAAGTCTTAAACTCCATCATAATACTTCCAGAATAGACATTGTTTTCAAAAGTCTCCCAAAAGTTTATTTTACCAAAAAAAAAAAAAAAGACCTTAAGTCATGAGATAGGGAACTTCACTAGCACTAAGGTCCCTTCACTAGTAAGACTCAGGAAAATACCCCTAGTCCTTAGGGGCTTGGGTTCTAAGAGTCCCAAACTAGAGGCAACTTCTTTTACCTCCACTAAGGAATCTTTTGCTTGTTTTAGGTATCCAGTTACAAAATTCATATGCTCCTTAATCATAGAGGCCTTTTTGGACTCGATTCCGCCTTCATCCTTATCGAGTGCTTCCAAAATGTCCTTAAGGTGTTGGGCCATAAGCTTCAAAATGGTAGCTGTAAAATCATAGTGGGCCTATACTGTGAATTTGTCCTCTACCAGGTCATTTATTGCATTCATGGGTCTATAGGGTCTTGTATACCTGTCACAACTTTTACCATTTCGGGTAGGAAATGGTAGTGGAAACTATCATAGTGAGATTTTGAGAAATCTCAACAAGTAAACAAACAAGATACAAGATACAACATAAGCATATAAGAGCAAAGCATAATGAATGCATGGACTTGTACTTTGACATAAAACTTGATTTATGCAACATTGGCTTTTTCAAAATAACGTATAATATAAATCTTTTAACCTCTTTCAGAAAATGTCATTTCATCTTTTCATTATTGGTTCTTAAACATATAACATATCATATGAGCTTAAGTTCTTGGTCATTCTCATTCTCATATCATATCTTTTCATATCATGTCATAACATGTCATATCATATTTATCGCTGAGCTCAATGCCTTAATCCTTCTTATAACTCATGGTTGGATACCTCACGGCTCCTCTATACACCGTGTGTTCTCCGCTAGTTAATGCATCATCCAACGACCCACTTGAACGTAGTGACTACATCATATTTAACATACTTATTACGACAGTTCCCATATTTCGCTTTCATCTTATGACACCCACTAGGTTTAGGTATAACCCCACTCCGGTATCCTTTCCACAAGGATCTATTCGAGATCTGTCGACTGTACTTCATTGACCCAAGGGCTACCACTCTATTTTAAACACTCTAGAGTGGACAGAGGAGTTCCACTCGAGCATTCCCCCATCCTAACATTTGGGGTCGTGACAAAACATTTTCTAACTCATTTTCTTAAAAACAATGCACAAACCCAATGCATGTGATGTGGACTTATGATGCTTTATTCCTTACATGGATCATGTAATCATGTATGCCGAGACTCATGCAATCATACAAACAATATACATCCCGTGTTACGGCTTGAAAATATTAAAACATGCGAACACTTAAATTTACACATACGAACAATGGTATTCAACGATTAACAAGGGTAAAACCCATTCACAACATCATTCACTATGCTTGGCCGAAACATGTAGTACTTGAAAGCATGATTTTACAACAGTTATATGGACTCATAACGTCTAACATGTTCGGTATAACATCATCAAGCAACATGGCAACATAGTCCTATAGATCCGAATATAAGGCATAGTATTACAAGAGATGTCATTCAACCAACGATCAATGTGGTAACACATAGGTAGGTAAAACCGAGTATAAAATATTATAAGAGATTTCATCCAATCAAATATCAAACAGTGCAAGTTCCCACGTCATCTACACATATTATCCAAGAGTAGGTTGAAGATCTACTTACAAAAATCTAACGATTATAAATAGTAAGCTAAAAAAATACATCTTGAAAATCATTAGATATGAACATACGGAAACCCTAATCTCATTTGTGAGTGTGTGCCATGTATATGGCTCATGAAATCCATTCCCATGGTAATAAGAGTTTCTTGGTATTTGGACTTCACTCTCAAATCCGAAACTTCATGAAGAAAGAAACCATAGCTTAACTAAGAATGGTGTCCGTGGCTCTCCTTCCTTTCCAAAGTTTCATGCTTATGTACATAGTGCTAAGGGTGGATTGGTTCTTCCCTTAATAAGAAAACCCTAGCCCTATTCTGAGTGAAAAAGTACAAAAGAAGGCATGGATCATCTTCTTTACTCAAAGGATCCATGTGTGTGTGGATGTTCATGGGCATGTAAAACCCTTGAAGTCTGAAACTCTCTTTTTCTTTGGCCGTGTGTGTGAGTGTAAGAAACAAGTGAATGGTTCTTACTCAAGTGCTTCTCCTTCATAGGTGGCATTGGTGCTCCTTGGTGTGCATGAAATGGTGGTTGGGGGAAGAAGGTAGGTACGTGTGTGGTGTTTGGGTGGAGAGAAAACAGTGGAAAGTAAGAGACTTGTGTAAGGATGGTGTAGTCGTGTGACATAAGAGAGAAAATCAGATAAGTCACAAAATGACTCTTCACTTTCGGCCTCTCCCTTCTTATAGGCGCCTCATCCTTCTTTGGAAAGCCAAAAGTCATTGTGCATGGGTGCCACTTGTCATCTTGGCCGAAAAGTCTCTTCATCTTCCTCATGATGGAGTTGTGTGGGGAAACCAAAAGTCCTTTGGACAAGTGGCGTGAAGCTCTCCCATATGAAACCCTAATTTCCACATATACCATCCTCCATGCATCTAGATTCATTGTACTTGATGGCAAAAAGGTCAAAACTCAACTCTAAATCATCCTTGGGCAATTACACGTATGCATGCTTGCCATTTGGCAAGTGAGGCGTGTGGGTGGTAGTGTTGGCCGAAAATTCCATCCTCTTCTCAAGACAATCCTTTCTTCTTCCTAGATCTAGGGTGGTATGTGGTTGATTCCCTATGTGGTTAGGTGGGGTGTACAAAGCTCCTTGCCCTTAGGGGTGAGCATTTGCCGGTCCGGACCAAGAAAACCGGACCGGACCGGTCATTTTGGACCGAATACATTCGGTCCGGTCCGCGGTCCGGAGGTTTTTCGGACCGGACCGGACCGGACCGGACCGAATGTACCTAATTTCTATATATTTTTTATATTTTTTATATATAATTAATTATATATATAATTATACTATATTATAATTAAGTATAGACTAATAGTCTAATACTTTATATTAATACTAGTATATAGTTATATTAATAGTTATATTAGTTTAGTTATACTATATTATAGTGATTTATTATAACTATATTATATATTAGTATAATTTATAATGATTTAGTATAGTTATAACGATTAACTATAGACTATAGTTATACTTATACAATTATACTTATACTAATATTACTAATATATAGCTATAACATATACTATATTACTAATACTCTAATACTTTATAGTTTATACTAATATTATTATGTAGTTATACTAATAGTTATATTAGTTTAGTTATACTAATTTATAGTGATTTATTATAATTATATTATATATTAGTATAAGTTATATTGATTTAATATAGTTAATAAGTTATAACTATTAACTATAGACTATAGTTATACAATTATACTTATACTAATATTACTAATATATAGCTATAGCCTATACTATATTACATTATTACTAATACTCTAATACTTTATAGTTTATACTAATACTATTATGTAGTTATAATAATAGTTATATTAGTTTAGTCATACTATATTATAGTTATTTATTATAACTATATTATATATTAGTATAAGTTATAATGATTTCGTATAGTTATAATTATAGACTATAGACTATAGTCTATAATTATACTTATACTAATATTACTAATATATAGCTATAGCTATTAGCCTATACTATATTATAATTAAGTATAGACTAATAGTCTAATACTTTATATTAATACTAGTATATAGTTATATTAATAGTTCTATTAGTTTAGTTATACTATATTATAGTGATTTATTATAACTATATTATATATTAGTATAAGTTATAATGATTTAGTATAGTTATAACTATTAACTATAGATTATAGTTATACTTATACAATTATACTTATACTAATATTACTAATATATAGCTATAACATATACTATATTACTAATACTCTAATACTTTATAGTTTATACTAATAGTTATATTAGTTTAGTTATACTAATTTATAGTGATTTATTATAATTATATTATATATTAGTATAAGTTATAATGATTTAATATAGTTAATAAGTTATAACTATTAACTATAGACTATAGTTATACAATTATACTTATACTAATATTACTAATATATAGCTATAGCCTATACTATATAACATTATTACTAATACTCTAATACTTTATAGTTTATACTAATACTATTATGTAGTTATAATAATAGTTATATTAGTTTAGTCATACTATATTATAGTTATTTATTATAATACATTGAATTTGAGTCATTTACATACTATACTAATACTTTATAGTTATACTAATAGTAACAAATTAGCAATTAACATTTAACATTATAACTATAATTATAATTAATTATATTTTAAATGAGTTAATTAAATAATCCACATTAAATAGTTTATTTAATTTTAGTTTTACTAATTTAAATAAATTTTTAATTCATCTATGTGCCAAAAAGATATAAAAATTAAAAAAAAAATACATGGGAGTTGCCTCAACAAAGAACGGCGCCGTTTGATTCAAAATGGGTCCAAAACGGCGCCGTTTTAGTCACTGCAGGGCCGCAGGCCAAGCAAAGAACTGGGTTGCATGAAACGGCGTCGTTTCTCGCAACCCAAATTTTTTTTTTTTCAATTTACTTACTTGAAACGGCGCCGTTTGGGTCTAATTCAGAACCAAACGACGCCGTTTGGTTCGACGCCCTGGAGTCGTCTTCCCCCTCCCCCCTGAATCGATTTCAGTATTTCACTTTTCCCAAATTCCCCCCAATTCCTCCAACGAAAACCCTAGGATTCCTCAGCGAAAACCCTCCGTCCCCTCCGTCGCAGCAAGCTCCCCGCCACTCGGTAGTTGGTACTCTCTCTCTCTCTCTTTCTCTCTCTCTCTCTGTGTGTCCGATTTGTTCAAATGCTCGATGGGGATTAACATCAATGTCTATTATAATTTATTTCATTACAAAGCACAACAGCTTCTTCTGCTAGCTAGTGTATCGGCACTTTTTAGTATTTACAAAGAACATAGTTGAGATGATAAGTACTTTTTATGGGAGAACAATAAGAACATAGTTGATGTTAATCCCCGTCGAGCAGAACATCGAGCGGGAGTCGAGCGGAACATCGAGCAGTAGTCGAGCGAAACACTCTGCCTGATTTCGCTTGAGCGGACCCAACTGGCGCTCGAGCGAAATCAGGCAGAGTGTTTCGCTCGACTCCCGCTCGACTAGCCGCTCGAGCGAAATCAGGCAGAGTGTTTCGCTCGACTCCTGCTCGACTAGCCGCTCGAGCGAAATCAGGCAGAGTGTTTCGCTCGACTCCCGCTCGATGTTCCGCTCGAGCGAATTTTTTATTTATTTATAATGTTATTCATTGTAATTTGTGGGTATACTTTCTATTTTTCCACAAAGAACTGATGTATCAATTTTATATTAATGGATGTAAAATTGTAAATGACCTAATTAACATGATGTGTCAATTTTCTGTTAATAGATGGAGTCTTCTACACATGATGTGCAAGAGTCAACACAAGACATGCCTCCACCCCCACCACCACCCCCACCCCCACCCCCATCCAATGTAAGTGAACAATCAGTTGGTGGGTCACAAAGAGGTAGAGTTAGGTCTTTCGTTTGGGATCATTTTACAATCATACCAAAAGGTGATCCAACTAAACCTAGGGCTGCATGTCATTATTGTGGTGCTTCGTATGCATGTGATACGAAGACCAATGGTACGAAAAACATGAAGAATCACATTGAGAATCAATGTAAGAAATCTCCATTTAAGAAAACGGATAAATCCCAGACGACTCTAGGTTGGAAGGTGGAGGGAGGAAGTAGTAGTGTTAGTGGGGGACTTGTGTCTATTGCATTTAGTGTTGAGGCTTGTCGACAAGCCTTAGCAGAGATGATTATTCTTGATGAGTTGCCCTTTAGGCATGCTGAAGGAGAGGGTTTCAGGAAGTTTATGCTTGTGGTTTGCCCTAAGTGGGTAGGGATTCCATCCCGTATGACGGTTGCCAAGGATTGTTTTAATTTGTTTTTGAAAGAGAAACAAAAGTTGAGAAATGCTCTTCGAGGGCAGCGAATTTCCCTCACCACGGATACGTGGACATCCGTGCAAAACCTAAATTATATGTGCCTCACAGCACATTTTATTGATGATGACTGGAAGTTACACAAGAGGATTCTTTCCTTTTGTTTGGTTGAAAATCATAAGGTTGATACACTTGGTAAGGGTATAGAGATGTGTTTGATTGATTGGGGGCGACCAAAATTTCTTACACTCACTCTTGATAATGCAAGTTCTAATAATGGGGCTGTTTCTTATTTGAAAAAAAATACCAAGTATAGGAGAGACACGATCTTGGAACATGAATTCTTGCATGTTCGATGTTGTGCCCACATTTTGAACTTAATTGTTCGTGAAGGGTTGAAAGAATATGATGAGTCTATTGCGAAAGTGAGGGGTGTTGTGAAGTATGTTAAATCCTCCCCTCAAAGGTGGAGTTTATTTAAAAAATGTGTGGGGTTGGCAGATATTCAATCCAAGGGCCAAGTTTGCCTAGATGTACCGACTAGGTGGAACTCCACCTATCTTATGTTGGAGAGGGCTTCCAAATTTAGAATGGCTTTTGATCGGTTGGAGGAAGAAGATCCGTGCTTCATTGGTAGTTTTGGAGATGACGAAGATGACGATATCGACGATGAGGATGTGGACCATGTGGCGAATAGGAGAAAGCCAAAGAAGTTAGGGCCTCCCAATGCATCCGATTGGGAGAAGGTAAATGTGTTTGTGAGATTTCTTCAATTATTTCATGATGCAACTTTACGCTTCTCGGGGGGTGAATATGTAACTTGTAATGCTTTCTTTCCGGAGTTGGTTACTATTAAAGATGCCATTAACATGGAGTGTGAAGAACGAAATCCCGTTGTGAGATTAATGGCCACAAATATGAAGAGAAAGTTTGACAAATATTGGGAGAACTTCGAAAATCAGAATATGTTGCTCTATGTTGGTGTTATTCTTGATCCTCGCTACAAGATGCGATATCTTGATTTTGGGTTGGGACAAATGTATGCACATGATAATGCAAAAAAAATTGATTTTAGTTGGAAGGTGAGAAATGCATTTATCCGCATGTATGAGGCATACAGAGAAAATGAAGAAGGGCATTCTCCTCAGCGCACAAGTTTCCCACATGAAGATGTATCTCCTTCAGCTGACAAGATGGCGAGTAGAAAAGCAAATTTGATGGCCCAATTTAAGCAACAGTTACAATCAGAAGACAGTTTAGAAAGTAAGTCAGAGGTTGATAAATATCTAGCTGAAAGATGTGAGGATCAAGATGATAGTTTTGACCTTCTAATTTGGTGGAAGGTGAATTCAGCTAGATATCGCGTGCTTTCAAAGGTTGCACGCGATGTACTTGCAATACCGGTATCTACTGTCACCTCTGAATCTACATTTAGCACTGCGGGTCGTGTACTTGACCCTTTCCGAAGTAGTTTAAATCCAATGAGTGTTGAGGGTCTCATATGTGCACAAAACTGGCTTCGTTCTTCTTCTACTCCAATAAGCCTTAGGACTTTAATGGATGAAGTGGAGGAATTTGAGAAGCAGCTGGATATGGGTATGTAATAAATTATCTTCTATAGTTCTATGTGCTGTAATTTTATTTTGTTTTATTTTCTATGTTAAGTAATTTTATTTTACTTGTTTTGTTTTAAATTTTTATGGATAGAACTTGTTGGGGACCCGAATGTTGTTGATTCTGTGGAGGCGTCAAATTCAATGCCTACTGGCCCTACACCCAATCTTGATTAAAGGCTAAAGAGGTAAGAAGATTATTGCTTTACTTGAAAGGCTTAAACGAAATTTGTCATCAATCATGTTTAGTTATTTTGAAAAAAACTCATGCATTAATATTGGTCATTCTCTTTCTAATTTATTAATAACCTGTTTTGCTGGTTTTTTTTATGTATCACAAAGAGCCATGCTATTTACCATCAGTTTGGACTTTAATTGTATTTTTTTTAAGAAAAAAAGGAAATGAAAGAAAAGTAGACCAACCATGTAGAACTTGTAAAAAGCAGCTGCCTTGATTAAAATTTGATTTGATATTATCAAACACATTTTATTCTTTTAGTTTGTTAAAATTACTATTATTCACCTGTTTTGTTTGTTTATTTTCTTGGCAATGAAGTAGTACTGAAAGCTAATCACGTAGATCAAATTCAGAACAGATGAAAGCTGAAATTTCAAGGTTGAAGATTACGTAATCCCAAGAAGCTGCAATTTTAATTAGTTCTGTTTCTCAATTGCTTAGAAGTTAGGTATATAATATAATTAGACACCAGTACTTGTAATAACTTTTGTATTAATTAGTTTTGTTTCACTTCAGTTTATAATTTGTAATTTGTAAGTAACAACTTTTGTATTATTATTTTGTATTTTTTTTTTGTTTTTCTAGTTTTTTATATAGATTAGTTTTTTTTTTATCATTGCATTTTTCAAGATCCGTGTTTTTTTTAGTATTTTTAGCTAAAAACTGTACAAAATTTGAAGTGGGCCGAAAATAATTGAATTTGGGCCCAACAAAAGTCAAATTTAGATGGGCTGAATGACCCATTTGGAGCATGTCCAGACCGACCGGACCGACCCTGGACCGGACCGGACCGGACCGGACATGTCTATACTCGGTCCGGTCCAGGGTTGAAAATATTTGGACCGAATAGGTCCGGTCCGGTCCACAAAACAGCCTAAGACCGGACCGGACCGGACCGATATCACCCCTACTTGCCCTAGCTGACCCTCTCCCTTCCTCTTGCCTCCAGTTCCCATCAGGATTCTTCTAGAATCCTCAAGAGGCGTGCATGTGCTATTTCCCAAGTAACCTTTCCTTTTGCCCATGATTCTTCCTCTAGGGTTTCCAAGTGAGTGAAAAGTGGCATGTGTGAGGGAGTGTGTGTGTTGGCCAAAACCTAGGGACTAGGATTTGACCCCATCCCATGCAACTCTTCCACTTTCCAATCATTTCAATCTTTTAGAAAGCCCTGCATGAGTGACACTTGGAAAAAAGTAGTTGAAACTCTTTGATAGGCGTGACACTCTCTTGAAACCGAAACCATATCTCCTTAGTGGGTCATGCCTTAGCCCTTTGAACTCCCCTAGGTGCCATTTCCCTATGATATCTTCTTGGCACTTACACGGTCTTGACAAGTGGCATGCAAACATGAGTGGTTTGGAGAAGGGTGCGTTGGCCAAGTGATCCTTGGCCTTCCCCATACGTCTCATCATTTTCCTTCCTCTAGAAGTCCTCTAGACTAGTGACAAGTGTCAAAAAGGTGTTTCTCATTAAACAAGGCCTTCTGCATGCTTGACAAGTGGCAGAAGGTAGGTGAGAAGTCATTTGATAGGTGTGTGGGGCTTTTAGGTTACCAAACCCTAAAGTCTCTCTCCCCTTTTTTCCATATCATGTCCAGGTTCATCACACCTAGTATAGGACACAAGCAGTGTACAAGTGGCACTAAGTGACAGTGTAAGCCCTAAACCTATGCTGAGGCTGAAATACATGGGCCTTGTGGACCTTTCTTGTGGGCTTTCATGCCTAATGCACCAAAGTCCTAGAATGCAAAAATATCTCCAAGCATCTTCTATCACCTTGCATGGTTCCACAACCATACATAACCTGTTAATAAAAATATGAAGACTTGGGTAAGTCTGAGATGTCACAACTAGCGTTGTCATAGGAGTGAACCTGCATGAATAGTGAATTAACACTAAGCATTGCACTAAAGTCGTTGGCCTCCTTGTTGATGATGACCTCAAGCTTAGCTTCGTCTTCGAAATACTTGAAGGTCTCGAAAGTGAGATGAAGATTGATAGTGAAATATCTTTTATATGGGTGGTGTTGTCAATCACCATTCTAACCACTCTCATCTTTGATTGATCAAAGGGTAAATTGTGAATTTTAGTCATCCACGCATACACTTGGTTGAAGAATGGTAGAAACTAAGTAGATTGATGGAACAAGTCTATCATGTCCCTGCAGCTTGCCTTAAAAATTGACTCAATCTCCCTTGCGTTAAGCCTTGCTTACGAGTCAGACGTATGGTTTGCAAATCCATATTCCTCTTTTTCCACGCGTGATCCTATTGAGATGTCATCGTCGGGATATAGACCCTGACAAATTGCTTGCTAATTTTTTAGCACTATTATGCTATTGCTGGGCGTTTCTAGTTCCATACTATGTTTTCCATTGATCGCTTGGAACTACTTCTGTGTCACACTTTGCTTGCCTTACGTATCGTCATCATGCCTTTTACTCACTCAATATAGAACATGTATTTCTTTGGTCGCCTTGTTTGTTGCTCGCTTAAGGTGATACTCGACTTGCTCACTTATGCTTCTCATCTCGTGCTTTTGCTTGCCACAACATGTTGTCCACACTAAGAAGCTTTCAGCTACATGTTGTCCACCTGACTGTCTTCTTCCTGGTTGTGTTTGCCCGCTTACACGGAGTTCCTTCCTTTGAATCGGCATGGTCCTCACATTTGGTTCTCTAGAAATTAGATTATTCATGAATCATCCTACCCTACCCCATTGATCCATTTATCTCTAGAGTCCTTAGACATATAAAGACCACTGTAATGCATGGGATAGGAAAATTTAGAATAGTAATACAAGATAGTCCCTTCCCCCAAAATTTCACTACTCAATCTCTTCTAATGTAGCAGTTAGACCAAATGGGAAGCACTGCAACAACAATTTGTAGATCAGGAGATGGCTCTTTGAGAATTTTAATATCTAGATTCACATGCAGTATCAACCCGAACCAAGGTGAAGCCATTGCGGCATTCATAGGTGCCAAGACACTCGCTCACAACACATCAGGAAGATGACTCATAAGTAAATGCCATTGATCAACCTAGACATGCTTATAATTGGATGATGGAAGTAACTACTAGATACTAGATTTCTACTCCAAGACTTTGCTAGCTGGAAATTAGCAAAAATACATTGATCCCAAAACTGATGCAGGCATTTCAATGTGCAATGGGCGGGTTCCAACAATTTGTATAAAACATCCCTTATTAAAATTCCCTAGTGCTTATTTGACTTTCATAGTGGGAAGGACCTTCTTGTATAATTCTCATGTTTTGTATCAGACTATTTTCCTTGCCTAATGAATTTTGCTTGCTTAGAAAAAAAAAAAAAAAAAGCTTTCATGATGAATGGTTGAGAAGCTCACCTTTTCCTTTTAGCTTCTTTCTATCCCAATCTAAGTCTACATCTCTCTTCCTTTATCCTCCCTGCTTTCTGTTTCTTCTTCCTACAAATGGCTCAACCCTGTCCAACTTGGCCTTTCTAAACAACACTACTTGTTGAGGTCAATTATGTTCGAGTTGTATTTGATGACTGTGACCAAGACATTATAGGCTTTTGTGTAATTATTATTATTTTTTAAATACAATAGCCTATGAGAGTTTCGACCTTCATAGGAAATTCGGGTTTTGAAGCCTAATGGAACTAGGGCTCACGCCCAACTTAAGATCTTGCATGCCACTTGTCATCCAATAGAACTATGTCTAGGACTTGATGAATCTAGATGAAAATAAGGGAAGAGAGGTAAGAAGGATGTAGGGTTTGGCTTACATGCCTACCATAGGAGATCAACCATTTTCCTTGCCATGTGTCATGCATGCATGGAGGTTTGCATGAAAGAAGAAGCTTTGTGACAATTGTTTAGGACTTGATTGGAAAAGAGATTTTAGAAGAGAATGATTAGGTTATGGCAAAGTGGAGCCTAGGGAAGGCCAAGAGGCCTTGCACAGCAACCATGGAGAAGGGAGGCTTTCTTTTTGCCATGTGTCATACACGCAAAAAGGTAGGTAAAATTTTGTCTTGGGAAAGGGTAAAAACAAGATTGGGAAGAAAGGCCTACACGCCTAGGGTTTCTTGAAGAAAATCTTGTGTAAGACACCTTGAGGTGGACGGCTAGGGTAAGGGTTTTTGTGCAAAATTGGACAAATCACATGCTTGTCCAAAAGTGTGGTGAAAGAAGATCTTCTTGGGAGAAGAAAGAGGGTTCGGCAGCCCATGCACACACACATACACACTCCTCACATGCCACTTGGCACTCATGCACACATGTAGAAGATTGAGAAAGATCTCTAGCTTGACAAAGACCATATAGCCACAAGATTCATTGAACCAAGACATGAAATGAGGGGGCAAATGAGGAAAGAGGCTTTGTTTTTTAGGATGGAGGTGCCACTTGTCCAAAAGGAAATCCCATTGTGTTTCCAACACAATCAAATGATGAGATAGGAAGAAGCCTTACGGTGAGACACCACTTGGCAACCATGCAAATGAGCTTGGCTCATGCAAGAAGCTTTTGTGTCTATAAAAGGGAGAGAAGCCGAAAACCCTAGGACCTTTAGCCACTTTGTGCATTGCTCTTGAAAGTATTCAACCATCACTTTCTCTCTAACTTTCTGTCACTTTCTCACCATCCAAACACTTTCCACAATATTTTCTTCTTGTCCAAATATCATTTGGAGGGTAAGCAAAACTAGAAGATATTTCCAAGAGGAGAGTCTAGAAGGTATGAAGCCAACTTTTCCCTTACTACACACACGCACACACGGTTTCAAAGGAGGTGAAGTTTTGGTTTTAGCAAGTTCATCTAGAACTCATGCTCACACATACACACACTTAAGCTAGAAGAGTTAGCTCATATTTTGAGAGGTTTGTCCATATGAACCTACGTTTTTATGCACATGGTTAGATTAGGATTTTTCTTCAAGAAGAGAGAAATAACAAGCATGACGTTTTTGAGGTTCAAGGCCATGGCTCTAGTGTCACTACGAGCTAGGGCTTTGTTGTAGTTAAGTTTCGAATTCAAGGAAGGAGGGTTTGAATTTTTGGAGTCTTTTTCTTGGAAAAAGATGTCTAGAGCACAACACTTAATCACACGAGTTAGGGTTTTTCTTGAATGATGAACCTAACAGGTATTATATATAATTTTTAGCTTGCTTGCTATTTATATTACGGACTTTTGTAAGTACACTTCTAACCTGTAGTTGGATATTTTATGTATATGCCTTGTGAACTTATTGGTTGCTTAGTTTATGTGATTGTTCATGATATTGATGTTTCTTTCACATGATATTATCTCTTCTTAGCATGATTATCTAATGTATAAATGGAATGGCCTACGGAATGTATTCATGTTATGAAAATGGAATAGGAAGCCATCTAGGGTTCTGAGTGCACAATATGTATTTGTATCTGAATGATTGTTACTTGACCGAATCTTGTATGGGACTAAGTTCAAGAAAATGTTTGTCTATGACAACTAGAATGTTTCGGCCACCCATGAATATTCTTGTTAAAGCTTTGTTTAATACATTAGAAGATTCTAGGTTTATGAAATCTTGATTGGAATGATTGTTTTCAAGCTTAAAGGTCTCAGCTATTGCCATATATGAAGTATAATCATTTTGTGATGGAAGTTTCATGAGCTAAGAATGATTCTTGGATATGCTAGGGTTTTGCATGTTTCGGCCTCTATATGATAACTATTGAATGTTTGCTTCTTGGTTAATTGTTCAATGCCTTAGCATTTTTGTATAAGATCGTGTTCGCATGTTTTAATATTCTCAAGCTGTAATGTGAAATGTATTGGAATTGCATGCTTTAATGTCATATGATCATGATGAAGCACTCGGCATTGCATGTATCTGATAAAAGTTCTAAGTTTTCATTGTCATGTCACATGCATTGAGATTGTGAAAATCTTTGAAAGTAAAAAGTCTTTTTAATGTTTTTACCACGACCCCAAGGGCTAGGACAGGGCAATGTCCTAGTGGAACTCCTCTATCCACTCTGGAGTGTTTAGCGGATCTCGAATGGTTCCTAAAAGAAAAAGATACCGGAGTGGGATCGCACCTAAAGCTAGTGGGTGCACTATGGTGAAGGCGAAGCGAGCTGGCGTAATATGAAAGTTTAAAAGTAAGACGTAGTCACCTTGGTCAAAGTGGCCAATGGTCGATGCGGTAACTAGTGGGGAACACATGGTGCATATGGGAACCATGAGGTATCCATTCATAAGTTAATAAAGGCCTCGAGCTCAAACCTATGTTATATGATCAAGAACCGAGCTCACAAGTATGTTTAATGAACAAGTATGAAATGAAGAAAGAATGTTTTATGAAAGAAAAAGGTTATGAAAGTCATGTTTTACATGATATCGTTTTGGAAGGTCAAATGCATAAGTAAAGTCTCATGTCCATGTATACATCGTTAAGTTGGCGTTCATATGTTTACGATATCTGTTACATGTTATTTGTTTACTTATTGAGATTTCTTGAAATCTCACTGTTGTATTTCCCACTATCGTTCTCCTATTCGGAATGGTAGAAGTTGTGTCAGGTACACAAGACCAATAGTTATGGACGGAATCTGTGAGATAATTGAGAATGACTTCATAGTGGAGGCTCCTTGTCAATTCACCTTAGAAATGCTTAAGGTTTTGGCTCAGTGACTCAAAAAGATTTTGGCAAATCTCAATGAGTCCAATGTTGGAGTTTCATCCTTGGATCCTCAAAAGATGCTAAGATTTAAGCATGATATGAAGTTTGTGTTAAGTTATCTGGAGCAAGCCAAGAACTCCGCTGTAGATGCTAAGGAAGTCGCCACGGAGTTAGGATTATATATAGACCCCTGAGTGTCTAGGGGACTATTTTTGAGTTTGCTTGAGGATGAGACCTTGGTTCTGACCCATTCCACTTTTGGGAAATGAGTCTTTTGTTAACTTGGATGTTTTGGTCCCATGTTTTGAGAGTCTCTTTTGGAAAACTTAAATACTTTTGATATCTCTTGTGGAATATGAATTTGGGATTTTATGTTCTTCGGTACCATGACTATTGTTTCATTATTTAACTTAAGTTGACTTACCACTGTGATATACTGCATACTGCGGGCCTGAAGGTCACAAATAAACGGGCATGAAGGTCACAAAGACCACACGGTCCTCTCCACATCTACCGAGTGGAAATACTCCCGATTGGGATGAAAGACTCTTCTCGCCTTTTCTAGTTGTTGCCCACGATGTCGTTTAGGTTGGTCTTTTAAGTTGGTTGTTAGACTAGTCGCCCAATCTTAATCGCCTAGAGTCTTGTCTTCGCGCCTTCTGGTCGCGAGTTTCCTCGCCTATCGAGAGGTACATCTTCTCGCCTTTGGGCGAGAAAAATCTCTTTGCTGCCCATGGGACAAGGCTCCTTGCCTAAATCTCATCGGCTCTCTTCAGATCTCTCTGCCTCTCATCGGTCTGGATCCGTAGTATTTTCTTTTGTACCAAAATGCTCTCTTTTTGCACTAAATCTTCTCATTCCTTCAAATCCAAGAAAATAAATAAAAATATGTAGAAAAAAATAAAATCAATAGTATTGAAGGGAAAATGACACTTTTCATAAATACAAAATGATAAAAACAACACTTATCAAATACCCCCAAACTTAAACTTTACTCACCCTCGAGCAAAGAAGAAAAGAAAAGATAATTAAAACAAGCATTGGTTTGATTTACAAAATTTATTGCCTCAAAGATTGTCTAAAGTCTATAATTCAAAGGAATCATTCAAGATCAATCAAGTCCAAAAGTTAATTTAAAACTCAATTCCACCACATTATCCATCCCTACATTCAAGCATACCCATCATTCTTACTTCATCATTAGCTCCCTGGATAGTTTTATACAGACAAGTAAATCAATAATGGATCTCTAAAAACTCAATAGGCTTGCATTTCAAATCATTCTCCACTAATGTAGAACAGAAACTATCACCAGGGATCAATAGGTCTTTATTAAGCTTGTAATGTAAGGTTAGAGTGAGGGTTACAAAAAAAATGTAGGATTCAAATAAAGCAAGAGAACTTAAGTTTGAGCACTAATAGAATAAATAGAGCATTCTCACAATCATCTCTTCTCAATCATTGTAAATCTCTCAACATACATCTCTTTATTGTACTTTCAAGTATCTCTTTCTTTACTCCTCTATTCGGTAGGTCAGACATCTTTTTTTTTTTTTAAAAATATTCATACATTTTCAACTGCTTTTGTGGATGACTCTCATCGGCCTTTTCTTGTTGGTCACAAAGTAGACGAGTTGACTTTTCACACCCCCAAACTTATGATTTTGATAGTATTGCTATAATTACTTTACTTGTATACATTCTACCTCTCTTGCCTTTCATGCTCTTGTGAGTCAGTGACTTTGTGTAAACTTAGTTCTCTTGAAAGGTAAGGATATCAGTGTTTCAGCTCAATTAAGGTAGGGAATATGAGGTTTACAAGAAAGAAAAATATAAGGCCAAAATATATTTCAATAAAGCTCAAAGGGGCGACTAGAGATAAAGAGAATAAACAAGTAAGCTTGAAAGGCTCAATCAGTCTAAAGAATGTCTTAATCATTTCCCCAGCAAATTCACCTACAGAAATTTTAATTATAATCAACTTCAATCATATTCTTATCATAGGCTTTTTATTCATCAAACCATACTATTTTTATCATCATCATTTTTATTTTTATTTTTATTATTTTTTACTTTTTAGAAAATAATATCTTTTTCCCCCAAACTTAAATATCACATTGTCCTCAATGGGAAAAAGGAAGAGAAACTAAAGCAGAGAATGAGAGAAGGTAAGAGATGCTCCCTTGATTTTGTCCAGTTCTATAATTTGAATATTTTCCTTGAAGGTGCAGTCGTGTACTTCTTGGAGATCTCCTTACCTCTTCGTTCCTGCAAAATGAAAGACAAGGAATAATATTAAGCAAAAATAAAAATGAATAAAAAAAAAAACTTGGGTTGCCTCCCAAAGGCGCTTTATTTAAAGTCTATAGCTAGACATTGTCCTCTCATCATTTATTATAGGTGAGATTGAGGGAACACTTTTTCGAGTTAAAGTCTCCATCCATATAGGGTTTTAGTTTTTGTCCATTTACTTTAAATGTGCCTTTCGTCTCATGATAGACTTCAACTGCCCCATAGGGAAAAACACGGGTCACCATAAATGGTCCCGACCACTGAGAGCATAGCTTTCCTAGGAAGAGTCGAAGTCTTGAGTTAAATAATACCCGACTTCGAATTCCCTTCTTAGAATATGCTTATCGTGCCATATTTTAATTTTATTTTTGCAAATCCAAGCATTCTCATAAGCATCATTGCGGAACTCATCCATCTTTTTGATTTGCAGTATTCTCTTCTCGCTAGCTGCTTGTAAATCAAAGTTCAGTGTCCTCATCACCCAATAGGCTTTGTGCTCTAGCTCCACAGGTAGATGGCAAGCTTTTTCATAAACGAATCGATAAGGTGACATCCCGATCGGTGTTTTGATTGCTGTCCGATAAGCCCATAGTGCATCATCTAACCTTCTCACCAAGTCTGTCCGAGAGACAGTCACGATCTTCTCCAGTATGCGCTTCAGCTCCTGATTAGACACCTCGACTTGACCGCTCGTTTGAGGATGGTATGGTGTTGCCACGTGACGGGTAACTCCATACTTAGTCAATAGCACTTCAAATTGGCGATTGCAAAAATGCTTTCCACCATCACTGATTATGGCCCTTGGAGTGCCAAATCGAAAAAAAATGTTCTTCCGTAGGAAATTCACCCTGACCCTCGCATCATTGGTTGTGATGGGGACCGCTTCCACCCATTTGGAGACATAATCTACAGCCACTAGAATAAATTTATTAGAATATGAAGATGGAAAAGGACCCATGAAATCTATACCCCAAACATCAAATAATTCAATCACTAAAATATTGTTTAAAGACATCTTATGTTTTCCAGAAATGTTGCCAACCCTTGGACAATGATCACATAAAGTAACAAAATTAAAAGAGTTTTTAAAAATAGTCGGCCAATAAACGCCGCATTATAAAACTTTTGATGTTGTTTTTGCTCCACCAAAGTGGCCGCTCGCTTCCAAAGAGTGGCAGTGTCTGAGTATGCTCTCCATCTCTTCCTCGGGTACACATCTTCTGATTATCTAATCCGCACAGTGCCGATATAGAAAAAGTTCCTCCCAAAAATAATATTTCAAGTCGGAGAAGAACTTCTTCTTTTGTTGAGATGTCATCACGGTCGGGAGCATTTTGGACACCAAATAATTTACCATGTTGGCATACCATGGAACAACTTGTATAGCCTTAATTGCTCATCTGGGAAGGTCTCATTAATTGGAAAATTCTCCTCGCTAGCTGCCTCTTTAAGCTCAAGGCGAGATAAGTGGTCGACCACTACATTCTCGGTACTTTTCTTTCTCTTATTTCCAAATCAAACTCTTGTAGTAGTGGAATCCATCGTGACAGTCTTGGTTTGGCATCCCTCTTTGAAAACAAGTATTTAAAAGCCGAGTGATCAGTGTAGACGACCACCTTTGAACCTATCAAATAAGAACAAAATTTGTCAAAGGCAAACATAGTTGCTAATTATTCTTTTTCAGTAGTAGCATAATTCAGTTGAGCTTCTGTTAAGGTTCAACTTGCATAATAAATAACATGAAAATTTTTATCTTTTCTCTGCCCCAAAATAGCTCCTATAGCATAATCGCTAGCATCACATATTAATTCAAAAGGTAAATTTCAATCCGGTGATACAATGATAGGTGCTGAAATTAATTTCTTTTTCAATGTTTCAAAAGCATCCAAGCATTCAGCAGAAATTCAAACTAAGTATCTTTAATCAACAGAGTGCATAGAAGTTTAGTAATTTGAAAAAAATTCTAGATAAACTGATGATAGAACCCGGCGTGACCCAAGAAGCTCCTCACACCTTTCACATTGGTCGGTGGTGGGAGTTTGTCAATAACTTCTATCTTTGCTTGGTCGAACTCAATTCCCTTGAAGGAAATGCGATGGCCGAGCACTATTCCCTCATCGAACATGAAGTGACATTTTTTCCAATTTAAAACAAGATTTGTCTCCTTGCTTTGCAAAACCAAGGATAAATTATATAAGTAGTTATCAAAAGAGTGACCAAAAACCGAAAAGTCATCCATGAAGACTTCTAAAAATTTTTCCACCATGTCTGAGAAAATGGACATAATGCATCTTTGAAAAGTGGCTGGCGCATTGCAAAGACCAAAAGGCATGCACCTATTGCAAAAGTGCTGTAAGGATAGTTGAAAGTAGTCTTCTCTTGATCCTCGGGTGCAATGGCTATTTGATTGTACCTGGAATCTTCATCTAGAAAACAGTAGTAGGCGTGGCCGGCAAGTCTTTCTAGCATTTGATCAATAAACGGTAAGGGAAAATGGTCTTTCTGAGTTGCATCGTTTTGTCTTCGATAGTCTATGCATACTCGCCATCCCGTGACCATCCTTGTCGGTATGAGTTCATTGTTGTCATTTTTTATGATAGTTAACCCTCCTTTCTTTGGGACGACTTGCACTGGACTTACCCATGCACTATCTAAGATTTGATAAATGATCCCGACATCTAAAAGCTTCAATACCTCTTTATGCACCACTTCTTGCATTGATGGATTCAATCTCCTCTGGAGTTGGATGATCGGTTTAAAATTATCCTCCATTAAAATCATATGCATGCAAATTGAAGGACTAATTCCTTTGATGTTCGAGATGGTCCTACCCAAAGCCATTTTGTGTTCCCGCAAGACTCTCAGCAACTTCTCTTCATCTACATCACTTAATGAATTGCTAATAATAACTAGAAACATAGAGTCATGGCCCAAGAAAGCGTACCTTAAATTTGATGGAAGTGGCTTGAGTTTAGGCTTGGGTGATGTTGGGCTGAGATGAGTGTAGCTCTTCCACTTTCAGTTTTATTGAAGGAGAAAGGAATGGTGTAGCTTCCAAATATTTCTCTCACTCCCTAACCTCTTCAACTTTGGATTCAATAGATGTAGAGTGAGTAAGACATACCTCAAGTGGTAGTTTTGGAAATTCAGCTCCATAAGTCTCGTCAGCCTCGACCATGTCTTGGTTGCTTATTTGAAACTAGGAATGTACCTCGGAAGGGAATTCCATAGATTTAAATACATCAAAAATGACCTGCTCCTCACTGACCCTCAAAACAAGTTTTCCTTTTTGGACATCAATTAAAGTTCTCCTCGTCGCTAGGAAAGGTCGGCCCAGTACCAAAGAGATCTTCTCGTCCTCTTCCATATCAAGTACAATGAAGTCGGCAGGAAAGATGAACTTATCAACTTTCACCAGTATGTCCTTAATGAGTCCTCTCGGGTATTTGATAGATCTGTCCGCCAACTGTAGAGAGATGGTGGTCGGCTTTACTTCTCCAAGACCTAGTTTCCTAAAAACAGAGAGAGGCATTAGATTAATAATTGCCCCTAAGTCACATAAAGTTTTATCAAAATAGGAATTTCCCATAGTGCAAGGGATCATGAAACTCCTTGAATCTTTCAACTTAGGCGACAACTTCTTTTGTAAAATTGCACTGCTCTCCTCAGTCAGCATCACAGTCTCATGCTCCTCCAACTTCTGCTTATTTGATAGCATATGTTTCAAAGATTTTGCATATTTAGGCATTTGCTCTAAGGCTTCAATGGGAGGAATATTAATATGCAATTGCTTAAATATACTCAAAAATTTAGAGAACTGATTATCAATTTTATTTTTCTTTAATCTTTGCCGAAAAGAAATTGGTGGATCATAAATTGAAGCAGAATAAGTTTCAGAAGTAAACTCTCGGGATTTCTTGGATTTTGCAGCCCCTTTATTCTCTCTAGTCTTCTCAACTTGCTAGTCGGTCGCCTGCGAATCGGTTTCTTTCACCTTGTCCTCGATTTCCTTCTTCTCAGTCTCCATATTTTCAGTTTCTACATCTCGCTCGGTACCTTCTGTTTGTGGCTGGTCATATGTCTGCCCACTTCCCAATATTATGGCTTTGACATGCTCATTTGGATTGGTTACAGTGTTGCTCGGTAAAGTCTTTGTTGTCCTCTCGATAAGCATTTTGGAGAGCTGACCGATTTGTGCCTCAAGATTGTGGATGGATGTCGAGTTGTTTTGGATCACCATATCAGTCTTTTGCATGTAATGCATGAACATATCCTCAAGTGCCGGCTTCTTCTCTTGCTGTGGAAACTGTTGAGGTGGTCTAACTGGCCCTTGGTTATTGTTCCATGAAAAGTTAGGGTGATTTCTCCATCCGGGATTGAACGTGTTTGAATAAGGATTGCTTTGACGTTGGAAATTGGACACGTAGTGAGCTTGTTTTTTACTCGGTTGGACAAAAGGATTCCCCACTTGGCAATCTACACTTGAATGATTTCCTATGCAATGATCACAAACAACATTAGTTTGAATAGCTTTAACGCTCATCTTACCTAGTTATTGTGAAAGATTTGCCATCTGCGCTGCCAGTGTGGTAATAGAATCAAGTTCAAGAACTCCAGCCTCCTTTATTGGTATTGCTCTCTCCACAGACCATTGATAATTGTTGGACGCCAAATCATTCAGAAGTCCATAGGCAGGTTCATGGGTCTTACTCATTAATGTTCCTTTAGCGGCCGTATCAACCATAGATCGATTTGTAGGTCCCAAACCATTGTAGAATGTCTGTACTTGAAGCCAGGCGAGGAGGTCGTGATGTAGATATTTGCGCAATAAGTCTTTGTATCTCTCCCACACCTCATACAATGATTCACCCTTAAATTGGGCGAAGGGAGTAATATCATTCCTTAATTTCGCTGTCTTGGCCGGAGGGAAATGCTTTGCTAAACAATTTTGTGCCAACTCATCCCAGGTGGTGATGATGCTGGGCGCGACAAAGAATTCAGCCAAGTTTTTGTTTTTTCCCTAAGTCAAAAAGGAAAAAGTCTCAATTAGATTGCATCATCTGTCACTCCGTTGTGTTTCAAAATATCACAAATTTTTAGAAAATTTGCAATATGGACGTTAGGATCCTCTTGTGACAGCCCCCCAAATTGGATGGTTTGTTAGATCATTTGAATGATGGCCGGCTTGATCTCGAAGTATTGGCTTGTATAGTTGGTCGCCTTATTTTGGTTGTCACCCCATTGACCGAGGGCATCGCATAGTCTCTTAACGCCTTGTGCTCCTGGTCGGTCATATTAACTTTACAGGCAGTGGCCTCTTTCTTTTTCTCTTTATTGATCCGACGTAAAGTCCTTTCAATCTCGGGACAGGAGCCAAAAATCTTTTTTTTAATAAAATAAAATAAAATCCAAAGTAGTAAAAATCTAACTGGTATCAATATCAATAACAAATAACTATTCCCCGACAATGGCGCCAAAACCTTATTCGCTTTGAAATATAATATGCAAGTGCACAAAATGGTAACAAGAAGTAAAGTGTTTTAAAGAAAACGGTTATCGAGCCCATATGGAATAATTATGCTATTGAGTATTGAAATTGGGTAAATTAATTACTATTTGGAAAATTGAAATTTGAAGAATAATTTATCTAAATTAAACTAAAGAAAAGAACATTAAAATTAAGATTTTAAAAATAATGATAATAGATCTAGAGCGTTTAACTTCACCTAGCAAATCCCACACAGTTTATTCTTCCTTGTTATAGAATCTCAATTATCCCAAATTGATGATAAAAATTCCTTAATTATTCAACATTTTCTCTCGAATAATACCAAAAATATCTCCAACTAATAACTCCATATTTCTATGTGAATTTAACTAATTGGATACTCATTAAGTTCTTTGGATTTTTTTTGAAAAATCACACTAGTAACGGTAAAGCATCTCTGCTTTCGCTTAACTAATGGTGTTTAATCCTAGAGCTTTAATCACAAATCACCTCTCGGTTTCATTGTGATTCAATAGATCGAACAATAGTTAGCTAGAAAATTGCAAGCATTAAGAACAAGAATAAATACTCAATCATGGAAATATTGAAAATAAAATAATTTAGAATATAAAATATGTGTTCAGTGCTAGGCTACATCTAAGCTCTAGAAAATAGAATTAGTTCATAATGAAATTAAAAAGAAAATGAATAAAACTGGTATTCTTTGTTGAAGTCGATTGATGAAGCATTTGGCTCTCACCTCTGCCCTCCAGTTCCGCCTCCTCGAAAGAACACTTCAAAAATAAAAATTGGAACTCTAAACTTAGACTCATACTCTAAAACATAAAAACTCTTAACTCTGATTCAGAACTCGAACCCTCTATTCATCCCACAAGTCGAGATTAAATAGATGTTAAAATTCAAATTTGGAAACAAGATAACTGCGGCTACAATCTAGCCTAAGAACTTGGAAAATAATTTCTAAAGATAGATGTTAACATAAAAGGAAATTATCCCAAGCATATCAAAATTATCTAAAATGGAAGATTAAAAAAAAATCTAAAATGGAAGATTCAGTGATATGTGGCTTGAATTGTGGAGTTCGGGAGGATTTAGTCGCCAATAGATTTATTTTCGAATTCAGAAGACCGGTCAGATGTCGTGTGTGCTGAAATATAACTAGCAGGCATGGGGGTCACAAAGAAACGAGTGTGAAGATCACAAATAAATAGGCGTGGATGTCGCAAATAAACGGGCGTGGAGGTCACAAAGATCACACGGTCCTCTCCTTGCCTACCAAGTGGAAAGATTCCCGACCGGGATAAAAGACTCCTCTTGCCTTTTCTAGTTATTGCCCATGATGTCGTTTATGTTGGTCTTTTTAAGTTGGTCGTTAGCTAGTCCCCCAATCTAACCGCCTAGGGCCTTGTCTTCGCACCTTCTAGTCGCGAGTTTCCTCGCCTACCAAGAGGTAAGTCTTCTCGCCCAAATCTCATCGGCTCTCTTCAGATCTCGCTGCCTCTCATTGGTCTGGATCCGTAGTCTCTTCTTTTGTACCAAAATGCTCTCTTTTTGCACTAAATCTTCCCATTCCTTCAAATCCAAGAAAATAAATAAAAATATGTAGAAATAAAATAAAATTAATAGTATTGAAGGGAAAATGACACTTTTCATAAATAAAAGAGTGATAAAAATCATATAAAAATAACACTTATCACATATTGCTGGTTATCATTAGGTGCATTGCATCTTATCTGTCATGTATGAGGGGTAGGTAACCTTATGTTGCATATCCTGGCATTTCAGTTTCTGTCAAATCCCAACCAGGGGCTGGGGGCACCACACTGACCTTGGAGACAAAATATACTATCCTCAAGTTTATTGTACTTTTTTTAGCTCTCCCTAACAAGAGAGGAATGGTAGTGAAGAAAAAAGATGAGGTATGCTAGTATGCAGATATCTTTAAAGTTGGACTATGCCTCCCCTCATTTTGGTTGTGAGGAGCTTTGGGCACTTCACTTGTCTCTTGCTCAACTCTTACAAAATGCTTGGAGGATTGATGGCCTTTGTGGTGCCCTATCCTTCGGTGAAAGACTTGGAGAGGATCCGTGGTGCCAAAGGTGTCAGCCAATCGACAACACCAAGGTTTGAATCGGGTTAGGCATGCAATACTCACTAGGAAATTCACGTATAAGGAAATAGATATCTGGTTTACTAGAAGTCTAACATAAGGTTTTAGTCTGATGGCTAAACGTAATAGTACCAGACGTCTAAGAAAAAACCATAAATGCATTCTCAAAATATCCAAGAATCATTTCATTCCTTACAAAATTATATAGATGTCCAGATATTTGATTCGTACACCTAAAATAAGGCTGACTGAAAACATATGGTCACGTGACTAATATTTACAAATACAACTCCCATGAAAGGATGTGTTTTATAGTAGAAAACAGGCCTACCACCTATTGCTTGGGCTGGGTTGGCTGCTCCTCCTTGGATATCACTCTAGGGTTTACTTCTGCATCAAAGTCTATAGTTTTGATATCGAAACCGTAAGCAGGTTAGGTAGCTATGATAAGACTGCTAATGAGAAACAATGCTCGTGAATATGCAAGGAACATTTTCGTGTAATGAAATGGGTGAACATGTGTATTAATGCATGGCAGGGAATCACCCTATCAGTCAAACACATTTATGGAAGCATAATGAGGAATCACCTTTGAGGAACTACCCTCTACAAAAAAAACTATATGTAATATGTCTATATATATTATACATATGTTCCCCAACATAGGCCGACTCTCACACAAAGATATACATGCTACACGGAGGAGTCTCTACCCTACCAAAGTATGCATATGCCTAAATTCCATAACATCCTTACACAAAGTTTACCCCATCCATTGGCACTATCTTAGAAGCTAATGTACCTCACTACTTTGAAGTCACTTGCTTCCTTTGAATAATCTAGGTCCAAGGGGTCTAAGGTGTTTACAATCTCAAAAGTGAGATTTTGGCTTTTTCCTTAAGCCTTTTATAACATGAGTTCATTAGGCGTACTTCTAACTTACGACGTGCTTGAATATTAGTCCTTTAGTCTCGATCGTACCACTGCAGGATGCCAAAGATAGACTGGCAGTGTATGGTTCACATGTCCTTACGGCCTGCCTTAAGACCAATCCTTAGTCTCTCTTCGAGTGAGGGTCTCCCATGTGGCATTGGACCATACCTCTGGGTTCAGATGAACCATGTAAAACACTGCCACCTTCTGAGCTTTCCATGTAATCCCGTAAAGCTCGCATGTCAGCAAGGGTGATGGACCGTTGCTTGCCTTAACCTCTTTCTTGGCCTTCATGATTTGGGCAGCCTTTCTAGCTCACCTGCCACAAGGTGAAAAGTCTTTTATCACCTCGCGTTGGGATGTGTCACAGGCTTTCTACACATATGTTGGACTAGCTACATTATGCAACACCTGCCACTATTTGTTACCGCACTAATGAAGTGGCTGCTCATCTTTAGCTTCCACTCACACTTTGTTGGTGTTTTGCCCCATTACAACCTTGAAGAAAGCCAATAATTCCATTTCCAAACTTCTCATGGATGAGTTTCTTTATTTTTAGAGGCTTGTAGCCCAATCGAATGGTTCTTTGGGTTCCAATCCCATTTTGGCAATTTGGGACTTTATGTTGTCTAGAACTAGGAGTAGAATCTAGGTTTTTCTTTGCTTTTGGATCGGGTTGGGAGTTTCAACCGATGGATTCTTCTTTTGTTTCTCATTAGGTTGGTATATTCTGACGTCTACATCTAAACAAATGTAAGCATCTAAACTTTGCATTCCACATATTTGATGTTTGCTTTCTATTGCGGTATTCATTTTTTGTTTTATTCTCATGCCCTGCTTTTGTAGTGCTTAGCTTGACTACGAAGTTTTCTGATGAAGTGAATGTTCAAGTAAAAAAGGTTATTGAGTGGGCACAGAGGAATGAGAATTTATGCATTTGTGAGGTTCTTGTGTCTAGTGGATTTTCTATTACAACCCCAACTTTGTAAAGTTTCTATTTTATGAAATTTAGGGTTTCTCTAGATTTAGGGTTTCCTCTATATAGAAGGTAGCCAAGAAGTTGAACCTAGGCTTGCAATATCATAGATGGATCAAGGGAAATGGGTAATGCGAAATCAGGCAATAAGGCAAAGGTCATAAGAGTATAGGAAAGTATAGATCTTTCGAGCTATGATCTTAGGGCTTTAGAAAGTTTCTAATGTGAAATTAGAATTTGAGTTCAAGTATGTACCTAGATCTGGACGAGAGACTGGAATGCCCAATAGGAGGAGGCCTAACCCATTAAAGGCCTAATAACAATCATGACTTATTAAAGTCCCAAAGGAGGCCATGCCAATTAGGCCTAATAGGAGGCTAGGACCATAGATGGACAAGCCCAAGTGTCATCCTAGCCAATGTCCATGAGAAGTAAATGAAAACCCAATCCAATGAGCCCTAGCCAAAATTCCAATCACGTGGATCAACTCCAAGTCACACCCAATCATCTAAGCCTACTCAAGAAACAACTCCTAAGGCAAGTAAGACTCAAACCTACACTTAAACTCTTCTCTTAACCCCAAAACCCTAAGGCTGTCGCACTCCCCATTAAATTGTACACCAAGCTCTATTTATACACTACTCGAGAGCCATCTTCCATCACTTTGAACTCCAACTTCTCTTTTCCCCAAAAGACACACCCCTCTCTATATCTTGGCAGAGAACCGAAACCTACACCTCCATCAACCTCATTGCCACACCACCTTTCAACCCTAGCATCAAAGTTCAAGCGCCCTCAAGTTAGCCCAAACTATGGAGAAAGTCATCCTTCTAGGCAAATCTCTTCCATTTGGCTTAAAAATGTATGCTCAGATTTAGTGTTTATAGCAAGACGACTTCAAGTTATATCATGGCATGATGGTGTGTTACCAATCGGTCTGGTTCTTCTAGAGTTGGTCAAGAGTGCCATTTTAAGCCATGGACCTCGAAAGCTATTTTTAAATTGAGTTGAATCATTTATATTGTTATAGAATTTTTAAAGCTCAAAGTTATTATAAATGGGGGCATTTTTTATATGATGGAACCAAACCTAGTTTTAAATTAAACCTCTTTAGTTTGGGAGCCCAAAAATAAAAAGGTTTTTAGTAATTCATTTTTACATGATTTTATTTCTCTTCGAAATATTTTCTAAATTTTACCATTTGAATTAATGTAGAGAGGTCTATTTATTCGGATTAAGAATAAAAGTTTTAAATACTTAGACCATTTCCCCTTTCCATTTTAATTATTTTTCTCTTCCCTTTCTCTTATTTTCATTTATTTCCAATGGTTTTATCACAACCATTTATTTAACATCTTGTGTAAGCCTACCAGAAATTCAATGGATGAATTTCTTTAGGCTTTAGGAACATCGTGAAAACCTCTAAAAGGTTTAACGAATCGAGCAATCAATTTAGACTTTTTGATTATTTGGGATTTTATGATACAATGTTTATTTTTGCCTTTTTGGAAGTGAATTGTAACAATCGAGATAGTGCCATGTGATACCAAATCACTGTGTGAGTTGTCCAAATCAGTCAAGACAAGTTTTATTTGGACACTTGGCAAGATTTTAGCAAAATTTGTGAATAGTGTAGGACACTTGGCACTAAGAAGAACCATGAGATGAAAATGTGAATTAATGGAAGGAAAATCAACCAAACACTTTATGGCAAATCAAAGAGGGTTACAGCCTTAGTGAAACCATTGAGATCCAATTGAAACCCCAAAAACAATGGTGGAAGCTGAAACCCTAAATCATTTTCCCAAACCCTATTTTTGGGCAATTTTAGCCTAGTGATTAATCACTTGATTAAATCACTAGCATATGCTATTAACCACTCAAATTCATGTCATTACACCCTTATTTATTCTTTCATATCTTGGTAATTTCATTGGATCAAGAAAATTTAGATTTGGACTTGTTAGAAATCGAAACTCTAACCAAACCCTCTTTATGCATTAAAGTGAGGCCCAATCAGTTAAGGCCGATTAAAGCCCACCGAAAATAATCACCCAAGCATTGCTTCTTTAGGAAGTTTCCCCCACTTCCCTAGGTGTACTATGGCTGCCATTGTCAGCCCAAATAGTAGCTGATGGGAGGCCAAACTGTCACGCAGCTTCAAGCCAATACTCCCGCATATTAATTGTTTTGCATTGAGTCTAGTTTCCAATGATGTATTTTTTGGGATTATTCATGGATTATTGATTGGTGAAAAATTATTTTGAATACACAAAGCTCATACGGGGTGACAGTTTGGATGATCTTGTGAGATCTTTGATTTTTGATGAACTTTTTGTTAAAGTTAGGACTTAATATTGATATGATGAAATATTAACACATTTTTATATATTTTATGAGTTGATCCAAAGCATGTTAGAATTTTTATTAAAGAGTTATGCATATTTTCATGTTGAAACCGGAACACACAAAACAATTTCTACTTTGAAGTTATGAATTTTGTCTTAAGACCTAGTCCAATGGTTATGAAATTCTTATATTTTCTTAAGAATTTTATTTAGATGTTAAGATTCTTGTTTTGAAGAGAGTTGGATTAAATAACTGCTAGAAGCATGCTTTGCATGAAAAGGTTTGGTTATGTCTCAATATTGAAACTTTTGGGTCTACTTGAGGTTTTTATGAAAGTTTTTCCATATGATTTTAGGTTTAATGTTAGGATCATGTTTAGGACTTGACTATGAAGTATATAATTTTATTTATTGAAGGTATACTTATGAAAGTTTCGAATTTAGTATAGTTGATCTAAGTCAAGAACATGTGTTACTCAATTTGGACTTAGTGAGGATGCCGATTGGTTTGATGATCCTTTTGTGATTTTGATTGATGTTCAAGCATATTTATTACTTAGGCTTGATTTATACACATGTTAAGAGTGTGTTCATGAAATTTTGGAGTCATTGGAGTGTTTATTGGAAAGGTGATAGACCAAGTATATCAAGGAGTTGTTCTATTTGTTTAAGACCTAGTATTTTTGACACTATTCTTGACATGAGGAATTTAGTTTTTTTTAATATGATTTTTTTTTAATGTTTTGGTATGATATTAGAACCTAATATATGATTCTTAGTGTTGCAAGAATTGGCTTAAGTATACGGTTTGAGACTTGAAAGAAATGAAAAATAAATTCAAGATTTTTGGCCTTATTATGTTCTGCCTAATGCTTGGTTTGAGTAGTTGTACTTTGTATTAAATTTTTCTGATTGTATTTTTGGACTTTGAATAAAATTTACATGAGAAATGAAAATTTTGGTACCATTTGGAATTCGTATGTGAAATCTTTAATTTATAGTAAAATGGTCATTTTTCACATGTAAAGAGGTAAAATGGCAAATTTTGCCATGATTTAGTGAGTTTTGTATCATCAGTGTTTAAAGGGATATTTTAACCCTTAGAATTCTCTCATTTTGGTTCATGTTATTTTCCCACTACTTTTACATACGTTATGCTACAGTCACTATAAGTTGACCTCTAACTTACCTTCAAGATATTTGTGTATGTGTGGTGGTAAGAAACTATTATTCAAGTTCATTATGCTTATTATAAATGTTATGTTATGTTATGCCATGCCATGATTTACTTCAAGTACATGTTTACGTGTTACATGTCATGTTATGCCATGCCGTGATTTATTTCCAGTACATATTTACCTGTTATACGTCAGGTTATGCCATGCCATTTGTCACACGTTCATGTCACGTTGTTGTCCCATGCTTATAGTTTGTAATGAAAATTATTTTCATGAGTCAGTGGAGTCTGTTATATTTATCATGACCCGAAGCGTTAGATTGGGGCATCATCCTAGTGGAATTCCATTGTTTAAGCTGGATTGTTTAAACTGGTGTGAAATTCCCTAGATTGACAAGATAAAGTGTAACACCCCGCCTAAATAGGCCCTTATGCCTTGACCTTAGTAGCCTTAATCCTAGTTAATTAGGAGTTGAGCTATTCTAGAATAAGAATAATTTTGGACATTTGAGTTGGCAAGAGGACCATATACTTTGGATTTAAGTATTATTAGGAGATTCTAGTGCAATATTGACTTTTGAGGAAAATGAAATTCTTAGAAGTTGATTGGAGAAATTTTAGTGATTTATTAATTTTGAGGACAAGAAGCCAAGAGGCCCATAAGAGAATGACACATGGCACATTGGATGGTTGCCACAACAATGGGTTAAGCAATTTGGGTAAAATTCTTGATGGATTTAGGAAGGCCCAAGAGATTGGTTTATTAAGGGCCCATGCTTTTTGGGTATAAAGGCTTAGGGAGACACTAAGGCATTAGGCCAAACTTGATGGACACTAAGCCTAACTTGATGGACATAAGACTTTAGGCCTCCAACGCACTAAGGATGCGATGGGCGAAGGTTAAGATGTTAAAAAGACCATAGGCCCAACTTGAGAGATATAAAGTTTTAAACCTTTCTTGAAAGACTCTAAAATAGGCTCAATGAAAAGGACATAAGACTATTGGGCTAACTTAGTAAGAGTGGAGGTATTAGGCTCTTAATTATGGGTTAATTACTTACATTAAGGTTGGTAGTGTGATTAGCGTTAATCATGGTGTTTAGTGTAATAAGCTAAGGATTAGAGAGGCAAGCCTATTAGTAATTTTGGTGAGACTTTTAGGACTTTAGAGCATTCATGGTCCAAGCCCAAGAAAACTTTGAACCAAGCCTTAAGGAATTCAAGACTAGTTATGGCCCAACTATAAGGAAGGCATAAGACCTTTGGGCCAAACTTGGTATAGAATGGACTCATGGCCCAATTAGGCCAAGTCAAATATTTTAAAGCCTAATTTAGTGGATCTTGAGATTTCTTTTTAACCCTACAAATCTGTGAAGTGAGGCCTTCTCATTCAAAATCCAAGATCCCTTAAACCATGAGTCCATTTATTTAGCCCTTTTAAGCCCACATGACCCAAAACCATGTTTGGGCTTATTTCACCATGCAAGACCAAAAGTCCAGTACACCATACCATTGGTTTCCTTAAGCCCAAATCACACTCAAAGTATCCAAATTAAGTTTTGAAAATTGGCTAAGGCAATTAACCATCATACTTGAGGTTAGTGCACTTTAAGCCATGCTTTGAAGCTTAATTGTGCTTAATCTTTTCTTTAACTTTTTAATTCAAATTTTATTGAATTAATACTCCCTTAAACCTTGATTAAGACCCTATTAATGACCTAGCTAAACCATCCCACATGTCATTATGAAATTACATAACAAGCCCAAACCATGCTTCAATCGGTTTTGTGCATTGCCCTTTGTAATGCTTGAAATTTTTTGCCCTTGGTCCCAACATTTTTGTGTTTTTTCTCAAGGTTAATATGGTTCTTAAATGCCTCATGAGACCCTACCAAAGTCACTTTGAGCTTTGGACGAAATTACTTGCACAAACCAATTCCTTGAACCAAACCGGGTGCACCTTGGTTTAGTTTGTGTTGTAACTGATTGAGTCAAGTTTGAACCAGCCTCCTACCATGGTTTGCACCACCACCTCATGCCACCTCCTTCTCCACCCAATAACCAAGAAGTCCCATGACCATCATGAAGGATTTTGACTCATTTTTGCTGTCCAAAATTATCCAAAACTGAATTGATTTTCTGCCACCACAAAACCACCTCCATCCACCTGTTTTCAAGGGTTGTTTGATGGTTTTTCTGCCACCCAAATGATGCCCCACGACCAGAACTACCTTCTAGCATCAATGTAGCAACTGTGGAGAGGAAATTAGGCCATTATTCCCCCTGCACAAGCTGGCCTAAGCTCATGTAAGCAAATCTGGAAATTTTCCAGATTTGAGCACCTCCCACTTCACCCAATCACCAAGCACCCAAGCCAACACCTCACCCCTTGGCCTCCTATAAATACCTACCTCCACTTCTCATTTCACTCACACCACAGCTCCAAGTTTTCTCTTGAGCCTTGAGAGCATTTCCCCCCTCTTAGAGATCAAAGAGTGCAAACCAAGTGAGTTTTGGTGAGTTCTTGAGTGTTCTTGTGTAAGGCAGTCTAGAGTGCTTTGAAGACCACGAAATTTGTAAATTTTCTTCCTTTTGATCTTAGATAGCATTTCAAGCTTTGTTTCCAAGTGTTGGTTCGAAATTTGGTTGAGTTTTGAGAAGGTTATGATGCTTAATGTAAAACCGGGTCAATTAAAGGAAGGTTTGAATGATTGAATGTTTTAAATAGAATATTATCTATGGAATGTACTAAGCATGATTTTATATGATCTATGATTATCCTAAAATGATTATGGAAGGTTAAATTTGTGGTTAGAAGCATGCCATGATAGGTTTTAAATCTATCTTGTTTTGATCTTCAAGCATGGATCTGTTTTAAGCATATTGGTAATTAAGGATTTTTTAGCTTTGATTAAGTGTTGGGATGAACTTTATTACTCAAGGATTAGGCTTAATAATGTCCCTAAAGATGTTAGTGATCATTAGTGATTAAAGAAAATTTTATATGCATGCATTCATAGGGATCAATAGTTGAAAATACACATAGGTATCAACTAGGATGCATGCCACGGGTTGGGACTAATTGGACAAGTTCTACTTTGAATTTTTAAAATCCAAGGTCATAGATGGTTTTAAAATACCAAAAATATGTAGTCCATAAAATTTGGTTAAATTTGGAGTTCGTTTACAATTAGTGAAAATTTAGGGCTTAGATGGCAAGTTTTGAAAGTCAAGGAATATTTTTGTAAATACTCAATTTTTGGAGCATTTTATTTTGAACCTATCCATAAGAGTATTAACCCTAACTTAGTATACACATGATTTACACAGCTACGACGCTAATTTCAAAATTTTCTGAAAGTTTGTAAGTTGGCCTCTAACTTACACCTTGATAGATTATTTATGAATTATTGATAAATGCTCATTTCATACTTCAGTTGTCATTTTTAGCATAAATTATCATGTTATCTGATATGTTGAGTGCATACCTACATGACATATGAAATTTTTATCATTTTTTCATATTACATTTATAAATATCATTTTTGCATGAAATTTATTACATACTCTCATGTCATGAGAAACATCTTTCAAAACATAGCATGAAAATCATTTTGTCACGACCCCAAAGGCCAGGATGTGGAATTATCCTGGTGGAACTCCTCCGTCCACTCTGGAGTGATTAATAATGGAGTGGTAACCCCTGGGTTGACGAAGAACAGTCAACAGGTTTCAAATGGGTTCTTTTAAAAGAACACCGAAGCGAAGTCAACATGTTATGAAACCTAATGCTGGTGGGTGTACACGTTATAAATTTTATGATGTTATGTTATAATTATCAATGCATTGAGAACCAGTCTATAGACAACGTAGTTTCAACATGAGTTGTACTACGATCAGCGGCAGGTACTCACAGTGCATATGGGGAACTGTGACGTTACTACACGTTATGTTATTAATTAAGATAATGATGTAAGTCTATGATGATTAAAGTTTATGATAAAATTTTTATGAAAAAGTTATGTTTTCTCAAAAATGATGACAAAATTACTTACTGAGTAAAAACCCGTATCTCCATATTTTTAAAAGATGTTAAGGAATCTGGATGGGAGACATGCATACTGATTTTTTTGCATCTCATGCATTGCATATTTATCATTTTTCATGATTGATTTATCTTTGTGTCAGTTAGTTGTTTAACTTACTGAGATTTCGAGTAAATCTCACCCTTTTATGGGACCACTATCATTCCACTAGGAATGATAGAAGTTATGTCAGGAATTGACCAGGACAAGATTGATGGAGCACTGGATCCGCATGATTGAGGAGGAGCTAGATTTTGTGAGGAAACTAGATTTAATTCTGATGCTTATAGCCCGAGTCCTTCATGCTTTAGATCGCAAGAAGATGATGATATGACTTTGTATATAAGTCTATGCTACATTGATATTTTGAACATGATGATTTTCTAATGAAGTTGGGATGTTTCTAGTTATTCTGGCATATCTTACATTTTAACCTTTTATTTCCGCTACGATTATTGCATACTGCTAGTTGCATACTAGGATGCATTGCATATTAAGTGTCATGAATGGGGGCATGTAATCTTGTGTTGCATGTCCTGACGCTCTAAATCTCTGTTCCATCCCAAGCGGGGATTGTGGGCGTCACATAAAAGTCAACAGGCTTCGAATGAGACCTAAGTAATTAGTTTACAGAGCAAACTTAGGCATAAACGCTGATGGTGCCCACCATAGTTTAATCATAGTTTATTGATCTACTCACAGCTGGTGTAGATACCTGAGATGTGATGCATACTGGTAGGGGTACATGGTTCTAGGGGACCCGTGTAGCATCCACATTTTATGTTTAATTAACTAGTTTATTGTTAAACAACATTCCAAGTTCATGTTCAGTTTCAATACATGTCAGTTTCAATTCATGTCAGTTTCAATTCACATCAGTTTCAATTCATGTCAATTTCAATTCCTGTTAGTTAAGTCGATGTCAGTTTTTAGCCCGTGCCAATTTTCAAGTTATATTAGCGCATGTCATGCTACTTACCAAGTCATGTCATGCTCATTCATGTTTACATCAACATTCATGTAATTTTTACTATCATGTATGCATATGTATACTGCTATTTTAAGTTGATTTTTAACTTGTTGCGATTGGTAATCAAATCTCAGTTGGTAGTCCTAACTATCACTCCCTCCGGAATGGTAGACCATGTGTTAGGACATGGAGGGCCAACAAAGGATCAACTAGACAAGGAGCTTATTACTTCAATTAGGCCCTGATGTGACGATGAGGAGCTTATTACTTCAGTCCTCCGGTTTCTAGATAGGATCATGGCTACCTTAGTCGAGTTGCGCGAGCGGCTCAACGAGCTAGCTTAGTAGTTATGCTTATAGTACTATATTTAAAGAGCTTTGTCTCCAGTACTTAGTTATGATACAATCAGGATGGACCAGTTTTGTATCATTATAGTTATTCGTCCGTTATGAAGTTATGAATCTTATGATGTTTTGGGATATAGTATCTGGTACAATGTTGGTTACTCAAAGAAAAGAAAATATCTACTTCATATATTGCATATTATTAGATGCATACTTCAATGCATTGCATATTTATCTATCATGAACGGGGGTAGGTAAACTTGTGTTTCATGTCCTGATGCTTCAAAGTCCTTCCGATCCTAAGCCAAATCTGAGGTCTTCACAGGGTGGTATTAGTGCAATACTTCTATGGGTTAAACCCACATGTCCCTAAGAATTGTACCAGAAATTAAGATTGAATTCTTAGACTTTCTTTAGTATTGAATTTCCTCAGTATAAGAGTTACTATGTGAATCTGATACACATACACATGTGTTTCAGGAACTAAAACATGATGTGTGGTAGAGTACCTCAGAATCCTGGTGGAGATGATAACCGAGAGGAGTAAAATCCTCCAATGAAAGGAGGGTAGCGTCTAGTTGAAGTTGTACGTTTGCTGATTGAAGTGCTAAAACATTAGCAACAGCAGTAAGTTCACGTACCTAGACCAGGAGTTTGGGGTTGCTCCTATGAGAAGTTTATGGTTCACCATTATCTTAAATTTTTTGGTAACAAAGGGCCCCTGTGGGCAGAAAGGTGGATTATTAATCTCAAAAGGGAATACGAGATCTACGGATGTGCGGAGAAACAAAAGGTACTACACACTAGGTACCTTTATCAAGGAAAAGCTAGCATTTGGTGGGGTACACGAAGGCAACTTTTAGCGAGGGAGCTTGGAACACTAGTTGCTTTGACTTGTGGAAGATTTAAGAAAGAGTTTGACAACATATTCTTTCTCGATTATGTCAAACAATAGAATGTGCAAGAGTTTGCGTCTCTGTCACAAGGTGGTTTAACTGTAGAACAGTATACTGCCAAATTCATATCATTAGGAAGGTTCGTGCCTCACCAGATTTCTAAGGAGAGGATGCAAGCACAAAAGTTCAAAGGAGGACTTAGCCAAGAATCTGCCGCCAAGTGGCTTTTCTTTGGTTTGACTAGAAGTTGGTAAACGTTGCTGCTATAGCAGAGACAACAATTAAGTCTGGCTACTCATATTAACACAGAAAGAATGAGGTCCATGCCATCTACTACAAGTGAAAGTGTTGAGAAGAAGAGATTTTTCACTAGCTCAGACAAGGGCAATGGAGTAGTGATGTGAAGGTAGATGCCATCTTCAGACCCGCAGTGTGTGAAGTTCAGCAAGTTTCACGTCGGAGAATGCCGTTCTGGTTACAGAGTCTACTTCAAATGCGCAAAACCTGGATACATGAATAAGGAATGTCCCTACATAGCACAGAGTGGTGGAGCTAGATACAACGGTGATAACAAGCTGAAGTCAAGGCTCCACATTCTAGCAAGAGTGTATGCATGTAACGCTAGGTGAAATTGATGCTGACGCTCTAGAGATAGAGGAGGTTGGTAACATCACTGGTATCTTCTAAGACATTGTGTCTTTAGATTAGTGTAGATGGTAGAACTGCTATTCATAGTAGTACTACCTTACTTCGATATTAGGAAACGTCAACCTGTTAAGGTCCACAGCTTATGCACAATTTTATTCTGGCGGTCTTTTGTGTCTACAACGTTTGCACAGATTTGTAGTTTGCAAATGAGCTACTACCTCATAAGGTTGTAATGACTATTCCTGACTAGAATAGGGTAGCTTGTACGCATGTAGTTAAGGAGTATCCTATTGTGATACAAAGTAGGACGTTAAAGGTTGACTTATTGGTGTTTGGTCAGATGGAGTTCGATCTAATTTTGGAGATGGACTAGCTATTCAAGCACTAAGCTAAGATAGAATGTTGGAAGAAAGAAGTAGTGTCTGAACCCCAAATGAAGATAGGATTAGTTAAAGCAGGCAAGTTAGTTAAGGCCACCCTTCCAATGATTTCAACTTTACCAGCCAGAAGGTGCATTGAGAATGGTGCCTCAGTCTTTCTAGCAATGGTTGTAAAGCAGTTAGCCAGGAATGAGGAAGTCTATGGGATACCTATAGTTGAAGACTTTCCTGAAGTTTTCACCTACGAGTTACCCGAATTACCGCCGGACAGAGAGACAGAGTTTAGTTGGAACCTGCAACGGCTGCAAAGCTCAAGGTGTAGTTGAAGGAACTGTTAGAGAAGTGATTTATTCATCCTAGTTCTTCGCCATGGGGAGAACTTATGCTATCTATGAAGAAGAAAGATGGTTCCATGAGGATGTGCATAGACTACAAGGAGTTTAACAAGGTGAAGATCAAGAACAAGTATTCGTTACCTCAATTGACAACCTATTGGATCAACCGCAAGGAGCATCGGTAGTTTCAAAGATCGATCTGCCATTTGGATATCATCAACGAAAGGTTAAGGAGAAGGATGTGCCGAAAACTGCCTTTAGGAAAAGGTACGACCACTACGATTTTTTGGTGATGTCTTTTGGGTTAACAAATGCTCCAGCTGCATTCATGGACATGATGTACATAATTTTCAGACCTTATCTTGATAGTTTTGTTGTTGTGTTCATCGATGACATTCTAATTTACTCAAAGAGTGAGGAGCATAGAAATAACTTATGGTGCTTACCTTACTCAAAGATCAGGAGTTGCATGCCAAACTTAGTAAGTGAGTTCTGGCTTCGTGAAGTAAAATTTTTGGGTCACGCGATTTCCAGTGGAGGAGTAGTAGTGGACCCTATTAGATTGAAGCAACAATGAACTGGAAGAGACCAACTAGTGTGCATGAGAGTCGCAGTTTCTTAGGACTGGTTGGTTATAATAGGAGGTTTGTGGAAATATTTTCTAGTTTCTGTCGACCACTTACTGCCTTAACAAGAAGAATGCAAAATTCATTTAGAGTGAAAGTGTGAGGCGAGTTTTCTCAAAAATTACTTATGACAGACTGGTACTTAAATTTTTGGAGTCTCATAAATCTTTTGTGGTGTATAGCGATACATCCATGGTAAGACTTGGATGTGGGCTAATGTAGGAAGGAAGAGTACTTGCCTATTGTTTGTTTCAACTTAAGTATCATTAGTAGAATTATCCTACTCATGACTTAGAATTAGTTGATGTGGTTTTTGCTTTGAAGATTTGAAGATACTGCTTGTGATGCCTCCAGCCCCTGTTTGGGATTGGACGGTAATTGAAGTATCGGGACATGTAACTCAAGGCTACATACCCCCATACATGACAGTTAATATGTAATGGACTGTTGTTAGCTTCTGTTCACTCTTCTACCTATATGGACATGGACATCCTCAGAGTTCCATCCTTCTTCTTAATAAACAAGACTGGTGCTCCCCAAGACAATGAACTAGGGCAGATAAAACCCTTTTCTAGAAGTTCCTCAATTTGAACCTTGAGCTCCTTTAATTCTGCTAGGGCTATTCGGTATGGTGCCTTATGCATTGGGGCTGTGGCCGGTTCAAGCTCAATCATGAATTTCGTCTTTCGATCCGGGGGTAATCTAGGTAAATCATCGGCAAAAAATCTTGGAAAGTCTTTTATCACTGGGATTCCTTGAACTCCCTTAGGTTCATTCGTCACATTTGTCATCATGACAAGATAGCGGTAGCTCTGCTTGTTAAGCTCTTCTTGACTTGTCCCGCTGTTACAACTGATGGATCTAACCATGTAACAGATCCTATCCTTTGTAGGTAAGTTGAAGACCCCTTCTTTTCCTCGACAGTCTATCTTAGCGTAATACTTTGACAACCAATACATTCCTAAGATCAGATCGAATTCCATCAGGTGGAAAACAATCAAGTCAGCGGTCAGACCCCCAACTTTCAATGGACAATTCTTAACTATCCAAGTGCATCCAACTATTCTTCCATCTAGAAGGCTACCAGAACTTTCTAACATAAAGGTTCACATCTAGCTCACATCGTTTCACACAACTAACAGAGACAAAGGATCTCAATGCTCCTGAATCAAACAAAGCACAAACTAGGTGTTGCTTCAATTTAACCTTACCAGTAATCACCCCCACGTCTGTTGTCTCGTCATCTTCCAGATCTACTTCTCCCGGTGTAATGGCATAGACCTTAGCCTTCATAGGGGTCTTTTCTCTACCATCTGGCGTTACTGCTCCTCCAAGCATGTTATGAAGACAATTCTGGATCATGTGGCCGATTTGACCACATTTGAAGCAAGCTCCCGTAGCCACTCAACACTCTCAGTTGTTCCTCTTGCACATCGTCAACAGGATGGTGGAGTGACGGGTGCTGGGTTCCCTACTACGACGCCTTTTCCTTTGTTTAGAGTAGCGGGACCTTCCTTTTCTCCATACTTCCTCTAGAAGAATAAGGCAATCCTCTTTTCCGATGTGCTTGGGCTTGAGCGATCAATCTTCGTTGTTCCGCTTTTCCTATCGAAGCCACATTGACCAGTTCTTGAAAATTCTCTATCCGCAAGCATGCTACTTAGTTTTGAATATGGTGCTGCAAACCATCTTGAAACTTCTTCACTTGCATCTTCTCCGTACCGATCAAATGAGGTGCGAATCTTTCCAATTCCATGAAACGAGCAGCATATTGATCGACCATCATGCCACCTTAGGTCAAGTTCACAAAATCTAGGGCTTTCTGCTGCTTGGTTGTCTCCAGAAAGAAAATATTATCGAACTCAATCTTAAATCGATCCCATGTGAGTGCAGCTAGATCTCCTAACTCTCGAGTCAGCAGCTGTCGTTTAGTGTCCCACCATATACCGACTTCTCCCTGGAGCATGCGTCTGGCATATTGGACCTTATGTTCCTCCGTGCATCCACTGATGTCGAAGGTTCTCTCCAAGTCCACAAGCCACTTATTAACCCTTAAAGGTCTGTTCCCACAAAATTAGGGTATCTATAAACTAAAAATTTCTCATACAGACGTCCTTGATTTCCTCTCTTGGCGGTTCTTGCCTAACGTTTTGCCCTTACGCTATCTGATTGCGCACTACTTTAGTCATCTGGCGAATAGCTTCTGCTATTGCCTGTCATCCTTCCAGTGGAGGGTTTCCAGCCTCCTGGTTTCTATGTCTCAGAGAAGTATCCTCAAGTTGGTTTCGTACCATGGTTCTTATTTTCTCCTGAAACGTACAAAAACCAGTTTAGGTTAGTCTCCTTCTTAGGGAAAGGATATGCAACCCTACAAATTGCATATGCGACCCTAACGCGTATCTTCCTTCTATTTTCACTTCCTCCAAGATCCAAGCCTATAGCTATATGACCCAAGCCTATAACTACAAATTTCAAACCTAGTTGGGTGGTACCATGTATTCCTAGGACAATGTGTGGGTTTATCCAGAGACGTAATTGCTCTGATACCATGCTCTATGGCGCCCCCCGCCCCTGCTTGGGATTGGACGGTGACTGAAGCGCCAGGACATGCAACACAAGGCTTCATACATGATAGATAAGATGCAATGCACCTATATATACAAGTAGTATGCAACAAAAAATTTAAAGTTCGTATGAAATTAGGCAACGCCGAAAGCAATTGCCTTAGCACATGGTATCGTACGACTAAGCACAACCCAAACATTGCCTTTAACATAACATTCATATCAAAAGTATCAATGAAAGATATGTTCACTGTCTCTCAAAATATGGGTATCTAACAAAAAACCTTTTTTCCCAAAACAAAGGGACCGATCACAAAAGGCCTTAATTCATGAGACAGGGAACTTTACTAGTACTAAGGTCCCTTCGCTAGTCAGACTTAAGAAAATAACCCTAGTCCTCAAGGGCTTGGCTTCTAGTAGTCCCAAACTAGCAATAACTTCCTTGGCTTCTATTGAGGAATCCTTTGCCTGACCCAGGTATCCAGTTACAAACTCCAAATGGCCCTTGATCGTAGAGGCTCTCAATCTCAGTTTCATAATCGTCCTTATTGAGTGCTTGCAAAAGTTCCCTAAGACGTTGGGCTATGACTTTCAAAAGATCAACAGTAAAGTCATAGCAGGCCTCCACGGTGAATTCATCTTCTATTAGCACATTACTCAAGTCCATGATCTTGGGTACCTGTCACGGCTTCTACCATTCTAGGTGGGAATGGTACTGGAAACTACCACAATGAGATTTCAAGAAATCTCAGCAAGTAAACATACAATATACAATAGTTAACATAAGCATACAAGTGGAAAATCGTGGAATGCATTTATGAATATGTACTTGACACATGACATGACCAAAACTTGAGTTATGCACAGTTTGGAAAAACATCTTTGACATCATTTTCGTATTGTTCATTTCATAACGTATATTATCATATCATATCATATTATATCATATCACGTGATCTGTATCTTGTGAGCTCATTGCCTTATTCTTATAACACTGCTCCCCTAAGCACTTCGTGTTCCTGCTAGTTACCACACCACCAACGATCTGTAGACCATGGTGAATACGTCTTATTCATAATCATTATAACAGGATAGTACTTCGTCAAGTTATTTGTCTTAGTCATGGCACCTACTAGCGTTAGGCGCTACCTCGCTCCAGCATCCTTTTCAAAAAGATCCATTCGAGAGTGGATAGAGGAGTTCCACCAGGACATTCCGCCGTCCTAGCATTTGGGGTCATGAGGCATGATAACATGGAACACATTAAATATCAAAACAACTTCATGAACATAAAAGAACATGACTTGGCCGAAATATCAAAAGCCTATTAACATGGAGAAACTTCACTTTAACATGTTCCAAACATGAAGCATAATAGATAAAAATCATGGTAAAGGTGAATGAAAGCATAAAATCATGACAACATCACATGAATCCAAAACACTTAACCTTGCAATAACCGATTCTTCATGACACATGAAATATAAACATAACCTCAAGCAAAATCGAAACATGTTCATGTGAATCATGGCATTTTCAACATGGATCCGAAACATATGATCTTTTTCATGGTCTTATACAAAATCACAATAGATCTGTTAAAGACGTCATCAAGGAAGAATTCTATATGGGTCATAGTTGACAAACTAACAAAGAGTGCGTATTCTCTGCCCATTGCTAATATGGACTCAATGGATAAGCTCTCTCGGATTTATATTAAAGAGATAGTACGATTGCATGGAGTACCAAAATCCATAATGTCGGACCAAGATACACGTTTTACTTTGAGCTTTTGGCAGAGTTTGCAAAATATGTTAGGCACGCATTTGAGGTTTAGCAGTGCATGTCATCCACAGACTGATGGACAAACTGAGCATACGATCCAAATTTTGGAGGACATGCTACGAGCATGCATGCTAGATCTAAGTGGTGATTGGGAAAGTCACCTACCGTTAGTGGAATTTGTCTAAATTAATAGTTTTCAAGCCATGATATAGATAGCACCTTACGAGGCATTGTATGGGAGGAAGTGTAGATCCCCGTTGCATTGGGACGAGATTGGGGAAAAGAATATCCTAGGACCCAAATACTTACAAGAGGTCTGGCAACAAGTAGCCTTGATCCAAGAAAGGATGAAAGCAGCCCAGAATTAGCGGAAAAGTTATGTTGAGAACCGACGAAGGAGTCTGGAGTTTGCAGTAGGAGATTGGGTATACATAAAGGTATCACCCATGAAAGGAGTCATGCGATTTGGTAAAAAGGGAAAATTGAGTCCCCAATATGTAGGACCCAATGAGGTAGTGGAAAAAGTTAGTTCTGTAGCCTATCGATTAGACTTACCAAATGAGATGCAGGGAATACATGATGTATTTCATGTGTCGACTTTGAAGAAGGGCTTCAGAGAAAGACAACCAGTGGTAATGGAACCCGGCAGTATTTGGCTTCAGCCAAATTTGTCATGTGAAGAGTGGCCAGTGTAGATCATTGATCGTAAGGAGCAAGAGTTAAGGAATCAGAAGATATCAGGGGGGAGGATGTGATAACCCGGACTTAGCTAGACTTTCATCTGTATTTACGTTGCCTAAGTTTTTATTTTTAATAAGGACCATGATTTAGGAATAAGATGATTAAGACATTGGGCCTCAAGATTAGGTAACTCAAGCCCAAGAGAAGAGCCATCTAAGCCCTTGGATTTAGGCGAAATAGGTGGGCTTAAGCCCAAAAAGGCCCAAAAGACCATAGGTCATGCCCCCACACCATGTGGCTTGTGCCACTCATCGCGCATGCGTAGTCCATGAATCTGGACGTGATAGTGGGCTAAAGGGGAGAGAAGCTTAGGGTTTGGGAACCCAAAGGGCTTGCACGCCCATTCTAGTGACAAGCCATTGGAGTTGCCACATGTCACTCATGCATGAGGGCTTCTAGAAGGGAATCAAGAGATTCACCTAGGAGAGACCAAGACACCCCACACTCACCAAGAACTCCATCACTCACCACTTGTCAATTTTAGATAGTTCCAAGAGATCTGGCAGAGGGAAGTGGCACATGGGAAGACTAAAGGACTAATTTTTCCTAAGGATTTCATGGGGAACACCAAAAGGCTTTCGGATCCCTAAGCCACACGCCCACTTTAAGGAATATCAAACTTAGTGCCAATTGTCATTCATGCATTGGAGAAGGAAAGGCTCTAGAAGAAGTTTCACACAGAATTTACCATTGTAACCCTAGGGTTTTGGCCACCTCATCCAATCTTTTGCCACATATCATATTTAGAATTTCTAAAAGGCATAGGGACATTACAAATCAGAAGCACAAGACTCTAAGGGATTTCTAGGGTTTTAGCCATAGTGTTGCACGCCCCACATGAAAAGCCAACCACCTTTGATTGACACATGTCATGCATGAAGGGTGAAGCATGAGAGTTCCAAGAAGATATATGGGGAAGGCACACGCCACCTACCCACCTAGGGAAGAGAAGAGTTTCCTTGAGGAGGTGAAAGGGTTTTCGGCAAACCACGTGCACACACATGCACCACTTGCCAAGTGACAAGCATGCACACGTTCATTCTCCCAAGGATGATTGAGGGTTTGCGTTTTGACCTTTTTGCCATTGGATGCATTGAACCTAGATGCTTGGAGGAGGGCATAGAAGGAATTAGTATTTTCAGATTTGGGAATCTACATGCCACCTGTCCAAAGGACCTTTGGTTTTCCAACACAATCCCATCATGAGGAAGGTGAAGAGATACCCAGCCAAGTGGCATCCATGCAACAAGACTTTTGGCTTTCCAAAGAGGGAGGAGATGCCTATAAGATGGAGGGAGCCGAAAATGGGTAGTCCTTTGGTCATTTTTTGAATTTCTCCTTTGTATCATACAACTACACCATTCTCTTTCTTTCTCACTATTTTCTCTCCACCCAAACACCACACTCGCACCTACCTTCTTCCTCCAACCACCATTTCAAGCATACCAAGGAGTACCAACACCACCTATGGAGGAGGTGCATACGAGTAAGAATCATTTGCTTGTTTCTTTCACTCACACACACGGCCAAGGAAAAGAGAGTTTCAGACTCCAAGGATTTTACACACCCATGAACATCCACACACACACACAGCTATTTTGAGTAAGAATGTGATCCATGCCTTCTTTTGTACTTGAACACTCGGATAGGGCTAGGGTTTTCTTCTCAAGGGAAGAACCCATCCACCCTTAGCACTATGCATGTGAACATGAGTTTTGGAAAGGAATGAGAGCCATGGCCACTACACTTAGATAAGCTAGGGTTTATTTCTTCATGAAGTTTCAGATTTAAGAGTGAAGTCTGAATGATAAGGAGCCCTTCTTGCCGTGGGAATGAGTTTCACAAGCTATGTACACGACACACACTTACTCAAGAAATTAGGGTTTCGGATAACCATGTCTAATGAATCTCGATATGTATTTTTAGCTTGCTATTTGTAATCATTGGATTTTTGTAAGTAAACCCTCAACCTATTTTTGGTTAACGTATGTATATACTTGTGTGAATCTTTCATCTTGTTTGATAGTGTGTATGTTTGTCATTTAGTAGATCTTTGTGGAGATCTGTTAAACACTGGATAAGTTGGGTGGGTGATTGAGCTGCATTATTGCATATTTTATACATTTAAAATCAATATATTTTTAATTATTTAATTATTTTATCATTAGTTTTAGATGAAAAAAATTGATTAAGAGGCATAAATCCAAGTTGTGGTTTAAATTGATTAAAAGTATATTTTATACTTGATTTTATAACTTGTGATTTAATTGGACAATATTTATTCACTTGCACAACACATTTTTAATATTTTATTTTTCATCTTTTGTCTAATTTTATTTTTATTTTTATTTTTAATTAATTAATTATTTTATTTTCTTTATTTTCCATCGTTTAACATGTGAATTGAATTCAGCCCCCTCCTAAACGACATGTAGTTTAGTCCATAGACCAAAACTACATGTCGTTTTCATCATCTTCAACCTCACGCAGTGCACTCCTCGACGGCAGCACCTCCATTTCTCCAATTGCTTTGTCGTGCCCAACCACGCTTCCTCCATCATGCAGTCCGCCGTGCCCAGCCACTTCGGCCTCGCCTGCACCACCTAACCTCCTGCACAGCACCTGTGCATGCGAAGCCGCCTCCTCTATTTTTTACACCGAAATCAGAGCATGTACGCAACCACAGAGGGTCACAACTCAGACACCTCAAGCCATCCATGCACAGCCCAGCCACCCTCTGCTCAGCCTCCACCTGCTGCAGCTCACATGCAACCACCGTCTGAAGCTCTACCTGCTGCAGTCCTTAGCGTCACTCCAAGCACATTGCATCACCACTGGCCGCCAACCTCGAGCCGAAACGTCCTCTCTTCCATCGTCCAACTACACATGCAAGCTGCCCATGATGAGCCCAGATTATTCTGAAAATAGTTGGAGCAACTAAATCGCCATTATGTTCAGGTTACAAATGAGGTCATCTTGCTAGATCAAGACCTATGATGCTGGAACATGCTGGGCAAAAATGCAGAATGAAAAAAAGAAAAGGTTGGCAACACTCACGCAGGGACCCCATTGGCCTTGTTTGGAATATTTTTGCTGTAGTGTTAGGATGCATGAACGCGAACAACTTGACGGAATCAAGATGAAAAACATAAAAGTAAGAAATGCATGCGATTTAGTTTGGACGGACACGAAGACACGGAACGTGAAATGAAGAAGAAGAAAAATAAAAGAAAAGCCAGTGGAATAAAAAGCAATGAACAGCAACAAAGATGACGCTGGGCAGTGGGAGATGAACTGGAAAGTCGATTCTTCTGCATGTGGGGAACAACACAGACCGACATAGGCCACCAACAGATGGAATAGCTTTCTCAATGGACGAAGACACGGCATGTTTCACTAATTCTTGTTGGATTTTGAAGCCTATAAAAGGGCTTGGAATTAGACGGAGAGGATTCATCAGATTTTAGGAGAGAAATAAAACAGTTATAGTTTTTGTAATTAGGAGTAGAGTAGAATAGAGTAGAAATATTATTTTAAGTGTGATTTTATTTTTTTAGTTTTTTTAGTTTTATTATTATTTCAGTTTGGAGTTATAAATTACATGTCTACATTTTCGTACTAAGGTTAGAGGTGAAGTCTAATGATTTAAATATTGTTTTGGATCAACAATAGAGTTTATATTGTGAGTTTGATCAATTGAATGGTGTTATTATTAGAAACTTTGATTATCTATATACTTTTCTTGATCCATTGTGATTTCTGAATACATTAGATGCTTAAAGAATCCATGTGGTAATCAATTGGACTTGTGAATGTTTCTACCATAAATTGTTCAAACTTAATCTTTAGTGATCGAAAGAATTTTTGGTGTTATTATTAGAAACTTTGATTATCTATATACTTTTCTTGATCCATTGTGATTTCCAAATACATTGGATACTTGAAGAATCCTTGTGGTAATCAAATAGACTTTTAAATGTTTATACCATCAATTATTCAAACTTAATCTTTGGTGATTAGTTTTCTTGGGTTTAATTGTTAAATTTTCCAGTTAGACGGAATCATTATTCTAGTCTAACTGAGCTAAATTGATTGAAAATAATATTCTAAATTATTAGACGGATCCTCGAAACCTTAGTCATTTTTCATATTGATTTATTTTATTAGTTCAGTTATATTTTTTTACTTTAAAAATTTTCATCTCAATAATCTCTTTTCTTTTTTATTGCACGTTTTTTTTAATAATCTATTTTTATTTTATTCTCTTTATCACATTAGTCAATCCCTGTGGATTTGATCCTGTAAGGTACTACAACACCTGTATACTTGTATGTAAAACTGCTCTGGATTTTTTTGTTCATTATTTTGAGTGAAAGTTTAGACTTAACAGTGGGTATTAAGTTGAAGGCTACCTCTAGATTACATCAGAGGGATATTGTTGTGCTTACTATGTTGCAGGTTCTGGTTAGGCCTCCTCATCAGAAGAAATTCCTTGCAGTTACTTGGCAAAAAGGAGCTCGGGTTGGTCTAAATTGAATGTTGATGGCAGCAGTTTAAGGAACCCAAGAGAGTTGGGTGCAGGTGGAGTAATGCGAAATGAGAAAGGAATTTTGCAATTTGCTTATGCTGCTAGTACTAGTATGGGATCTAACGATAAAGCTGAATTGATGGCTTTATTGCTTGGCCTTCGTAAGTGTAAGGAGCTGAGATTTAGTAATGTGGTAGTTAAGATGGACTCCCTATTGGTTATCACCTGGTTGAGGGTAGGTAGGTGCAGTTTATGGTATTTGGAGGAATTTTGGGAGTAAATACAGAGTATGATTTTGGTTCTTAATATTGAGATTCAACATGTATTTAGGGAAGCCAACATTGTAGCTGATTGCCTTGCTCGTCTGGGTGGTAGCGGTTGCAATAAAACTTGGTTCTCACTAGAAGACCTTCTAGTGAAGCTTAAAGGAATTTTACAAATGGACAGATCTAGTTTGCCATACTTAAGACAGGTTTAAAGATCTGGTTTCATCAGATCCTTGAGGGAATTTTTTCTTGATTTTGCAAGGGGTGTTTAGTCGCAGGGTACACATTTTTTTGGGTTTTATTGGTATATAGTGTTTCTAATTTTTGAGAATAAGTCAGTTGGAGTAAGAGATTGTATAAGGTATTCCTCCACCAAAAGTGAGGGTTTTTAATAAGAGAAATGCTAGAGAGCAGCCACTGTAGGAGTGCACACTTTGCACTCACTACGTGGCTACTTCTGGTCCTCTTTTTTTTTTCTTTCCACTTTCATCTACTCATCTCTCTCAACACGCTCTTTCTCTCTCATCATGTCTCTCTCTCATCCACTCGTCTCTCTCATCTCGGTCTCTCTCTCACCTACTCTCTCTCTCTCATCGTCTCTCTTTCATCTCGGTCTCTCTCTCTCATCTCCGCACTCTCTCTCTCACCTACTTTCTCTCTCATCTCCGCGCTCTCTCTCTCATCGTCTCTCTTTCTCTCACCTGCTCTCTCTCCCATCTCCCCTCTCTTTCTCTCGCCTGCTCTCTCCCTCATCGTCTCTCTATTCTTCTCTATCTCTCATCTCCGCTCTCTGTCATTCTCGGTCTCTCTCTCTCTCTCATCTCGAGCTTCTCTCTCATTGTCTCTCTCTCAATCAGATTGTAAATTAGAATTAGGGAGATGTGTGGTCTAGAGGATGCCACATCATGTGTGCAAAATGGTTGCTCCCAACAATGGCTGCTATCTATATTTATTCTTTTAATAATAATGGAGGATCTTCTTTTCTTTTTTTAAATTTTTTTTTTCAATTAGTGACTTTGTGAAACAAGTATCTTGTTGTAAATGTACAAGAACATGCCATGATTATATGCTTCGGTTTGCATGATGTTACACCATGATTTGAAGAGATTAGGGTTTTGGCTTATGGGATGATTTGCTATGCTTTCATGTTTCGGATTTTGTGATGATCTTTGCCATGATTATAGTCTATTGTAGTTCAATTTTTATGCTAATGAACCCTATAAGTTTCGGCCATAGAATGTTTGTGTATGTTTGGATTAAGTGTTTTGATGTCGACCTATGCCATGCTCATATATTACCATGTCATGATTCGAATGTGTTACACTTGATTATTGGATGCACGACATCTCATATGTCACATGTCGAGTGTAAGAAGGAGTACGTCTTAAGGCTCATATCACATGCATTTGGGTAAATGATTTCTTCAAAAGTGTCTACAAATTTTTATCATGACCCCAAATGCTAGGACGGGTGAATGTCCTGGTAGAACTCCTCAGTCCACTTTGTAGTGCTTAAGAATGGAGTGGTAACCCCTGGGTCGACAAAGAACCGTCAGCGTACCTCGGATGGATCTTTTTGGAAAGGATGCTGGAGTGGGGTAGCACCTAATGCTAGTGGGTGCCATGACTAAGGCAAATAACTCGACGAAGTACTATCATGTTATAATGTTTATGAATAAGACGTATTCACCACGATGTACACATCGTTGGTGGTGCAGTAATTAGTAAGAACACGCGATACATAGGGGAGCCGTGTTTTATCCACCATGTATTATAAGAACAAGACAACGAGCTCACATGATATGAGCTCAAACAATATGAATCACATGATACGAACTCACATGATATGAATCATGTGATATGATATGATACAAAACGGATTATTAAAGATCAACACAACAATCATGTTAAAGATATTTTTCCAAAAAGTCTAAAGATCTCTGTTACATGTCTTTCAAAAAAGGTCAAGTGCATAAGTCAATTTTTTGGTCACGTCATATATCAAGTACGTGTTCATGCATGCATTCCACGATTGGCCATTTGTATGCTTATGTTAACTGCTGTATGTTGGATGTTTACTTCGAAATCTCATTGTGGTAGTTTCCACTACCATTGCCCACCCGTAATGGTAGAAGCTGTGACGGGTCTAGAAGATCACTCCTATGGTGAAACGCAAGAGGACGGTATCCCTGACCATCAAGGAGGTACCAAAGAACAATGAGAGCTCGACAGAGCCCTCCTTGTTGGATAGGGTAGAGAACACTGACCAGCACATTTCCTAGGCACAACAGGTCATTTATGAGCTAAAGAGGTTAAGGAATCAGGACAAGGATCGATTTTTAGAGAAAACAAATAAGCCTGACTAGTTGTGAAAAAAAAGAGGGACCATTTTCCTATGCCAAGAAACATGTTTTGGATTTATGATGATTTAAGGTCTTTTTGTGATTGGTCTCCCTTTTGTTTTGGGAAAAAGTTTTCGGTACTTATGTTTTGCGAGATAATGAACATATCTTTTATCTAGTACTTTTGAAAAGTATGTTATATTAAAGGCAATGTTTGGATTATGTTTAGTCTTATGGTACCATTTGCTAAGCCAACTGCTTTAGGTGGTTGCCTAGTCTTGTACAAACTTTACATTTTCTACAGCATTATTTATTGCATACTACTAGTATACTTAGATGCATTGCATATTATCTGTCATGTATAAGGGATATTATCTAGGGGCGCCACTATTGACACGAGTATTGAAATTCATCTCAATATTATGAAGGAATATTGTAACACCCCACCTATTTACCCTTATAGATTAACTATTAGATCAACACTAAAATTTAGAAGACTAGCTCATTAGAGTAGTCCATGACCCTAAGAGTTTTAGAAAGAATTAAATTAAGTTTAGAATCTTAGTTAAGAGTATTGATCGATCACCACACGATTAGTGATCTTGAAACCATGTTTTAAGCTTGCTTTTTATTCTTATCATTTCTCATCCTCTTGTTCTAAAATTTTCTTGTTTAGTTATCCATTTCCATTACTCTTAGATCATATTAGAATTTTAGATAAACCTTTACACATGTCATTTAGGGTAATCACATGTCAAACCCTAAAACCATACGAATCGGCACCCTTGGATACTTTTATGTGCACGGACTAATGTGCCCCTAGCTTGAATATTTTATACCATTTTTATCAAGGACATTTCAGTCATTTATCCCTCATTTTTTTGTTCATAAATTTCCTACCAAGCTTGATTTTTGAAAATCCTAGCTAAAACTCAAAAATCTTGTCCAATCCGAAATTTGCCCTTGAATTTTCTGCAACCACCCATGAAATTCTCCATTAATTTGATTTTAATTGATCAACACTTCACCACCCAATCCCCACAATCTACCACCTATGGAGGGTACTCAAGTGTGCCTTTAACTAGCCACATATTGCCAAGAAGGTAGTCCAAATGAATAAGACAAAAAGTTTTGTCTTGTGAAATTCCCCATACCCGGCAGCACCAATAGCCCTTAAGCCTTTGCATTAATTGCACCACCCTTTCACCACTACCACACAGCAGCCCCTCTCTCCCCATAACCATTGTAGCCTACTATAAGGTGCAATGATCACCAAGTGAGCCAACCACCCAAGGAGGATCTAGGCTAGGCTGCATCATTAGCACCACCCAGACCCCCTAATGGGAGGCCACCTTGCTGACGCCACTCACATCCCTTGGAGCCTATATAAACTCCACTCCACCCTCACTTCAACTCCTCAAACTCCCTTGAGTGTTCTTGAGAGTTCTCATCTTTTAGTTTTTTGAAGTTCTTAAGTGTTCTAAGTGAGTTCTTGAGATGTGAGCATTAACTAGAAAGCATGCCACGAATTAAGGATGAATAGGTTAAAATCCTTTTGATTTTTAAAGCATAGACGGTCTTAGAACGTGCAAGATATGAGGATTATGGATTATTGTTAAGTTTGAAGGGCATTTGCATTAGTAGCAGTATTTGGAAGTTAGGGTTATTTTTGTAATTTCCCTTTATCTAGAAAATTTTATTTTTCCTTAAGATAGTATAGATTCTAACTTAGTGCAATTTTTATCACAGCCACTACCTCACTTCCAACTTCAAAAGTCTATAAGTTGGCCTCTAACTTACACTTTGATGATTATCTATGATTTATTGATAAATGCTGCATTCATTTTATAACTGTCATTTTGAGCATGAAACGTCATATCTTATGTTCCATTTTTTACATTTTGCATACAACTATCATTTTTGAAATATGCCACATTCATGCAAATCATGAAGATCATTTTTTTTTTCAAGTATTGCATGAAGAATTATTTTATCATGACCCCAAAGGCTAGGATGGGAAAGTATCTTGGTGGAACTTGATGTGGAATTTATTTCACACATTTTCTTAGTTCTAATTGTTTTGATTCAGAATGTTTTGTATGATTCTTAGCTCGTTTGGTATTTTGTAGGTGTTTAATTATTGAATTAGGTTGAGATTGGGATGATGTGAAGAGGTAGAAATAGGGCTAGGCTTAAAGAGCAAATCCTAGTTGATCTGGTCTAGTCAAACTATAACACTATTCGGTTTTTGGGTTCTAACTGGAGCTACAAACCTCAATTTCAGCTGTTGTTTGGCTTGATGAAAAGCTAAGATGTAGGCCTAAAACTTGAAGAGACCAAAATCTAGTTCTGCCATTTTAAAGTTCCAAACTTAGTAGAAACGGAGAAGTCCAAATCTGTCTAGAAGTTTACTGCAGCCCAGACCCTGTTTTGGCTTTCAGCCTGTATCTGGAGTTTTAGAAGTCAGAATAAAGCAAGCTCAAGTGCATTTGAAAGCTGAGAATGAGGTAAAATCTTTTTGAAGGACCCAACTCCAAATTGTGTCGTTTTGATGCTCTAAATCCAGCTGGAATTTAGTTAACCAAGATTTCTGGATTTTCAGCAGCAAATCTGTTTTAAAATTTGAAAGGAGAATTGGTTTTGAGTTAATTGGATTTTTAACTGCAGATATGGATGGCAAGTTTTTGAATTAGCTGGCACATAACAAAAACATTTTAAAATTAAAAATAAAGGAGACCAAAGGGGGATCAACTTCTAGCTAGCTACATATTGAGGAGAGTCTAAACAAAAACAGACCAGTAGAAAGAAAGAAAAGAGGATTGAAGAAGGAGTTGGCTGTAATTCCGAAAGGAAAAACGAAGCTCATGATTTCTACAATTACAGAGTTTTTTTTTCTTCCTCTCTTTTTTAGTTGCTGAATTGTTATTAAGGATGTTGAATTCGAATTTATGTTTGAGAAATAACTTGATTATTTTATTAGTTATGATTTGCTAGTTTTCTTATTCTAGGGCTAGGATGTAGTCATTAAATTTTAGATATGATTTGAGTATGGTTGTATTGAATACCCTTTGTTAATTGCAATTGGATGATTTCGATTTTCCTTCTTGCAATTTACTGGCCATGAATTACATGCTTAAGATGTTGAATGAAGTAACGAAAGTTAAAGTTCAATTTTAGTTCGTGAATTCATCAAACCTTGGCAATGTAGTTTAGAAATAAATACACATATTTGTGACCTACATTCAAGAATTCCACAGCATAATGAATTTAAATTATTTCTGTGATCACAACAATAGACATAAGATTACTATAGGCATGTGTTATACCTTGAAAGAGGATATGACATAAAAAAAGGAATTCGGACATTGTAATTTGCAAAATATTAATGCAAGCAACTAGGTTTAAACTCATTGAAGGAATTCAGTTGATGAAATCCAAGCCCTAGGAACCTTTCATATTTGATTTTTCAGGTTAAGAATTTGTAGTCAGTCACATCAATTTGGGATCTTCTAAATAATATAGGAAAATTTATAAATTGGTACTTGAATATCCTCCTTGTGAAAACGATACTCTTTTTGCTCTGTTCCATTTGTCACAATCCATGCACTTGTGGTAGAGTCTAGGACCATCAAGTTTTCGGCATCGTTGTTAGGGAGTAGGGCTGTTCACAACCCGACCCGAGCCGAAAAATCCAATTTCCGACCTGACCCGAATCTGTCCCATATCGATTACCAGTTAACCCATTGCCCGTTAACCGATTATCCGAATTTTTGTTTTTTTTTTTTGTTTTTTGTTTTTTTGAGAGATTTCTCCCAAATTCCAATAAACCAATTCCAAATCACAATCACCCACGCGATAATCATCTTAAAATCGAAATCGGATGGAACAACCCAAAAGAAGAAATCGGATAGAACAACCCAGAAGAAAAACACAGAAGAAGAAATCGGATGGAACAACCCAGAAGAAAAATCAAATGGAAAAACCAAGAAGAAAAACATAAAAGAAAAACCTTGAAGAAGAAATTTGATGGAAAAACCCAAAAGAAAAACACAGAAGAAAACCCAAGAAGGAGAAATCGGATGGAAAAACCTAGAAGAAAAATAGAGAAGAAAAAATAAAATGGAAAAACACAAAAGAAAAACCCAGAAGAAAAAATCGGGAAGAAAAACCCTGAAGAAAAAAAAACACTGAAGAAAAAAAATTGAAGATTGCTTTCGGATGTCCTTCGATTCTCCGTAGAAAATAGTTTCACGCGAAACTCCCAAAATACCTTTCAAATCTCTGAGCCCGATGTTGTTGCATAGCTCCAACAAATATATTTTTGTTTAAATATTCCAAAGTCTTCCAGAATCATCATGAACATCCAATCTTAGCTTTTCATTTCTAAAGCTAGCAATGCCAGCTCATTGACCAAAATTTTCAAAAGAATTGATTTGTGCGCACCTTTACGGAAACGATACGGCAATCTACAGACGAAAAAGAAGAAAATGAGATGGTTTTCGACTATAAGAGACAGAGAGAGTAAAATAAAAAAATGAACTAAAAATTAGAAACAAAAATAAGTTAAAATCGAGTAACGGGTAATACCCGTTTCCAATTGTAACCATAAACGGGTCAGGTTTTCGGGTCGAACTAATTTGGAAAAACGGGTCGGGTCGGGTCGGTTTTGATGCTTTTTTGTTCAACCCTACTAGGGAGGATGTTTTCAATATTAATACAAATAAATTCCTGTATTAATTTAGACTGTATTGTTCTGTTTTGTTATTCGTTTAGATTGGCCCCACCCTCTTGAGGCCAAATTTCATCGTTTTCTAGGGTTTGTAGGTTGTTTTGTATTTTTGTTTTCAATTTATGTTTTCTATATTTAGTGTATGCCATATAATTGTGAGTTAATTGAGCTTTTTGATCTAGAAATTGAGAGAACCCTATGTGCACTAAGGAGAAAATAAAAATTGGAGCTAGAGCAACAACAAGCAATAGCCATGGCAGATAACCAGAATCAAAGGGTGTTTGTATGACTATGCCGTGCCCAATATCAATGGTGCTCAACCTAGAATTGTGAGAGCTACAGTCAATGCTAATAACTTTGAGATTAAGCCTGATCTCATCCAGATGGTGCAACAAGAGCAGTTTGGTGGAGGACCTGCTGAGGATCCACATGCACACATTGCCAATTTCTTGGAGATTTATGATACAATTAAGATGAATAGAGTTAGTGATGATGTCATTCGGCTTTGACTTTTTCCATTTTCTATAAAGGATAAAGCCAAGGCCTGGTTGAATTCCAAAGCGCCTAACTCTTTCACCACCTGGAATGCCTTGTCACAAGCTTTTCTGAGTAAGTATTTTCCCCCAGGTAAGACTGCCAAACTTAGAAATGATATTATCAGTTTTGTTCACTTTGATGGTGAATCTTTGTATGAAGCCTGTGAGAGGTTTAAAGAATTGCAGAGGAAGTGTCCACATCATGGTCTTCCTAATTGGCTGATTGTACAGACTTTCTCTAATGGATTAACACATTCAGTCAGGATTACCATAGAAGCAGCTGCATGAGATAATTTAATACGTAAGTCAACAAACAAGGCAAATGAGTTGTTAGAAGAAATGGCCTCAAACAATTATCAGTAGTCTAATGAAAGAGGTAGCCTAAGAAAGTTCCAGGTATGTATGATGTAGATGGCATAAACATGTTGAATGCCAAGGTAGATTCTCTGGTAAAAATGTTCGGTAAGCTGGAAATGTGAATTTTGTTTCTAGTCCTGTATTGAGTTGTGATTGTTGTGGAGGAGCTCACGTGAGTGCTGATTGTATGCAAGTAGAGCAAGCCCAACGTGTGTCTAATTCTAATAGGCAGCAACAACTGAACAACCTTTTTTCCAACACATACAACTTAGGCTAGAATAATCATCCCAACTTTTCATAGAAAGATCAAGGTAACCAAGGTAGCAATTCTAAACCTTTCCATCCTCCTGGTTTCCAACCAAGACCATCCCGACCAAAAAGTAAGCAGCCTTGAGAGAAATGAGAAGTTAGTCAATGCCAGTTCAGAGAGATTTGAGAGACTAGATGCAAAGGTTGATCCGCTGGCGAGTTCCAACAGAAATGTGGATATGCAATTGGGGCAGTTAGCCAATTCCATCAATTCTCGTGGACAGGGCAATTTGCCTAGTAAGACAAAGGCCAATCCGAAGGAGCATTGGAAGGCAATCACCTTGAGAAGTGGTAAGCAATTTGGTCACGTAAGTGGTGAGACTGTAGTTGGTGATAAAGTAGACCATGAAGAGGTGAGTAAGAAGGTCGATAAAGAAGTTGAGGACCTAGCCAAGACACCATCCCCACTACCACCAGTCGAACCTTATGTCCCTCCCATTCATTTTCCTCAAAGGCTTAAGCAAAATAAAATTGATCAACAGTTTGAGAAATTTTTTAAAGTGTTTAGGCAACTTCACATTAATATTCCTTTTGTAGATGCCTTAGCACAAATTCCTGCATGTACAAAGTTCCTAAAGGAGATCATGTCCAAGAAGAGGCAATTAGAGGATTTCGAGACCATTGCATTAACGGAGGAATGCAGTGCCATTATCCAGTATAAGCTTCCACCAAAGCTAAGAGATCCAAGGAGTTTTTCTATCCCTTGTACTATAGGTGATGTTAATTTTTCTAAAGTTTTGTGTGATTTAGGTGCTAGTGTTTCACTAATGCCTTTATCTTTGTCTAGGAAGCTTGGATTAAAGGAGTTGAAGCCTACTACCATCTCTTTGTAGCTAGCTGACCGATCAGTGAAATATCCTTTGGGTGTTCTTCAGAATGTGCTGATCAAGATAAATAAGTTTATCATTCCAGTTGATTTTATTGTGATGGAGATGGAAGAAGGCATTGAGATCCCTATCATTTTAGGCCGGCCTTTTCTAGCCACAGCTGGAGCAGTCATAGATGTTAAGAATGGTAGGCTGACTTTAAAGGTTGGTGAAGAAGAGGTAGAGTTTAATTTATTTGAAGCTTCTAAATATCCTTCTTTTTCTGATCATGTTTTTTGAGTTGGTGTTGTAGATGAGTTGATCAGAGAAGTTTTTAGGGTTGAAAACACTAAAGAACTCTCAAGACTTGTTTAGTGGTTGTAGGGACAAGTAAAGATGATAATTTGGAGGTTGCAGAAGTGGCTTATGCATTAGAGGCTACATGTCCTAAGCCGAAGCAAAAAGGTATTCATTTTGAGGATCTAGGCAAAGGTAAGCCACTCCCTCCCTCTTCTAATGTGCAAGCACCAGTTCTGAAGTTGAAGTCATTAGCCTCACATCTCAGGTATGCCTTTTTAGGTGAGAATAATACTTTGCCTGTGATTGTGAGTGCTTCTTTGTCTGATGATCAACTTGACAAATTAATGCATATTTTTATATTGAGAAAAAAGGCCATAGGATGGACTATATCAGACCTTAGAGGAATGAGCCTTTCATTGTGTATGCATAGAATTTTAATGGAGGATAATCATAAACTTGTTGAAAATTAGAGACGGTTAAATACTAACATGAAAGAAGTAGTCCAATGCAAGTAGTACCTAAAAAGGGTGGGACTGTGGTGCATAATGAAAATAATGAATTAATTCCCACTAGGACAATAAATGGGTGGAGAGTCTACATAGATTATAGGAAACTTAATAGTGTTACCCGTAAGGATCATTTTCCTTTACTTTTTCTTGATCAAGTGCTTGAGAGACTTACTGGGTATGCGTATTACTGTTTTCTAGATGGTTATTCAGGGTATAACAAAATTCCTATATCCTCCAAAGACCAAAAGAAAAGACTACATTCACTTGTCCTTATGGTACTTTTACATTCCATAAGATGTCTTTTGGTTTGTGTAATGCACCTGCTACATTCTAACGTTGCATGATAGCTATTTTCTATTTTTGGATCTTCTTTTGATAGTTGTTTAGATAACTTGTCTCAAGTTTTGTAACGTTGTGAGGAAACCAAATTAGTCTTGAATAGTGAGAAATGTCATTTTATAGTGCAAGACGGTATTTTTTTTAGGCCACAAAATTTCAGCAAGAGGTATTGAGGTGGACTAAGCAAAAATAGAAAATATTGAAAAATTGCCATCACCTACCAATGTTAAGGGAGTTAGAAGTTTCCTTGGTCACGTAGGATTTTACCAGCATTTTACTAAGGATTTTTCTAAAATTTCTAAACCTCTTTGTAATCTGTTGAATAAGGATGTTGTGGTTGATTTTGATAATGACTATTTGAATGCTTTTAACAGGTTGAAGTAAGAGTTGGTGTCAGCACCAATTATGGCAGCCCCAGATTGGAGTTTGTCTCTTGAGCTAATGTGTGATACTAGTGATTTCTCTTTGGGTGTTTTCTTGGCCAGAGAAAATACAGGAAGTTGTATGTTATATATTATGTTAGTTCCAAGGTGATCGTATATACAGACCATTCAATAATCAAGTATTTGTTGAAGAAGAAAGATGCCAAACTACGTTTGATTCGGTGAGTGTTGTTGCTTCAAGAATTTGATCTTGAGATTCAAGACAAGAGAAGCATGAAGAATGTGGTGGCAGATCACTTGTCTAGATTAGAGGGGCAATCAACAGCAGATGAGGTGCCCATTAATGAAAAATTTCCAGATGAGCGGTTGCTGGCAATTTCAATCATCCCTAGTATGTTGATTTGGTGAACTATTTGGTGAGTGGCATTGTTCTCCCTAATTTGAGTTATCACCAGAAGAAAAAGTTTTTGTGGGATGTGAAGCATTATTTTTGGGAAGAATCACTACTCTATAAACACTGTGCAGATGGGATGATTAGAAGATGTGTGCCCTAGGATGAGATGCAGGATATCCTTGACCATTGCCATTCATTGGAGTGTGGTGGACATTTCAATATCTCCAAGACAGTTGCAAATGTATGGCAGTCCGGTTTTTACTAGTTTTTTGAAATGTATTAAGATGCTAGACAGTTTATGAGCATGTGTGATAGATGTCAAAGGATTGGCAACATTTCAAAAAAAAAAAAAAATGAGATGCCACCAATATCTTGGAGGATGAAATGTTTGATTTGTGGGAAATTGATTTCATGGGCCCATTTCCTTCTTCCTTCAACAATCAGTACATCCTAGTAGCAGTGGGTTATGTGTCTAAATGGGTTAAAGCTACTGCAACTCAGACTAATGATTCTCAAGTGGTGATGATATTTGTGAAGAAAAATATTTTTTCAAGATTTGGTGTGCCGAAAGTCATTATTAGTGATGAAGGCTCCCATTTTTGTAACCAGTCATTTGAGACTTTGTTGAAGAAATATAGGGTTACTCATAAGGTGGCACTTCCTATCATTCTCAAACAAATGGGCAAATGGAACTAGCAAATAGGGAATTAAAGCAAGTTTTGGAGAAAACTATAGCAAATCAAGGAAGGATTGGGCGAATAAGTTAGATGATGCACTTTGGGCTTATAGGACAGCTTTCAAGACACCTTTGGGTATATCTCCTTATATACTTGTCTTTGGAAAGTCTTGTCAGTTACCAATTGAATTGGAACATAGGGTCTATTGGGCAATTAAGGAGTTGAACATGGACTTGAAAGCTACGGGAGAAAAAGAGATTGTTACAGTTTAGGTTGGATGCTTATGAAAATGCTTAGATTTTCAAGAAAAATAACAAGCATTGGCATGACAAGCATCTTCAAATTAAAAACTTTCAAATTGGGCACCAGATGTTCCTTTTCAACTCAAGACTTAATCTATTCTCAAGCAAGCTTCGGTCTAGGCGGTCTGGCCCATTCATAGTAATAAAAGTGTATCCATATGGTGCTGTTGAGGTGCATAGTGAGGTCACTGGTGCATTCAAGGTTAATTGGTAGTGTTTGAAGCCTTATCTTGCTAGTAATGTGGTTCCTAAAGGAGTTACTTATTCCTTGAAGAATCCTACCTATGGTTGATGGTGCAGAAGTTAATCTAATTACTATTAACATGCGCTTCTTCTGTTTTAGTTATTGTTTTTATTTAAGTTTTTTTTTTAATAAAGATGGTTGTGACCCTTTTCTTTTGGTTGTGTTGTGTAGGTTCGGAAAAATCAAGCAAGAAGCTAGTTCGTGTTCAAATCAATCGGACATTCATTGTGTTTAGCCTTGCTAAAAGGGGAGTATTAGTCTTTTATTTTTTTTCCCTTTCACATTGAGGACAATGTGAAAATTAAGTTTGGGGGAGTGGATATTTGATTATGCTGAATGCTGGTGCTCGCTATGTTTATTTGAGAAAGAAAAAAAAAATTCTTTGAAATTCTGGTTTGTTCACATTCATGCAAGTTAATTAGTAATCATATCCATGTCTTCCAAACTAGATTTTTATGTGAAAGATTAGGAGACATGAACCTACATTTGCACTTGTGTGAGATTTATTTAGGATCAACATTATACTTTTGGGTTCTTTATTGTGTTAAGCATTGCACTTTTTATTTAGGATAGACAATATCTTATAAAGCAAGTTCAGCATACTTGTTTTTTTTTGGGATTATTGAAGTACACATTTTCTTGCAAAGTTGTGTGAGTTGTGTGACTATACATAAAAGATGAGTGTGATGCTTTTATTGTGATTATTCCCTTTGATATAGTCGTAAACAAGGTTTTAAGTAAATAGAGTGATAATGATTAGACAATTGAATAAATAAATGTTTACGAAATTCTATCTACTCCAATGTTTTAAGTTGCTTAGTACCTAGGGGTATTCATTATCAGTGTTTACTTTTACGTCAAATGGCAACTTGAAATGAGTATGCAAAAACACTTTTAAGTGTGTGACTTGTTGAGTAACCGGTTGCATCCATCACAAATATTGCTTCTATTCGCATCAAAATGCGAGTGACAACTTAAAGACAAAGAATAAATATTATTGAAGATAAAATAGTGAAAAAAATAATAAAAATAAAATATATATCTCTAGTTTGCTACATTGTTTGTAGTAGTGAGAATGGATGATTACAGGTTGAGTTGTTACATGATTCAATTGTGTTGGTTAATTGAGTTTGGAATTATATATGGATATTTGAACCAGAGAATGTGAGTATGCTTAGTTTTCCTTTATTTGCTATTGTTTATATACTAAGTTGAAGATTTGATGTTTGCATGATAGGTCCTTTGGGTGTGAGAGTTGAGCCTAACTATGATTATTTCCTTTGTTTTTATGGTTTTCCTTTTGCTTGAGGATAAGCAAACAGTCATAACTCTTCTGTTCACTCTTGTGTGATTAAATATGGAGTGGTACCCCAGGGATTGACGAATAATAGTCAACAGGATTCGAATGAGTTCTTTTTAAAGAACGTCGAAGCGAAGTCATACGTTATGAGACCTAATGCTGATAGGTGTACATGTTATGATTTTTACGATGTTAAGTTATGTTATATTACCAATAACATTGAGAACAAGTCTATAAACAACGTATGACTGTATTGATGATTTCCAAACTGTTTTATACAACACAGTGGCCGTTTAGGCAATGGTGCAGCCCATAGGATGGCAAAACATACATAGAATATTTGATGATTTGATAATTTGGTAGGGGTCTTATCCTGACTGTATTGCCCAAATTATTTGGTCTGATTCTATGTTGTAATATTTATTTCAAAGTATTGAATGAAGGTGTTTTCAGTTATCAAAAAAAAAAAATCTATAGACAACGTAATTTCAACATGAGTTGTTCTACGGTCACCAACAGATACTCACAGTGCATATATTAGATTAATTCTATGATTTTATATGATTCTTGATGAAAGACTAAGTTCTTACTACGGAAGTGAAATTATATTGTCTGTAAGAAAATGTGCATAAAAATTCTATCTTCTTGAGAAATTATCTGAAAAAGATAGAATAATTTTTCTGCATGCATTTTATGTTTATCATTCTTCATACATAGTCTATCTTTATGCAAATTCATTGTCTTACTGAAATCTCAAATAAATCTCACCCTTTGTAAATCCACTAATAGAAATAAATGTAGATAGACCCAATAAACCAATAGATAAAGATAATTGAGGAGGAACCCGATGTCAACAGAAAACTTGATCTTATTTTAATATTTCTAGACCCGACCCTTCATGCCATAAAGCACTAGTTTAGATTTATTTTAAAAAGTTGATATTTTGTACTATGATTAAGCTACCGATGATTTCAACTTGAACTTATAATCAACCAATATTATTGGGATGATTTTAATTATCCTGCAATAAATTCATTTTCATCCTTACTTTCTATTGCGATTATTAGATTCTATTAGTTGTATTTTTAGAATACATCACATATTAATTGTCATGTTTGAAGATATATAAACTTTTGTTGCATATCCCATCATTTTAAATCTCCGTTACATCCCATTCGAAGGTTGGAGACGTCAAAAATATTGTTTAGAAAAAAATCATCCTAGAAGGATGAATTTGTCGTAGTGATAGTAATAGCTGCTTCGATTATTGCACGGATCTAGGTCATTTGGGATTGAAACCTTTGGCTTAAGATTCTTGTTTCAGGAGTAACAAAACCAGGGTACCGATGAGACGAAAGCAAATGATGATAACTGATATTAGCGATGAAAGGAGAACATACATCAATAACATTGTATTTGAAATATGTTTTATATAAAGATGTGCCAAGAAAAACATTTTATTCTCACTCTCAAGTAAAAACATAGGTGTGGGTGTTATATTCGGATCTCAACCAGGTAAGAACGCTAGTACTAGTAATAAACAAGTAGCAACTAAAAACTATTACAACTTCGTTTTTTTTGTTTTGACCTTTCTCCTCTTAATTGTGATCCTCAACACCTGCAAAACAAAATAAACAGTACAACGTTATTTTCCGGCCATGCAAGGTGATATTGTGGAGCCAGTAGTTGGATTTATTCTCCTTTCAATGTCAGGTTAATTTGAAAGAAATGATCAATGTAAACGATCCAACCAACAAATGAAGATTGAACCTCCAGATAGTCGATCGCGGAGCTCAGGGCAGAAAAGAAAAGGATAAGATTGTATATGTTTTATGCTAAAGCATGGATGATGTTTTATGTTCTAATCGCAGGTTAAAAATTACCTATGCATAGATGATGTTATATGTTCTAGTCGCTGTCGCTGCCGCTGCTGCTGTGGCCGTCTTCGTGCTTCTTCCTCTCCTTCTTCTTCTTCCCCCCCTCCATGCCCCCCTTGCCATCCTTGCCCTGACCACCAGAGATCTTGTCTTTCATCTTGTCAACAATCCCTTCCTTCTGCTGCCCCTGGCCCTGATGCTCTCCCTTGTACTCCTCTTTCTTGTTGCCCCCCATGGGGAGTGTCTGTCCAATCTTCTGCTGCCCCTGATGCTCTCCCTTGTACTCCTCCTCTTTCTTGTTGCCCTTGAGGGTATCTCCAATCTTGTTAATCATTCCAGCCATTGTCAACAAATGCTATCTTGGGATGTAATCTGGAGAGACTAGGAGCGCGAAGGTTCCTATATATAAGAATCCCTGGGTTTGGATGAGTCATAAATACTATAGTGACTCATACATCCCAAATTGTGTTTTCTTATAAAATTACGTACATGCCGACGATACGTGTATGCATGAACTCTCGTCCCTACCCGAACCAGATGCAAAAATTTCCATTCCGAATATTAATATAAACAAAAATAGAAATATCAAACCTTTTATATATATATATATATATATATATATAAAGCTGTTATGCTTCTAATTTATATAATTTATTATACTTTTTTAATGTGACACTATGTGATTTTTAAAAGAAATTAAAAAACAAAAATAAAAAGTAGAAATATATATTCATTTTTTTTTAATGTGGCACTATAAGATTTTTAATATTCATTTTTTTATGTTTTCAGGAATCATTTTATTTTATTTTTTAAATTTTTAAATATGTCACGTGTCACTATATTATAATCGCACGTCAAAAAGGTAAAGTGAGTTTGTATAAATAAGGGTAGTACCCCTAGTAAAAATTACAAAACAGATTCCTCAGTATTACGTCAGATATACAAAGAAGTTTACGATCATATGGTGGAGCTTCACTATAGGCCAATTGATGGTCCCCTTTGTTAATCATCCCACAGCATATATTTTTTTATATTTTAACATTATTTTATATTTTATTTTATTTTTGTTAAATTAATTAAATTGTTCATTTATTATTTATACACCACATATTTATTATAAAAAATAAAAAAATAAAAATAAAATAAATATAATGTGGTGTATGGTATATGAAGATGAAAAATAGAATTATTCAGAGTTACCAAAAGATGTTATTCAGTCATTTTTAAAAAAAAATTATTTATCATTTCTACATCACATCTATTTTTTATCTATTTATTTATTTATTTATTTTAGCATATGTATGTTGTAGGGACGATACGTAAAAGAACTCGTCATTTTAATATGAGAATATTTATTGATAAAGAATAATATTAGATATACTCATGAGTTATATAAGCGTCATGTATTTTTTTTGAAAAATAATAGAGTCTATTATTAATAAATTAATTTTTTATATGGATTTCATATTTACTCAATTTTAAAAAAATAATGTAGGACGTTTGACACTATGACTATAAATATCATTTCTCATCAATAAATTGGTATAAATGACATACTTTTTACATCATTAATTTTTTCACGTCATTAATTTGAGATAATTTGATTTGTAATAAATTTTAAAAATCAAATATTATCATATAAATTATCATTTCTCAACTTACAAATAAGATCAACTAACAAATAAGATGAGTCTTATATAAGATTACCTTGAAAAAATTTCAAAAACAGAAAACAAGAAGGGATACTTGGAGGGTTTTTAAGAAAGAGATTATACATCAATTATTCGTTTTCACATTTGTATATTTATAATTTTTTATAAAATATAAAAATATTTTTCATAAGATATAAAAATAAAGATATTTTGTTTATAAGATATGAAATGCGAAGCGGTGAACAGTAAAGATAAGAAGATATTTTCTTTCGAGCTTTTTGACTTATGGGTATGCGAAACGGATAGAGATAGTGTCTCAGAAAGAAGATAAGATGAAGGTAAAGCCGTGGCGGACGGACAGGACGAGGCCGACACATATGAGGACCCCATGCCATTATGAGTTCAAAGAGGGATTCGCGTGTGCCTTTTTTCCCTAACTTGTCCTCAGATGCAGTCGTATCCTTAGGCACATTTGTCAGGATCGGGAGAGACCCATTCCAATTTCCCAGATATTGTTTTGCCGACACATTGGGAGTGTTATCCTGTTGTGAGTCTGCACAATAGTTAAAGTGGTCATCCCCTCAATCAAGCCAATTTTAGCGCAATGGGTCATTAGGTGGCATTAACTTTAGTTTATCAGCCTGAGTGGGAATTTTGGTTAGACCTTAAATTCATCTTTATTGAGGTTAATTAGAGGGATTATAAATTGGACTTAAAAGGATATTAGACCTAGGGGTGAAAAAAAAATCAGTTAATCAATAAACCGGACCAGACTGGACCGTACTGATGAATTTGATTCGGTACCGAGTTTGGTTTGGTCCAGTACTGGTTTTATTTTTCTTAAAACAGATTAAAATCGGTCCGGCTCCGATTTTTCTTTTTCTAAAACCGGATCGGTTCATATATATATATATATTAGAATTTTTTATATTGTATATAATTTTTATATATGATATATAATTATATATAAAATAGTTTTATATTATATGATAAGTTATTAATTAATATAATATTAAATTTTAAAATCTTATATCACTATAGTCTATTATATTAATAGTTATACTAATACTATGTATATCACTATATATTATAATATACTATAATATATCACAATATTATATACAATAATATATAACTATAGTCTATAATATAATATATCACTATAGTCTATAACACAATTATAATATATATTATAATATATTACAATATATTATCACTATAGTACTATATACTATATTATATTATATACTATAAATTAAAAGAGTAAAGTTTTCGAATATATGCCATTTTGGATTTGGAAAGCATATATGGAGTAGAAACAGATTTTGAAGTAATGGCTTTTGCATAAGGATTATAATCTGTTGAGACAGTTAAAGCATAAGAAGCATGTTGGATTACTTTGCCTAAGGGGGTAAATCTATTGGCAATTTCAAAGGAGGAAGCAGGTTCATTTTTTATAAGCAGGAGCTTATCAGGAATAGGGGGAGAGCAGTGGTCTGTTTATCTTTTTCTTTTTTCTTGCTCATAGTTGGGTGTTTGCAAGAATTCACATGTAAAAAAAATCAGGAATAGATTTATCAGATCATTTAATATATTCAATATCAAAATAAAAAATACTTAAAATAGTTTGTCATCGTGCAAAAATATGTTTTAATGCAATGTTTTCAGCATCTTTTTCTAATACATATTTAGTACTTTTACAATCAATTCTTAAGAAGAATTTCTTACTAAGTAAATCACTTTAAAATTTAGAAATGAATAATACTATAGATAGTATTTCTTTCTTAATAATATATAATATAATATAGTATATAGTATATTAAAACCGGAAAATCGAACCAAACCAGACCGAAACCGGTAAAATCTCAGTTTAGAGGAGTAACTGGTGCATAATCGTTTTTTGAAAATGTAAAATCGATGTATACCGGTTCGGTCTCAAATTTTATCCAAAATCAGATCAAACTGAACTAGTTACACTCCTAATTAAACCTTAAACTATTGGGTCTTAGAACTTAACCTTAAATTGGGTGATTGTTGAGTTAAGTTTCGCCTGTTTTTACATATGAGATGAGATGAATTGAGATTAAAGTTAAAAGTTGAATAAAATATTATTAAAATATTTTCTTAATATTATTTTTTTTTTAAAAATTAAAAAAAATGAATTGTCTATTTTATTTTGTGTAAAAATTTAAAAAAATTATAATAATAAAATAAAATGAGATGATTTATAAAAAACAAACCAGACTTTAGTGACCTAAAATCGTTAGTTAAAATATCCAAGAAAAATCGTTCGGACCCAAGGGTCAAGCTCATGAAATGTACCCAACCCGTGTGTATGAAGACCAAACCGTGTAGTGCATGACCCGCAACCCAGTTAGCGGAAAACAACTCAAACTCGTTGGCCTCATTCTAAGATCTACTTTTACTAAACTCAACTTGGGCAAGCTGTATGCTACTTTAGTTGTAGAAAACGGAGGCTTTAACTTTTTATCATATTTTGGAAATTAGATTATAGGATTGATATTTATGTGGAAGGTTACAAGAATTGATAATTCTTTTAATCGAGCTTTTATCCTAGGCTAGTAGCTGATGAATATAGAGGTTTAATTCTGCTAGAGTGGAGTATATTGGGAAGATTTTTGCTTGCAATTTGATGCTATAAGGTGTAAGGCCCTTACGTGCACACAAAGTTTACTTTTGCATAGTTTTATTGACTTGCAAGTCTGGGGAGAAGGCTTGGTTTGTTTTGAGATAAGGAAAGATTATGTAAAATTGGATATATGTGGTCTGCCCATTGATGATGTAGGCATGACAGCTAGGCTGAAGTGGTGGGGCCAAATGATGTGGCAAATGTAAGATGAGGTGGCAAGTTAAGAATGGTCAAAGTAGGTGCATAGTATCTTTATTTTAAGATAATGTGTATAAGATAAATAATGATGTAGAATTTATTTAAAAACGAGTTTTGCTATGTATAAGTAAGTTTAATCTACGTATTAATGATGTTGTCTTTATATTCTAAATTCAAATTAGCACTGTTTTCAATAAAATTTACTTTCTGACTAATTATATTGAATGGATACACGTATTAGTGCACAAAATCGCTTACAACTAAAATTTTCTTTTAAAAACATCCCAACATGTTTTGCCACCGGCATTTTTTAAGATGCCAGGTTTTTTTAAATAAACTAGAAATTCAAAAAGTGACTAATTCATATTCCTTTTGATCTAAAATGATTTCGGGAGTTACGGATTTCTAAGTCTCATTATCTCTTTTGCTTTCCTCTGCAATTGACCTAAATTATATCAGGTTCTCACATCCTCTACTGCTTTAAAGAAATTTCAAGGATTGAAACTAATTAAACTACACTTTTCTTATGCAAAACAATAGAATATCAACCTAACCTCACACATTACCATCATTACTAAGTGTAGGCTCGGAGGGTGATTATGGAAGGATGTCAGACTCATTAAATGTGGTATCCTTCAGAAAGTAGTGCAACAGTTCATCATCGGAGTCATAGTAAATGTTCATGAACTCATCTTGTGAGGGTCTACCAGCGCAACAAGACAGACCACCAATGCGGTTGAGTGAAAAAATAATGAGGAGCACTCCATTGGTTAGTGAAGGAAATTGCTGCAGGTGCTGCAAAGTGCAGCTAGTTCAACAATTGGGCAAGCAAGCACCTTATAGACAAGCTGACAAATGTCCCTGAGTAAGGTGGAGATGAGAGTCTCACCCCATGGTAGGTGAGCTAGAAAAGTCCCCTCCATGCAGGCGAGAATGAGGAGCTAAAGAAGTCAATGGTTCTTATGAGACATGAGCTACTCTCACCCAACACGAGCTACTGTCAAGGACAGACTGTGCCAGATATGAAAACCTTCCAAAACAACATGGAAGATATTTAGATGAGTGGTAGTGTCATACGTAGAAGCCCACATTCTATATATACTATAGTGATTAGAATAACTATATATTAGTATTTGTTATAGTGATTTTAATTTATTGTAACTATATCATTGATAGTGATAGTATTAGTATTACTATATCATTATTTCATATATAATTATTTAGTATAATGATATATATAGTAATTTATATATAGACTTAAAGTATATTACTAAGAGTAATATAGTATTAGACTATTAGTATTAGGCCATAAAATGTAAATTGTAATTAATCTTTTAGTATAGTGATTTATATAGTAATTTACATATAGACTTAAAGTATATTACTAATAGTAATATAGTATTAGACTATTAGTATTAGGCCATAAAATGTAAATTGCAATTAATTTTTTAGTATAGTGGTTTATATAGTAATTTATATATAGACTTATATTATATTACTAATAGTAATATAGTATTAAACTATTAATATTAGGCCATAAAATGTAAATTGTAATTAATATACATTATATACTAATGTATATTAATATTACTAATAAAAGGGAGGCTAGTAAAATTTGAGTGTTTTGGCAAGATGATATTTCATGTTTTAAGTAGAGAGAAATTCATTTTAACTCGTGTTGGTGGAGTTACAAATTTACTATGCTGCTTTGTTTATGCCAAGTGTAATATGGTGGCGAGGAGACATTTATGGGAGCATCTAAATGGCCAGGTTCTAGGAAATGAACCCTGTATTATTTAGGAGATTTCAATATTATAAGGGAAGATTTAGAACGTCGGGGTGGCAACCTTTTGCCTCGTCTTGTCAGATGAGGCAAAAGGTCCCATTAAAGCAACTATTTTCAATTTCAATTTCTTAATTGAACTTTTTAATCTACCTCTAAAGGTGCCAAGACCTCTAATATTCCATGATAAAATCGGACCAATCATAAGGAAATTTTTTTTTGCCAGGCTAACACTCGGGTCGAACTACAAACTTTTTCAAAAGTTTTCCTAACTCCTTTTTTCTTCATATTTGCTCCCTCATTTTCCGTGGCATAACCTCTATGCTTTGAAAAAATTCAACATTTAATTCCATATCCGATTCAGAAAAAAAGTCAACTATATTAGTGTTCTTAGCAACATTCTCATCAAGCATCTCCTCCAATTCCAGATCTACAACACCATTTTTTTTAGGTCTCTCTATTGCCTCTTCTTCAACCTCCTCTACATGATATTACCTTCTTTTTAAAATATTTTCTTCACTCGGATGATCAGCAATTCTGTTTCTCTCCCCTATGTCTTGACAAATTATTACTTGTCCCTCCTTTGTTCTATCTTCCTCTTGCATTAAGGCTTGATCCTCAGATTCCTCCATGTGTGGAGCCAAATTTTCACTCGTATTTTCTTGTTCAGTTCCTGAGACCATGATCATCAAACCTTTGCCTTTATCTATATCATCATTTGGGACAGAGTGTTGGTCTGTTTTCACAGTTTCCGTGTCATTTGCATTCTTATGTACCCAAACTTTTTCTCCATTTATCTGTGTCTTCAATCTGCACATACGTACATTGTGCCCTTGCATCCTACACCTTGAACAAAATGCCAGGGGAGTCTCGTAAATCACTTCATGTTTTCATCCCGTCCCTGGCATCCCAATCCAGAAAAAAGGAATCGGTTCTTTTGTTGCATCCATCTCCAAACATAAACGTGCCCCATCCGTGCGAGTTGCACATTTCGTTGGATTACCCCTTCTAATGTACTTGCCAATCAGAGCAGTAAGGATCTTTAGAAAGGATTCATGATAAAAATTTGGTGGAAGACCAAGCAACACTATCCAAATAGGTACAAACGATGGTTCTTCATCTTCATTGAAATCTAGTTTCCACTGAAAAGCCCGGTATTGAACACCATTCACCTCACAAGTTTCACGAGAGAGCGCTTTCAAGAAATCTGATTCATTTGACATTCGGACAAAGATGTTTCGTGGTCTCTTCATGGTTGAAACAACCGACATGCACGATAAGCCCCAACAGATATGAATGAAAGACTGGATAGCATCCAACAAGGGCCTCTGCCTTAGGAACTTTAGAACAATGGAATAACGGAAAGGTTCTATAGATCTCACAATCTCCTCCTCAGTAAACTAAAAACAAAGTTCTCTGTCCACATACTTTGGCCTACAATGGGGCACAGACATCTTAGGTAAAGGTTACGAAACCACTGAAACAAGATCAACGTAGGAACATCGACCTGCCTCTACAGCAGTGGCCGCCATGCAGCCCCTCTACGTAAAAAGAACCCTAGCAAAATAAAGTTATCGCCCAAATTCGAGAGAAAAAAAATTGCAATGGAGGATTTTAATTCCTGGATTGATCATTGTGGACTGATCGAAATGAAGTCTTTGGGAAGGAGGTTCTCTTGGTGTAATGGGCAGAGTGGTTTCTCGGGAAGTTGGGCAAAACTAGATAGGTGTTTCTTGAATGCTAGCTGATTGGCAAGATTTCCTAATGTGACAAACTGCTATTTACCAAGATCAACATCAGATCATTCGCTAATGTTCATGGAATTTTAGTCAGATCCATTCTCTTATGGACCTTCTCCTTTTCGGTTCCAACAAATGTGGACAGAAGACCCACAATTTCATTCATTGGTGGGAAAAATCTGGGAGGAGGAAGTAGGGGGATCGGGTCTATTGAAATTGGCTCTCAAATTGAAAAAAATTAAGAGAGGCTTTGCGAGAATGGAACAAGAGAATTTTCGGAAGAATAGAAGCTCATCTATAGGAGTTAGAAACTCAAATTGAAACTTTACAGTTAGCTTTACAACATGAATGGGATACCGGGATAGAACAGGAACTTCTGCTGAAACATATGGAATTAGTCGATTGGAGACATCGGGAAGAGACTAGACTGGCTCAAATGGCGAAAGTTAAATGGTGTGCAGAAGGAGATCAGAATTCACATTTTTTCCATGCTTGTTTATCTTACAAAAGAGGAAAAAGAGAGTCATGGAAATGAGGCTTCAAGATGGCACTTATTTGAGATCACTCGAGGAAATCCATTTAGGAGTAGTAAATTATTTTACAAACTTTCTGCAAAAGGAGACTCATGAAAGTTTGCTAGATTTATCTCATCCTATCTCGTCCGTTATAACATTGGAGGAGAGTGAAGCAATATGTGCTATTCCATTGATTAAAGAAGTGAAAAATGCCTTGGATTCCATACCTTCTAATAGTGCTCTAGGTCCTGATGGTTTTGGATCGGGTTTTTTTAAAAGTGTTCGGGAAATTATCAAGTTGGATATCATGGCAGCAGTTGAAGAATTTTTTAGAGGGGGTAAATGGCCGAGATTTTATACTTCTTCTTATGTGGTGTTAATTCCGAAGATGGATATGCCAACTGAGTTTGATAAATTTAGACTTATAAGTCTTTGTTCGGTGTTTTATAAAAAAATTTCAAAGGTGATTGTGAACCGTTTGGCAACTCTCCTCCCAAAAATGATATCTCTTGAACAATGTGCGTTTATTCCTGGGAGAAGTATATTTGAAAATATCAGTCTAACTCAGGAAATGATTCATTCTATTAATAAGAAGATGCATGGTGGGAATATTTAGTTCCATAATTTGGTTTAGAGAATAACTTTCAGACTTAGCCATGCATTTTATGTTATTTTCCTAAAACACCCCCTCCGTAGGTGGGTTGAATAATAGGCCTGATATTGTTTTATACTGGTGAGAGTTTGTTTTAATTATAAGAACTTATAAAGAAAATAAATTATATTATTCATTATTAATATTTTAGAAAGAACAAATTAGGCAGAGGGATTAAATGCATATCGATGAACGGAGAGTATTGATATCTTAAGATTAAGAGAATTTTAGACATTTAGGAAAAATATGTTATTTTAGTATTTCAGGTTTAAGAATCGAAATACGTGTTCGATTGAAATTTATGGGAGTTACATAACAATTTTATAGGTGACGATTGATTTTCATTCGGTATTGCTGTAAAGAAATTCTAATAAGCTAAGAAGTTTAGGTAAATGAGATTCCTATACTAGGCTTTACACAAATGGTTTAGAATGAGGTTGACTTTTCTAAAAATTATGCATGTTTTATTATGAAATAAGAACTTAGGAAAAACAATCTCGGTTGTTTATTTCCATTATTCATGAAATCTGTATGAAAAACAAAAAATGTTTCTGACATGCATTGTGTAGACAAGAGCTAAATTTTGTCATGTTGTCTCTAAAATTTGAAAAAGAGCCATACTGAGAATCTGAAAAATTTTGCATTTATTTAGAAAGATGCTTTGACTTTTGTTTTCAGTATGTAAGTATGATCTGATTATGTTTTGGTACTTTGTTTTGTTTTGCTATGGCATCTGAAAACCTTTGGCATGGTGTACTGATTTTGTATCTGACTCTGTCTCTGCTCTGTTTGGGTTGGTACCAATTTCTCTGTTTTTTAGTGCACTCACTTTGGAAACAAAGTGGTTTTATGTGGTTTTTCCTGTGTGCACACTCAGGGCTCCGATTAGAACAAGGGAAAGATTTCATCTCTGTCTCTGCCCAGTTTGACCACTAGGAATAGCACAACCCTACCATGGGGGTGAAACATAGTCTCTGCTCTATGAGATGCTTTGTTTTGATGTGATTATGATTATTTTCAGGTTATGTTATGCTAAAGTACTCTGGGTTTTATGTGTCTTAAAACCATGTATCTGTTACATTTAAAAACATGTTTTGTTCAACATAATAACTCTAGAAAATATTTTGTTCTGCATATTGTACTTTGTAAATGCTCATATTTGCATGCTGGTATATGTCCTCTTCTTACTAAGTTGTTAAAAACCCACTCCTTATCTCCACAATATTTTCAGATGATTTGGATATTGCAATTGAGGATCAAGATTATGAAGCATAGGTGAGATGATTTTTAATCATAGTGGATTAAGTATAAAAGGTTTCTTTGAGTATTGGCCTTTGTTGAGAAATCTTGTTGTGTTCTGATGACTTGGTATTTTGGGAGGTTGAATATATTGAGAAAATTAGTCTGAAACAAATGTTTTATATGATATTGAGATATTGGATTTTATGAATATATTGGTTTAATAGGACTCAAGGGTTTTTCAGTTTATTATGTTGTGACTACTGGGAGATTGTGAACCCCTTGGTTTATTATTATTGCAGTGATGACTTTGTAAAGTTTATAATGTGTTTATTTGAAAAATATGAGATTGTTTACTGTTTATGAAATCTTTTGAGATTTTAGATGTGTTAGGAGACATGTTTATAAGTGACAGGCAGTAATTCTCCAACCCATCTAGGTATGGGGTGTTACAAGTCTGGCCCATTCACGGTAACAAAATTGTATCCATATGGTGTTGTTGAGGTGCATAGTGAGGTCACTGGTGCATTCAAGGTTAATGGGCAGCATTTAAAGCCTTATCTTGTTGGCAATGTGGTTCCTAAATGAGCTACTTATTCTTTGAAGAATCCTTCCTATGGTTGATGGTGCAGAAGTCAAGCTATTGACTATAAACAAGTGCTTCTTTTGTTTTATATATTGTTTTTATTTAAGTTTTTTTTTAATAAAGATGGTTATGACCCCCTTCTTTTGGTTGTGTTGTGTAGCTTTGAAAAAATAAAACAAGAAATTAGTTCATGTTCAATTCAATTGGACATTCATTATGTTCAACCTTGCTAAAAGGGGAGTATTAGGCTTCTATTTTTCTTTCCTTTAACATCGAGGACAATGTGAAAATTAAGTTTGGAGGAGTGGATATTTGATTATGCTGAATGCTAGTACAGGCTATGTTTGGTTGAGAAAGAATTTTTTTTTTCTTCGAAATTCTGGTTTGTTCACATTCATGCAAGTTAATTGGTGATCATATTCATGTCTTCCAAACTAGATTTTTATGTGAAAGATGAAGAGAAATGAACCTATATTTGCACTTGTGTGAGATTTATTAAGAATCAACATTACACTTTTAGGTTCTTTATTGTGTCAAGCATTGCATTTTTTATTTAGAATAGACGATATCTTATAAAACAAGATTAAGCACACTTGTTTTCTTTAGGATTATTGAAGTATACATTTCCTTGCAAAGTTGTGTGGGTTGTGTGACTATGCATAAAAGATAAGTGTGATGCTTTTCTTGTGATTATCCCTTTTGATCTAGTCCTAAACAAGGTTTAAGTAAATAGAGTGATAATTATTAGATAGTTGAATAAATAAATGTATACAGGATTCTATCTACTCCAATGTTTTGAGTTGCTTAGTACCTAGGGTATTCGTTACTAATTTTTTCTTTTATATCAAACAGCAACTTGAAATATAAGAATGCAAAAGTACTTTAAGTGTGTGACTTGTTGAGTAACCGGGTGCATCCATCACAAATGTTTGTATTCACGTCAAACGGCGGGTGACAACTTAAAGACAAAAAATAAATATTATTGAAGATAAAATAGTGAAAAAAATAATAAAAATAATATATATATTTATCTAGTTTGCTACCTTGTTTATAGTAGTGAGAATGGATGATTGCAGGTTGAGTTGTTACATGATTTAATTGTGTTGGTTGCATGATAAATATGATTGAGTTTGTAATTATGTATGGTTATTTGAATTAGAGAATGTGAGTATGTTTAGTTTTCCTTTATTTGCTATTGTTTATGTAGTAAGTTGAAGATTTGATGTTTGAATGATAGGTCCTTTAGGCGTGATGAGTTAAGCCTAACTATGATTATTGTCCTTTGTTTTTATGGTTTTCCTATTCCTTGAGGACAAGCAAACATTCAAAACTCTTATGTCTACCTGGAGTAATTAAATATAGAGTAGTGACCCCTGAGTTAACAAAAAATAATCAACAGATTTCGAATGGATTCTTTTTAACGGAGCAAAGTCATACGTTACGAAACTTAATGCTAGTAGGTGTACATGTTATAATTTTTATGATGTTATGTTATATTACCAATAGTGTTGAGAACGAGTTCACAGACAACATAATTTCAATGTGATTTATATTACGGTCACCGACAGGTACTCAGTGCATATAAAGAACTGTAAAAATACCATACGTAATGTTAATTTTATGATTCTTGAAGAAAGACTAAAAAATCTATCTTCTTGAAAAATTTAAATGGAAGCCAAATACAATAAATGCATATATTTCATGTTTATCATTTTTCATACAAAGTCTATCTCTGTGTATGTTCATTATCTAACTTTGAGATCAAGTAAATTTCACCCTTTATAAACCTACTAATATAAGTTGTAGATGTAGATAGATCCATTAGAACAAGAGACTGATCATATTTTGATATTTCTAAACCTGATCCTATGTGCCAGAAAGAGCATGAAGCAACTAGTTTAAATTTCTTTTGAAACTATGATATTTTGTACTAAAATTACTAAGAAATTATCCTATCGGATGATTTGAACTTATAATTTAATCAATATTATTAAGATAATTTTAATTATTCTGACATATATTCATTTTCACTTTTTATTTCTTACTTTCACTATTACGTATTGTTAGCTGCATTTCTAAAAGGTATTGCACCCTGATATTTTAGGTTAAGTTTGAAATTTTTTAAAATATAAAATTTTTTATTTATCTAATCTTATTATTATAATTTTTTTATATTTAAATATAAAATATAATAAATAATTTAATTTTTTTAAATCTTAATTTAATTTTTTTATATTTTAAAATAATAATAACACTAAAAAATAATATTTTATTTAATTTTTAATTCATCTCAAATTAAAAATTCTCTTTTTAACATCCAAATCTATCTGAAGTCTAGAGAGCAAGCGAGAGTTGGGACGTCACAAATATTATTTAGAAAAAATCATATCCTAAAAGGATGAATCTGTCGTAGTGATACTAATAACTTCTTCGACCATTGCACGGATCTAGAGGCCATTTGGGATTGAAACCTTTGGCTTAAGATTCTTGTTTCAGGAGTAACAAAACCAGGGTAACGATGAGACGAAAGCAAATTATGATTACTGATATTAGCGATGAAAGGAGAACATATGTTTATATAAAGATGTGCCAAAGAAAAACATTTTATTCTCATCCTTAAGTCAAACATAGGTGTGGGTGTTACATTCGGATTTCAACCAGGTAATTAGAACGCTCGTACTAGTAATAAACCAGGGTAATTAGAACGCTCGTACAACTCTTGTTTTTTTTTCTTTTTTGACCTTTCTCCTCTCAATTGTGATCCTCTCCACCTGCAAAACAAAATAAACAGTACAACGTTATTTTCCGGCTATGCAAGGTGGTGCTAGAGTACCTCCAGATTGTCGATCGCGGAGCTCAGGGCAGAAAAGAAAAGGACAAGATGTATATATGTTTCATGCTAAAGCATGGATGATGTTTTATGTTCTAATCGCAGGTTAAAAATTACCTATGCATAGATGATGTTTAGGTATTCTAGTCGCTGTCGCTGCTGCTGCTGCTGTGGCCGTCTTCGTGCTTCTTCTTCTTCTCCTTCTTCTTCTTCTTCCCCCCCTCCTTGCCATCCTTGCCCTCCTTGCTCTGATCACCATGGATCTTGTCTTTCAGCTTGTCAACAATTCCTTCCTTCTGCTGCCCCTGATGCTCTCCCTTGTACTCCTCTTTCTTGTTGCCCCCCATGTGGAGGTTCTCTCCAATCTTGTTGCCCCCTTGTCCCTTGTGCTGCTCCTCCTCCTCTTTCTTGTTGCCCTTGAGGGCATCTCCAATCTTGTTAATAATTCCAGCCATTGTCCTCAAATGTTATCTTGGGATGTATTCTGAAGAGACAGCTCGGCGGTTCCTATATATCAGAATCCTGGGTTGCTATCAGAAAACAGGTTTAGATGTTAATAGTAAGTTTGAGATAATAAAATATTATTTTATAATATTATTATTATTTAAAAATTTAAAAAAATTAAATTATTTATTATATTTTATATTAAAATTTAAAAAAATTATAATAATAAATTAAGATGATACGAGTAATCAAACCAAATCAAATCCCTGGATTTGGATGAGTGATAAATACTAAACCGTGTTTTCTTCTGAAATTACGTACATGCCCACGATACGTGTACGCATGAACTCTCGTCCCTACCCGGACCAGATGCTTGAAAATTTTCCACTCCGAATATTAATATAAACAAAAATAGAAATATCAAACCTTTTAAATATTTATATATATATATATAAAGCTGTTATCCTCCTAATTTATATTATTTGCTATACTTTTTTGATGTGGCACTGTGTGATTTTAAAAAAAAAAAAAATTAAAACACAAATATAATAAGGCAGAAAGAATAAAAAAATTTAATATTTCTCTTTTTATGTTTTCGAGAATCATTTTATTTTAAGTATATATTTTTTAATAAATTACGTGTCACAATATTATAATAACACGTCAGGCAAATTGAATAGTTTAAATAAGGGTAGTACCCTATCAAAAATTACAAAACAGATTGCTCAGCATTACGTCAGATATACAAAGAAGTTTACGATCAAACGGTGGAGATTCACTGTAGGCGTGCCTTTCAAAAATGTTACTTATCATTTCTTATTATATATTTAAAATTTATTTTTGTATTTTTATATTTTATTTTATTTTTATTAAATTAATCAAATTATTTTACTTATTATTCATACATTATATATATTTTTATAGAAAAAATTAAAAAATAAAATTAAAATAAGTGTGATATGAGGTGTGAATATGACTAGTAGAATTGTTCATATATACAAAAAGATGTTATTCAGTCATTTTATAAAAAAATTATTCATTATTTTTACATTATACATCTATTTTTATTTATTTATTTTTTAGCATACGAATGTTGTAAGTATGATGAGTAAAAGAATTCATCATTTTAATATAAGAATATTTATTAATGAAGAATAATATTAGATATACTAATTTTACAAATGTCATCCTCTCTTTAAAAAAAAAGAGAGATGTATTATTAAAAAAAATTAATTTTTATATAAATCTTATATTTATTTAATTCTTTTAAAAAAATAAGTATATGATGCTTGATACAATGACTATAAATATTATTTTTTATTGATAAATTGGTGTGAATGACATTAATTTGAGATAATTTGATTTGAAAAGAGTTTAAAAAATTTAAATTTTATAAAATATGAATTATCATTTCCCAACTTACATATAAGATCAACTTACAAATAAGATGAGTCTTATATAAGATTACCTTGAACGAAATTCCAAAAACAGAAAACAAGAGGAATGAATAGTTGGAGGGATTTTAAGAAATGAATTTATTATACATAAGTTATTATTTATTTTTATATTTTTATATTTTATAAAATATAAAAATATTTTTTATAAAATATGAGATGTAAAGTAATAAATAATAATTTATAAGAAGATATTTTCTTTCGAGAAAAAGTGTGAAATAGCTTTTTGACTTTTGGGGTTGCGAAACGCGGAAACGGATAGAAATAATCATCTCAGAAAGCAGATAAGATGCGCATAAAGCCGTGAAGGACGGACAGGACGATGCCGACACATAACTGTGACCGTTTTGGGGGGGCCCCAAGCCATTATGAGTTTAAAGAGGGATTCACGTGCTTGCCTTTTCCCTAACTTGTTCTCAGATGGAGCAATAATAAGTCGTACTATTAGCCACATTGTCAGGATCAGGTGAGACCCATTCCAATTTTACAGATCAAAAAATTTTTACAATTTTTTATTATTTATTTATATTCTATATTTTTTTTTATTATTTATTTTTTTAAATATTTATTATATAAATAGTAAATAAAAAATTTAAAATATTTTAAAAACAATAAATTCAAAAAAAATTTATAAAATAATATTAAAAATTTTAAAATTTTTAAAAAATATAAAATATAGAATGTGATGAAAATTTTGTAGGAAAGTCCTTCCAGATATTGTTTTGCCGACACAGTGGGAGTGTTATGCTGTTGTGAGTCTGCACAATAGTTAAAGTGGTCATCCCCACAATCAAGCCACTTTTAGCGCAATGGGAGCGTACTTTTTTTTTTTTTCATTGGCAAATAAGAAGCGTTAATGAAATTTTTGCCGAATGGAAATAATATGGTCTCATATGTAACACCCAGAAATATTTTAGAAAATTTGTAATTTTAAATTATTATTTTTGGCTAGTAATAATGATTTAATCTAGGATTTTAAATGGTATTCTTTTCATAATTTATCTCGACTTATTTTATCTAATAATTATAATTTTTTTAAATTTTTATATAAAATAAAATAAATAATTCAACTTTTTTAAATTTTAAAATAAAAATAATATTAAAAAATATATATTTTAATAATATTTTATTTAACTTTTAACTTTAATCTCATTTCATCTCATTTACAAAAACAAACAAAAGGAGTGAAAATTTTGGTTTGGCCTTAAATTCATCTTTATTGAGGTTAATTAGAGGGATTAGAAAAATGGACTTAAAGGATATTAGACCTTAAACTATTGGGTCTTAAAACTTAGGCAAAGTTTGGATATACAATTTAGATAAAATAAGATGAGATGTTTTAAATAGTAGTTGAATAAAATATTAATAAAATATATTTTTTAGTATTATTTTTATGTTAGGATTTGAAAAAATTGAATTATTTATTATATTTTTGTATAAAAATTTAAAAAAATTATAATGATTAAAATAAGATAAAATGAAATGAGATAGTAATTTTATGTAAACAAACATGGCCTTAAACTTAAATTGAGTCACTGTTAAGTTAGTGACCTAAAATCGTTAGTTAAAATATCTATGAAAAATCATTAGGACCCATGGGTCAAGTCCATGAATTGGACCCAACCCGTGTGCATGAAGACCAAACCGTGTGTTGCATGACCCACAACCCAGCTAGCTGAAAACAACTCAACTCGTTGGCATCATTCTAAGATCTACTTCACTTAGCTGCGTTTGGATGTTGAATTAAATTAAGTTGAGATGGTAAAATCTTGTTAGATTATTTTTTTTAATATTATTATTATTTTAAATTTTAAAAAAATTAAATTATTTATTATAATTTAAGTTAAAATTTAAGAAAATTATAATAATAAATTGAAATGAATTTAGAAACCCAACAAAGCCTTAACTCAACTTGGGCAAGCTGTAGAAAACGGAGGCTTTGACTTTTTATCATATCTTGGGAATTAGATTATAGGATTGATATTTATGTGGAAGGTAATAAGAACTGATAATTCTTTTAATCGAGCTTTTATCCTAGGCTAGTAGCTGAACAATATAGAGGTTTAATTCTGCTATAGTGGAGTATAGTGGGAAGATTTTTGCTTGCAATTTGATGCTATAAGGTGTAAGGCCCTTACGTGCAGACAAAGTTTACTTTTGCATAGTTGTATTGACTTCCAAGTCTTGGGGAGAAGGGTTGGTTTGTGCAATAGCGAGTGTCAGTTTTGAGATAAGTAAAGATAATTAGAATAGGTAAAATTGGATATTTGCGGTCTGCCGACTGATGATGTAGACATGACAATTAGGGTGCAAGTGGTGGGGCCAAGGCAAATGCAAGATGAGGTGGCAAGGTAAGAATAGTTAAAGAAGGTGCAGTATCTTTATCTTAAGATAATGTGTACGAGATAAATAATGGTGTGGTACCTATGAGATAGGTTAGCTTTTAAGAGGCATTTATATTTTTTGAAATCTACCCCTTTTTGACATGAATAAATTGGTTTTGGAACTTATGTTTATCTTACATTCATTTTCTATTTTTCAATACTTTGAATATACTTGCTGTTTTTCACTAATTCATGATGCCGGTGTGAAGATATATACCTCTGTGTGAGTAAGTATATCATGGATCAATTTTCATGGGATGGGATGGATCTTTGTGTGAGTAAGTATACTATGGATTAGCCAAATGCTAATGAAAGTCATATTTTAAAGAATGTTCATTAAATTGAGTCTACATTAGATTAGCGAAATATAATTCATCTAAAATATTAGCTACAACAAATTCATCCTACTTTTCATATATGAAGTGAACTGTAGCACCTTTGTAATAATATTTTATCATTTTCTATTGTCCGATTGTTTGGGTTTTCCTTCTCGTTAGTGTATCTCACGCCTCCTTTCCTTTTCGTTCCCACGGCTATCTTCTTCTTCGCACGACTCCTTCTCTTCTCTTATGCACATTCATTTCCCTACATATTCATTTCGCATGACCATCTCATTTCGCACGACCTTCTCCTCTTTTGCCCACAGCTCTTTTCGCTTTTGCACGTTCATTTCCCTGCATATTCATTTCGCACGACCATCTCATTTTGCATGCTTCTCTTCTCTTTTGCCCACAGCTCTCTTTTTGTTTTTTCTTCCCGTAAAATTGCCCACAAATCTCTTTCTAGTAGCTGTTTAGAGCTTTTCTCCGAATCATATACCAACAACACGGTAAGATCCAAAACCCTAACCTTGATTTTCTCATTTATTTGGCTCAATTTGTTTGGGTTTCAATAGTAGATTCGTATGCTCCATTTTTGGATTTCCTTGGATTTGATTTTGTTCATTTTAAGTGCATGCTTCTTGAAAGTGGATCTCTAATCTATGGGTGCCATTGATGTTATTTTTGTTTTTTCTATTTTGTTGATTTTGCTTGGGTTTGTTTGGGTGCAACTGATGTTATTGTTGTTGGTTATTGATTTTCGTTGTTTGGATGCCAACGATTTCATTCATACTTTCTGGACAGTCGAAAGGAAAGTATTAATTAAAGGCATTGTTTGGGTGCCATTGATTAATTAAAAAAAAAAGGTTATGAGGCATTAATCAAAGGATTTCGTTCATACGTTTGGGTGCCATTGATTTTGTTGTGGGGACTATTATGAGGCAGTTGTAATGGAGTTGGCATCTGTGATGCCCCCAATCCCCGCTTGAGATGGTACGAAACTTAGAGTATCGGGACATGCAACACAAGTCTACATTCCTCCATTCATAACAGTTAATATGTAATGCATCCTAATATGCAACTAACAGTATGCAATAATCGCAGCGAAAATAAAATATTAAGGTGAAAATATGCTAGAATAACTATGGTATGGAGATTCTTCAAGAGATGGAGGATTAAAGTATCGCCCATGAAAGGAGTCTTTCAGTTTGGAAAGAAAGAAAGTTAAGTCCAAGATACGTGAGACCATATGAGATTCTGGAAAAAGTTGGAGCAGTTGCTTACAGGCTGGATCTTCCCACTGAATTCCAAGGAATCCACAATATTTTCCATGTATTTTCTCTCAAGAAGAGTTTCAAAAAGCAAATTCCAATCGTTGTTGACATCATGGATATTTCACTTCAGCCTAACCTAACCTATGAGGAAGTTCCAATTCAGATCACTGATTGCAAGGATAAAGAACTACGGAATCGTAAAATCCCCTTGGTTAAGGTTTTGTGGCAAAATCATGATGTTGAAGAGGCCACATGGGAAAAAGAAGCTGACATGAGAAGCAAATACCCTTATTTGTTTGGCATGTGACTTGTTTGGCATTGCATCATGGCATTCGCATTCATGCATGGCATCCCCTAGCATTTCACCTATATGATCCATATCCTTTCACGTCATTTTTAGTTACGACAAGGCCGATGACAACAGGACCACCCATCAAATGCATATGACTCACAGCCAACTTCGAAGGCTGAGAGCAGAGCAAAGACGAGGACCATTTAGACCGCATGGCTGACACATTTTGGGCTCAGCAAGAGAGGTTAGAGCATCACAGGATTCATATCCTCGACTATGATAGGAGAAGATGCATCCATTTGAGGAGAGCACGGCTACACAAGGAGCCTCAGCCTTATGGCCCCATTCGTTGGATGGGAGACACTAGGGCTAGATGGCTCAGAAGACGTATGAGATTGGCTCTCTCAGTAGCTTTAGACTAGCCAGAGTCGAGCAGCGTGGTAGAGAAGCGACAGTACGATCAGGAGTCACTCATTCCTGACCCTACTCCCCTCGACACATCGGATATATCTGACTCTTCTCCGAGTCGCACTCGCTTTCGAGAGGAGGGAGAACCTTAAGGACGAGGAGTTTAGGCAGTGGAGAAAACACCAAGAGAAGGTTAACGTCTTTTATGATTTAGAGGAGGATGAATAGTACTACCACACCCAGGACGAGGTGTTCGAGGATAGTGATGGGAGACCCCCATCGAGCCTCGAGCTATAGCACAATTGGTGAGTCAACACGCAAACTCTTACCCATTGCATGTTTTATTTGACCCCAATTTCGAGGACGAAATCTTTTTTTAAAGGGGGAGGATGAAACACCCTACTTAATTAACCCTTGATTAACCCTTAAGTACTCTAAATTAGACTTTTAATTATGGGTTAATCACTTTCATTAAGGTTGATAGTGGGATTGGTATTAATATTAGTACTAGTGTTGATGAGCTAAGGATTAGAGAGGTAAGCCCATTAGTAATTTTGGTGAGACTTTTTAGGACCCAAGTGCATTCATGGGCCTAGCCTAAGAAAACCTTGAACCAAGCCCTTAGGAAATCAAGACTAGTTTTGGCCCAAGTATAAAAAGGCATAAGGCCTTTGGTGTAGATTGGACCCTTGGCTCTTTTCAAGCCCATATGGCCCAAGCCATGTTTGGACTCATTTCACCATTCAAAGACCAAAGGCCCAGTACACCATACCATTGGTTTGTTTAAACCCAAATCACACTCAACGTACCCAAATTAAGTTTTAAAAATTGACTAAGACCATTAACCATCATACTTGAGGTTAGAGCACTTAAGCCATGCTTTGAAGCTTAATCATGCTTAATCTTTTCTTAAACTTTTTAATTCAATTTTTCTTGAATTAATACTCCCTTAAAATATGATTAGACCATGTTAATACCCTAGCTAAACCATCCCACATGTAATTAAGAAGAATGGCATAACAAGCCCAAACCATGCTTCAATCGGTTTTGTGCATTGCCCTTTGTAATGCTTGGACTGTTTTGCCCTTGAGCCCAACATTTTTGTGGTTTGTCCTCAAATCTAATATGGTCCTTAAATACCTCGTGAGACTCTCCCAAATTTAGTTTGATCCTTGCACAAAATTGGTTGCATCAACCAACTCAAAGAACCAAACCGGGTGCACCTTGGTCTAGTTTGTGTAGGAACCGTTTGGATTGAATTTGAACCAGCCTCCTGCCATGGTTTGCACCACCACCCCACGCCACCTCTTTCTCCACCTAATCACCAAGAAGTCCCATGAGCATCATGAAGGATTTTGACTCATTTTTGCTGCCCAAAAAATCCCAAACCGAACTGATTTTCTGTCACTACAAAACCACCTCCATCCACCAATTTTCAATGGTGGTTTGAAGGATCTTTTGCCACCAAAATGATGCCCCACGACTTGGAGTCATCTAAAGGACCCTTGAAGCTACTGTAGAGAAGAAATGATGGTGGTTTAGGGCACTATTTTATTCTGCACAAGTGACCTAATCTCATACAAGCAAATCTGAAAATTTTCTAGATTTGAGCACCTCCCACTTCACCCAATCACCAAGCACCCAAGCCAACGCCCTTTACCCATTGGCCACCTATAAGTACTTCCCTCCCCTTATAATTTCACCCAAACCACAGCTCCAAGTATCTTCTTGAGCGTTGAGAGCATTTCCCCCCTCTTAGAGATCAAAAGAGTGCAAACCGAGTGAGTTTTTGTGAGTTCTTGAGTGTTCTTGTATAAGGCAGTCTAAAGTGCTTGGAAGGCCACGAAATTTGTAAGTTTTCTTCCTTTTGATTTTATCTAGCATTTCAAGCTTTATTTTCCAACTTTTGGTAAGAAATTTGGTTGAGTTTCGAGAAGGTTATGATGCTTAATGCAAAACCGGGTCAATTAAAGGAATGATTGAATATTTTTAATTGGAAATTTAGCTATGGCATGTCCTAAACATGATTTTATATGATCTATCATTATCCTAACATGATTATGGAATATTAAATTTGTGGTTAGAAGTATGCCATGATAGGTTTTAAATCTATCTTGTTTTGATTTTCAAGTATGAATCGGTTTTAAGCATATTGGTGATTAAGGATTTTTTAACTTTGATTAAGTGTTGGTATGAACTTGATTACTTAAGGATTAGACTTAATAATATTCTTAAAGATGTTAGTGATCATTAGTAATTAAAAAAATTCTCATATGCATGTATTCATAGGGATCAATAGTTGAAAATACACATAGGCATCAACTAAAATGCATGCCATGGGTTAGGACTAATTGGACAAATTTCACTATGAATTTTGAAAATATAAGGGCATAGATGATTTTAGAATGCCAAAAATATGAGGTCCATGAAATTTGGTTAAATTTGGAGTTCGTTTTCAATTAGTGAAAATTTAGGGCCTAAATGACAATCTTTTTGAAAGTCTATGGATATTTTTGTAAATACCTAATTTTTGAAACCTTTGATTTTGAACCTATCCATAAGAGTATTAACCCTAACTTAGTATACACATAATTTACGCAGCTATGACGCTAATTTAAAATTTCTCCGGAAGTCTGTAAATTGGTCTCTAACTTACACATTGATTGATTATTAATGAATTATTGATAAATGTTCATTCATGTTTCAATTATCATTTTGAGCATAAAATATCATGTTATATGATACACTGAGTGCATACTTACATGAAATGTGATATTTTTCACCATTTTTTTCATATTGCATCTATAAATGTCATTTTTACATGAAAACTTGCCACATCATGAAAAACATTTTTCAAGCATAACATAAAAATAATTTTTGTCACGACCCCAAAAGTTAGGATCGAGAATTATCCTAGTGGAACTCTTCTGTCCACTCTGAAGTGTTTAATAATAGAGTGATAATCCTTGAGTTGACAAAGAACAGTCAATAGGTTTCGTATGGGTTCTTTTTAAAGAAAACTGGAGCGAAGTCAACATGTTATGACACATAACGCTGGTGGGTGTACATGTTATGAATTTTATGATATTATGTTATATTTATCAATACATTGAGAACAAGTCTATAGATAACGTAGTTTCAACGTAAGTTATACTACGATCACCGGCAGGTTCTCACAGTGTATATGAAAAACTATGATATTACCACACGTTATATTATTAATTAAGATAATGATGTAAGTCTATGATGATGAAAGTTTATGATGAAATGTTTATGAAGAAGTTATGTATTTTTAAAAATGATAATGAAATTACTTACTAAATAAAAACCCGTGTCTCCATATTTTAAAAATATGTTGAGGAATCTAGATGGGAGACATGCATATTGATTTTCTGCATCTCATGCACTGCATATTTATCATTTTTCATGATTGATTTATCTTTGTATTAGTTAATTGTTTAACTTACTGAGATTTCAAGTAAATCTCATCCTTTTATAGGACCACTATCAGTCCATTCAAAATAATAGAAGTTGGATTAGGGATCGACTAGGACGAGATTGATGGAGCATTAGATTCACATGATTGAGGAGGAGCCGGATCTAGAGAGAAAGCAGAACTTAATTTTGATGTTCATAGCCCAAGTCCTTAATACTTTAGATTACATGTCCCGAAAGTTACATGCCCACGCTATAACCTTGGGATAGAATGGAGACTTAGAGTGTTGGGATATGGAACACAAGATTACATATGCCCGTTCATGACAATTAATATGCAATGCATCATAGTATACAACTAGTAATATGCAATAATCACAGCAAAAATAAAAGGTTAAGGTGAAAAATATGTCATAATAACTAAAACATCTCAACTTCATTAGATAATCATCATGTTCAAAAGACTAAAGTGGCATAGACTTATATACAAAGCCATATCATTCTCTTCATGCAATCTAAAGCATTAAGGACTTGGGCTATGAACATCAAAATTAAGTTTTGCTTTCTCTCTAGATCCGGCTCCTCCTCAATCATGTGAATCTAATGCTCCATCAATCTTGTCCTAATCGATCCCTAATCTAACTTCTATTATTTCGAATGGACTGATAGTGGTTCCATAAAAGGATGATATTTATTTGAAATCTCAGTAAGTTAAAAAATTAACTAATACAAAGATAAATCAATCATGAAAAATCATAAATATGCAGTGCATAAGATGTAGAAAATTAATATGCATGTCTCCCATCTAGATTCCTCAACATCTTTTAAAAATATGGAGACACGGGTTTTTATTTAGTAAGTAATTTCGTTATTATTTTTAAAAATACATAACTTCTTCATAAATATTTCATCATAAATTTTTATCATCATAGACTTACATCATTATCTTAATTAATAACATAACGTGCGGTAATGTCATAGTTTCTCATATGCACTGTGAGTACATACCAGTGACTGTAGTATAACTTACGTTGAAACTACGTTATCTATAGACTCGTTCTCAATGTATTGATAAATATAACATAACATCATAAAATTCATAACGTGTACATCTATCAGCGTTAAGTGTCATAACATGTTGACTTCGCTCCGTTGTTCTTTAAAAAGAACCCATACGAAACCTATTAACTGTTTTTTGTCAATTCAGGGGTTACCATTCTATTATTAAACACTTCAAAGTGGACAGAAGAGTTCCACTAGGATAATTCTCCATCCTAGCCTTTGGAGTCGTGACAAAAATTATTTTCATGTTTCGCTTGAAATTTGTTTTTCATGACATGTGCATATGTGACAAGTTTTCATGAAAAAATGACATTTATAGATGCAATATGCAAAAAATAGTGAAAAATATCAAATTTCATGTAAGTATGCACTCAGTGTATCATGTAATATGATATTTTATGCTCAAAATGATAATTGAAACATGAATGAACATTTATCAATAATTCATTAATAATCAATCAATGTGTAAGTTAGAGGCCAACTTACAAACTTCTGAAAAAATTTGAAATTAGCGTCGTAACTGTATAAATTATGTGTATACTAAGTTAGAGTTAATACTTTAATGGATAGGTTCAAAATCAAAAGTTTCAAAAATTAGGTATTTACAAAAATATCCATAGACTTTCAAAAAAATTGTCATTTAGGCTCTAAATTTTTACTAATTGTAAAGGAATTTCAAATTTAACCAAATTTCATGGATCTCATATTTTTGGCATTCTAAAATCATCTATGCCCTTAGATTTTCAAAATTCAAAGTGAAAATTGTCCAATTAGTCCCAACCCGTGGCATGCATCTTAGTTGATGTCTATGCGTATTTTCAACTATTGATCCCTATGAATGCATGCATATGAGAATTTTTTTAATCACTAATGATCACTAACATCTTTAGAGACATTATTAAGTCTAATCCTTAAGTAATCAAATTCATACCAACACTTAATCAAAACTAAGAAATCCTTAATCACCAAACCTATCATGGCATGCTTCTAACCACAAATTTAACCTTCCATAATCATGTTAGGATAATGATAGATCATATCAAATCATGTTTAGGACATGCCATAGCTAAATTTTCGATTAAAAATATTCAATCATTCAAACCTTCCTGTAATACCCGGTTTTGCATTAAGCATCATAACCTTCTCAAAATTCAACCAAATTTTGTACCAACACTTGAAAAAAAGCTTGAAATGCTAGCTAAGATCAAAAGTAAGAAAATTTACAAATTTTGTGGTCTTTTAAGCACTCTAGACTGTCTTATACAAGAACACTCAAGAACTCAGCAACACTCACTCAGTTTGCACTCTTTTGATCTCTAAGAAGGAGAAATACTCTCAAGGCTCAAGAGGATACTTGAAACTGTGGTGTGGGTGAAATGAAAAGGGGAGGAAAGTATTTATAGGTGGCCAAGGGGTGAGGGGAGTTGGCTTGGGTGCTTGGTGATTGGGTGAAGTGGGAGGTGCTCAAATTTAGAAAATTTCCAGATTTGCTTGCATGAGCTTAGGTCACTTGTGCATAATGAAATAGTAACCTAAACCACCATCATTTCCTCTCCACAGTAGCTGCAAGGGTCCTGTAGATGACTCCAGGTCGTGGGGCATCATTTGGATTGCAGAAGATCCCTCAAACCACCTTTGAAAATCGGTGGATGGAGGTGGTTTTGTGGTGGCAAAAAATCAATTCGGTTTGGGACTTTTTGGGCAGCAAAAATGAGTCAAAATCCTTCATGATGGTCATGATACTTCTTGGTGATTGGGTGGGGAAGGAGGTGGCATGGGGTGGTGGTGCAAACCATGGCAGGAGACTGGTTCAAATTCAATCCAAACAGTTTCTACACAAACTAGACGAAGGTGCACCCGATTTGGTTCTTTGAGTTGGTTGATACAACCAATTTCTTTCAAGGCTCAAAATGAGTTTGGTAAGGTTTCATGAGGTGTTTAAGGACCATTTTACCCTTGAGGAAAAACTACAAAAATGTTGGGTCTAAGGGTAAAACAGTCCAAGCATTACAAAGGGGAATGCACAAAACCGATTGAAGTATGGTTTGGGCTTGTTTTGCCATTCTTCTTAATGACTTGTGGGATGGTTTAGCTAGAATATTAACATGGTATAATCATGGTTTAAGAGAGTATTAATTCAAGAAAATTTGAATTAAAAAGTTTAAGAAAAGATTAAGCATGATTAAACTTCAAAGCATGGTTGAAAGTGTACTAACCTCAAATATGATAGTTAATAGCCTTAGCCATTGTTCAAAACTTAATTTGGGTTCTTTGAGTGTGATTTGGGCTTAAGAAAACCAATGGTATGGTGTATTGGGCCTTTGGTTCTTAAATGATGAAATGAGTCCAAACATGGCTTTGGGCCATATGGGCTTGAAAAGGGCCAAGGGTTCAATCTACACCAAAGGCCTTATGCCTTCCTATACTTGGACCAAAACTAACCTTGATTTCCTAAGGATTTGGTTCAAGGTTTTCTTATGCTTGGTTCAAGTTTTTCTTGGGTTTTAAAAAGCCTTACTAAAATTACTAATGGGCTTGCCGCTCTATTCCTTAGCTCATTAACACTAAGTACTAAAATTAATGCTAATCCCACTATCGACCTTAATGAAAGTGATTAACCCATAATTAAAGGCCTAATCTAGAATATTTAAGGGTTAATTAAACGGGGTGTTACAGCGTCTAAATGTGAAAGGGAAATTGGGCTCTAGAATGGTAAGTAAAACTTTTTGCTCTGTAGATGCTTGGCATCTGTTATCATTTCCTCAAGGATGATTATGTTTCATGGAGTGATTTACCCAAGAAATGAGGATAGAGATGGTAGTTGACAAGTTTGATTGAGGTATGTTGCGGCATTCATTTTGTTTGAGTTGCTATTTGAGCAAGTGCTTATAACAATTGCTATTTGTTTCCATTACTGAGCATCTAGCTTATTTTAGTTGTTGTTTGAGCATCTAGCTTATTTCAATTATTGTTTGAGCTGCTGTTTTCAACTACTTATTTCAATTGTTGGTTGTTTGCATTACTGAGCATCCAGCTTATTTTTTAAATATTTTGTTTGGGCTGCTGTTTGAGCAAGTGCTTATAGTAGTTGCTATTTGTTTCCACAACTGAGCATCCAGCTTATTTAAGCTGTTATTTGAGCATCCAACTTATTTCAATTGTTTCTTGAGCTACTGTTTACAACTGCTTATTTCAATTGCTGGTTGTTTCCATTACTGTACATCTGGCTTATTTTTTCAATATTTTGTTTAAGCTGTTATTTATAGCAGTTGCTATTTGTTTCCATTATTGAGCATCCAGTTTATTTGAGCTGTTGTTTTAGCATCCAGCTTATTTTTTCAATATTTTGTTTAATCTGCTTTTTGAGCAAGTGCTTATAGTAGTTGCTATTTGTATCCATTTACTAAGCATCTAGCTTATAGATGTCATTACTATATTTTTACAACTTAAATTTCATTACTATTATACTCATAAAAAAAGTGTGAATCAAGGATAGAATCTATTTTAAAATCTGTTTATATATATAAGCTGGAATTATGAGTCTAGATCTGATTTTGTGCAATTATATGCGAATCAAGGATGTAAACTACATTTGATGAAGACCCTTATTCACCACTCTATTGCAAAGTGGTAAACAAGCTATCTCTAGCACCCCCCAATGGCTAGCAGACATAATAATGTTGTACTCCAAGCAACATAATTGAAAGGTGAAAAAATACCACCTAGTAAGAAAACACAACAAGGTGTGTCTTTCACCTTAGAGGAGGACAATCTCCTCGTGTCGATTTGGCTCAACATTAGCATGGATGTTATATGAGGGACAGACTAAAAATCTTCACAAATGTGGGAGAGAATTAGCGATTATTACAATGAGTATAAAAAACCTAACATTGCAAATCGTTCTGGGAGGTCATTGACCAATCGATGGTCAATGATCCAAAAATACACAAATAAGTTTTGTACTGCTATAGCCCAAGTAGAATCATTGCATCCAAGTGGTGCGACGGAGCAGAACAATGTATGAGTTTCTAACTGCATCAATTCTAAAATTGGTTGCTTAAATTCTTTTCTCACATTCTCACTACTTCGTATATTTAGATCGAAAGAGTCAAAATCATGTATAAAGAGATTGAGAAGACCACTTATAACATGGAACATTATTAGTGTCTATTGAGACACTAATCAAAATGGCAGCAACATATGTCCATGTTGTCAATAAGAAAGAAACCACATGGGAAATGCCCAGCTATGGTGAAGTCGACTCACTAGGAGACGACATGATAGATGACAACATAGAGGTCATTTCTAAGAGAACTCTAAGCAGGAAGGTTGAGAAAAAAATGGAGATAAAGAGGAAGGCTAGAGAATTTTCTGATGCTAAATTTATTGAGGCCTTAACTAGCATCAGAAATGATAGCACTATCTTCATCTCTGAAAGAAGATAAGTGGTCAACAATTTGAATGCTGATAGGACTGAATTACTAGTGGAGAAAAAGAAGAATGATATGGAGAAAATGAAGATCGATATGGAGATAATGAAGATGGATCTTGCTGGCATGAATGGAATGCAGCAAGAGTATTTCTTGAATCTTCAAAAAGAGATTTTTGAGGATTCAGGAAAGCGATTTTCATCTGCATCTGCATCTCAATCTTTTGAAGATGTATAGTCTTTTATTGGTGTAATGTTTTGGAGTTGTTCTTATCCACTTAATATTGTAATTAAACACTTTACAATTGATTTTAGTAGCTGGGCAGCCACATATGGTTGAAATACATGTGGCTGGGTAGCAACTATTGCCTATGCTATTTTGTAGCTTTTTGTTATTTTGGACTTTAAATATAGGTGTTTGTGACTGTTGGCATCAACTATATGTGAATGTTGTACTCATGAAACTTTTATATTTTGGGTTTTATATATTTTTTGTTCAAGTGATGAAACCTGCTGTGAAACAGTACCATCTGTTGGATTATATTTTGGGTGTTATATATAATAGCAGGCAATGTTGGATTATAGCAGGCAGTGATGAAACTTTTATATTTGGATGTTATATATTTCTGTCTGTGCTATATGTAGTCAAATATGCCTCTTATTTGGATGCCTTTGATCTGATAGCTCATGGATTGAGGGTGTTTCCTTCCATTCTTCATTCATTAAGATTTTCACTTAGATTGGTTGTTCCTGAAGTTTTCTCTTGTTTACTGCTAATTATTTGTAGTTACCACTACAGATGTTTCCTTCTCTAAATATCTTAGCATATGGCTCCAATGATGGCATGAAATCTTTGAGACCTGATTGTCCAATTTGATGACAACTATAAGCATATTTTCTGATGATGCCTTCCAATTAATGACTATATTTTTTTGTGGATGAGATATTGTAAGCAAATTTATGCAATCTTATCAATTGTGTATTTGGGTTTCGATTTTAAAGTTAAAAACTCTTGAGCCTAATGGAGAGAGAGCTCTAGAGGTCAGTTTTATAACATGGTCTAGGTCTAAATCATGGATTGTATATATGAGATTTTTATTTATATATGACATTTTTATATTATAGATTATTAGATTGTAAAAATGAAAATGATTATAATTGTTAGAGGTTATTGGAGATTACGAAAATAAAAGATAAAAGTAATTAAAAAATAAAAAGTAATTAAAGAAATATAAAAAATATAAAAAATAATAATATTTTATTATTATACAGAGTGTGATAGTTAATCTAATATAGACTTAAAGTTTTGAGTAATTAGCTAAAAGTAAACAAGTTACATATTAGTCAAATTTTGAAAAATGGGATGGCCAATCAAATGCCAATGCTCTACGTCGTAGTTTGGATACACAATTCAGATGAGATGAGATGAGATGTTTTGAATAGTAATGAGATTTTTTGAGTTAGGATGAGATGAGATAATTTGTAAAAAAATATATGTTTGGATAGTGAGATGAGATAGGCATTTATGACTTTTTGGGATTTGATAATGGAAAATACTAAAACCACAACTGGGTATTCCTACCTGGGATCCCGATTGGCTTTTTTTTACTTAATAATTAAGTAAGTATTTTTTTATTGATGTTGTGAATTTTTTTAAAAAAATGCATGTTGAAAGCTAAAAAAAAAAGAAGGAAAAACTCTAGGTGGGATCCCCTTGTGTGGGTGTAGAAGCACTATTTGATAACAGGGTGGGTCCCACCAATGATTGAGTAATAATTATGAATATATTAATAAAAAATAATATTTATAAGTAATTAAAAACTCTATCATAAATAAATTTAAATTCCAAAATATATTGGGAAGTTGTTGGCCGAAATTACTCTATAATTCGAAAAAATTATTTCTCTTTTTTAAAATATATTATTCTTAAAGATATTTTTATTCTAAAAAATAATTTAAATATGGTCGAAATTTATAACTTCTCTTTTTATCTATTTATTTTTCTATATATAAGAAATTCGTTATTTTTTATTCTAATTATAAAATATAATAATTTTAATTATTGTAATATATAAGTATATGAATTATGTTGTAGATTTGTTTTAAATAATTTATTAATTTCGAATTTTCTAATAAAACTCCAAAATGCACTTCTATTTGGGCTGGTTTGGATTTAGAGATGAGATTAGATAGTTTTAAATGAAAGATAAAAGTTGAAAAAAATATTGTTAGAATATTAGTTTTTAATATTATTATTGTTTTGGGATTTGAAAAAACTAAATTAGAATTTGAAAAAGCTAAATTTTTCTCATATTTTATGTAAAAATTTAAAAAAATTGTAATGATGAGATGAGATAATATAAAATATACTCTTAATCCAAACGGTGAATACTCAAAAAATTATCAATTTTTTTGTGAAAGTATATTATTATAATAATGACTTATTAATTATTCTATTTTAATACCAGATGAATTATTTTTACTGTGTGAGATTCTTTTTATTGTTTCTTTCAAAAAATAATTTGAAAACTTAAAAATAAAATAAAAATGGAAAATTAATCATTTGAATAGATAAAATTATTTCATCCATACCGACAAGATGAAATAGTTTCGTCCAAACCAAACCAGGCCCTCAGATGAAGCAATGATAAGTCGTATTATTTAGGCACATCGTCAGGATCAGGAGAGACCCATTCCAATTTCACGGATAAAGTTTTACCGACACAGTGGGAGTGTTATCCTGTTGTGAGTCTGCACAATAGTTAAAGTGGTCATCCCCTCAATCAAGCCAATTTTAGCGCAATGGGTCATTATGTGGCATTAAATTTAGTTGATCAGGCCTGAGTGGGAATTTCGGTTAGGCCTTAAATTAATCTTTATTGATGTTAATTAGTGGGATTAGAAATTGGGACTTAAAGGATATTAGACCTTAAACTATTGGGTCTTAGAACTTAACCTTAAATTGGGTCACCGTTGAGTTACTGACCTAAAATCGTTAGTTAAAATATTCAAGAAAAATCATTAGGACCCATGGGTCAAGCCCATGAAATGGACCCAACCCGTGTGTATGAAGACCAAACCGTGTATTGCATGACCCGCAACCCAGCTAGCTGAAAACAACTCAACTTTCTAAGATCTACTTTTACTAAACTCAACTTGGGCAAGCTGTGTGCTACTTTTAGTTGTAGAAAACGGAGGCTTTAACTTTTTATCATATTTTGGAAATTAGATTATAGGATTGATATTTATGTGGAAGGTTATAAGAATTGATAATTGTCACGGCTGCTTTGGGCAAGGCCTTGAAGAAGGTGGGTGGTTGCTGGGTAGTTGTTAAAGGAAAGGAGTAATAAAAGAACAGTAATGAAGAAGGTTAGTTAAACGGTGAGTTTTGTAGGGAAAAGAGAGTGAGCGTTTTGTACATTCTTTTCTCCGTTTTGGGGTGAGGGGCTATAATGAAATGGGGAGTTTTGTAATAAAACTGTAGGAGCCGTGCGTTTTGGTTGTTTTAGTTACCATTTTGTATTTAAACGGTGTGTTTTGATGCTCTTGGGTTCTTCTCTATGTGTTTATAAGCAAAGGTGGTAAGCCTTGAAGCATTCATTCTGCCGTTGTTAGTTTTGTGATTCTTGTTAATTGCATTTTGTGCTTTGGGTAGAGTTGCAAGAAGGATAAAACACGTTACAAGTGATATCAACAATCGTCGGTCCTACGATGGCAAAAGGCACGAGAGGTGCTTTGAAGGGTCAACAAGATTGGTTACAAAAGCAGCATGAAGTTTTTCAAAGGCAATTAGAGAATCACCAACAAGCAATTACTGACATATCAGAAAGGTTAGATCAACTTACTGATATGCTACGTTCTTTAATTGAATCTTCAAATGGAATACTAATGAATCGAGGTATGGGAGTGGTCATGAGGATAGAGGTGTTGTTCAAGGAGGGTTTCGATTGGAATTTCCACCTTTTCGTGGTAGTGATCCTATTGGGTGGATCTTTAAAACCACTCAGTACTTTGATTATAATCAAACACATTTCCATCAAAAACTGTTTCTAGCTTCTTATCATATGGAAGGGAAGGCTTTGGTGTGGTACCAAGATGCCTTAAATTCAGGGCAATTCAATTTTTGGGAATCTTTAGTTATGGCTTTACAAGTCAGATTTGGGCCATCAGCATATGATGACCCAATTGAGGCATTAACAAAGTTGAAACATGCTACTTCTATGATTTTGTGTAAAGTACAGTTTGAGCCCTTGTCAAATAGGTTGAAAGGTTTATTTGAAAAGCACAAACTGAGTTGTTTCTTGAGTGGTTTAAAAGATGAGATCAGATTGCCAGTAAAGATGTTCAATCTAGTGAATCTTGGGGCTACTTTTGGATTGGCAAAGATCTAGGAAGAATATGTTTTGTCCTCAAGGAAATCTTGGAAACAAAATGTGAATCTTGATGACAAATGTCTTGTTGATAATGTAATGGAGGCAATTAGTATAATGCAAAGAAACACTAATCCAATTAGAAAGGTCACTTCAATTCAAATGAATGAGGAAAGAAAAAAAGGGTTGTGTACTGTTATGAAAAGTGGAAAAAAAATGAAAAAAAAAAAACAAATGGAACACGCACGGAAGACTTGGAAGATGGAGAAAAAGGTAGTAATTTTTTTATGTGGATTCGGTAGTCTGGCAGCCGAAAAGATAATTGTCGCACATGCTACGGTTTTAGTTGGACGAAATAATAAAAGACATGAGCACATGCAGAAATAACAGAAGAAAAAAAAAATGGAAGCGATGGATAAACACGTGAAGACACGGAATTAACATTGAGAGCAAAGGAAGGAACACATGCGGGAGAAATGCAGATAGAAAGCAAAAGGAAATAAAAAGCAACATAGTGGGAGATAAGATGCAGCTGAAAAGGAAATAAAAATGTCAAACTCACGGACGAAAGGAATTTAAGCAACAATGATATATTTGAAACCTATATAGAGGCTTGGAGGCAGACGGAAAAACTCATTAGGATTTAGCGGTAGATTTTAGGAGTAGGAGTAGAGTAGAGAGACATTTGTTTATTTTTCAGTTTTTTTGAATGAAGCTCGGGTGAAGAGAGGGAGTCCGGTAACACAGTTGAGAGCCTAATAGACCAACTGTTGTTACCGAGCTTTCCTCCTTCACCTGCAGCCTCTATTTTTAATTTTAATTTTATTTTATTTTAGTTTAAAGTTTATGATGAATTATTCCTTACATTTTTAATTCTCGCTCATTTAAATTTACGTCATTTAATTTCTTCGCAATTTTAATTTCCTACAATTTAAATTACTGTCATTAAATTTTCCTGCAACTTTAATTTCTGCAATTTAAATTTATGTCATTTAATTTTCTTGCTCCTTAAATTTCAGCTATTTAATTTTCAGCAATTTTAATATACTGTCTTGCACATCAACACCCCTCAAATCCAACAAAATGAATCTGGTTTACGACCAATAAAATTTTCATTTTCATTGCACTCTTCCATTCATTGTACATATCATCATTTTTATTTTTATTTTCTCATTGTAAATATTTTCACTATTTTACACGAGTTTATTTTTAACATTTTTCCTATGGAGACGATTTAGGAATTTATTCCTAACTACTACGCGACATGCTCCTGCACTTGGGATAGCCTTTTGTGCTACTCATTTTTGAACGAGTCAAGTTTTTGGCGCCGTTGCAGGGGAGAATTGCTTAAATTTAAACTCGTGATTTTTATCTTTATTTTCATTTTTTTTTATTTTCCATTTTTATTAAAAAAAAATACCATGTCAGCTTCCAGGATTTCCTGACATGATGAAGTGATACCGACACGCGATTGCACAATGATCTCAAGTGTCCGCTTTGGCAAAGTAGTTATCTTGCCTGTTATCCCATTTGTTTGGCAGTATTTCTTTAAGGATATTAAGTTTTAGAAAATTCGCTTTTGAATGAGTCATTTATTTTATATTTTTGTTTCATTAAAACAAAAAAAAACGTGTGTGCATGTGATAAACAATATTTTCCCTTAATGTTATATGCCTTGATATACACATGATTGACACACACTCTATTCTATCATTTTGTAAAATTTGAGCATCTTGGTGGTGTAGTTGAGCGGAATTTTTTTATGAAGATTTATTTTCAACCCTGAGTATAGAACATAATTCCTTATGCATCATATTTTGTTTGATGTGTGACTTGAAACACCAAGATGCTATATTTATTGAGATAGACTTGGTATGATTTATATATAATGAAGGAAAAATCTTGAAAGATATTTTACACATGCTTATACTTGTAGTGTTTTTCATTACTGTTAATTAATGTAATACAGGAGAAGTAAACTGCAGGATTATCGAGCCTTTTGAAAAAAAAAAAAAGCATGGATTTGTTTTAGTGGTAAGGGCGAACTTGGGAATGTGTGGCTTAGGCGCACGGTCTTGGATTCAATTCCCCACTGTTTGAATCCGTTGGAAAAAGAAAAGAAAAAAAAAAAAGAATAATAAAGGATGAAGTGGTGAGCTTTCCTAAGTAAAAGGCTAGAAACAGTTACCCAAACTTTGAGGATTGAGTGTTCAACCTTTAAACAGAGTTGACGTGAAAACTGCTAATCCCTTGGGATTTGAGGTAGTTAGAATCAGAAATGATTAATCTTAAAGTTGAAAAATCATAAGACGAATCATGGCTAGTAATGAAGAACAATTTAGCTACACATCTGAGTTTTGAGATTTTTTCCCCAATTCTTTGTAAAAGATTGTTGAGACAGTATTGGTGGATATAGCTCCTGGGAGTTGATAGTCATGGGTTGTATTTTGTGAGAATTTATTATTATGTTTGATTGCTTTTGTTTGGATTTCGAGCTTTATGCAATAATGTAGCTCAATCATACCCCCCAACTAGCATTTTGCTAGTCTCTAAGTAAAATAGTGAAAATTAATTGAGTTGAATATTGCATAAAGCTCGAAATCCAAACAAAAGTAATCAAACATAATAATAAATTCTCACAAACTGCAACACATGACTATCAACCCCCGGGAGTTATATCCACCAATACTGTCTCAACAATCTTTCACAAAGAATTGGGGAAAAAATCTCAGAACTCAGATGTGTAGCTAAATTGTTCTTCATTACTAGCCATGATTCGTCATAGGATTTTTCAACCTTAAGATTAATCATTTCTGATTCTAACTACCTCAAAACCCAAGAGACTAGCAGTTTTCACGCCAACTTTGTTTAAAGGTTGAACACTCAACCCCCAAAATTTGGATAATTGTTTCTAACCCTTTACTTAGGAAAGCTCACCGCTTCATTATTTATTATTCTTTTTTTTTTCTTTTCTATTTTTTTTTCCAACGTATTCGAACAGTGGGGAATCGAACCCAGGACCGTGCGCCTAACCTACACATTCCCAAATTCGCCCTTACCACTAAGACAGATCCATGCTTCTTTTTTTTCAAAAGGCTCGATAGTCCTGCAGTTTACTTCTCCTGTGTTAAATCAATTAACAGTAATGAAGAACACTACGAGTGTAAACATGTGTAAAATATCTTTCAAGATTTTTCCTTCATTATATATAAATCATGCCAATTCTATCTCAATAAATATAGCATCCCAGTGTTTTAAGTCACACATCAAACAAAATATGATGCATCAGGAATTATGTTCTATGCTCAGGGTTGAAAATAAATCTTCATAAAATAATTCTGTTCAACTACACCACCAAGATGTTCAAATTTCACAAAATGATAGAATAGAGTGTGTGTCAATCATGTGTATATCAAGGCATATAGCATTAAGGCAAAATATTATTTATCACATGCACACACGTTTTTTTTTTAATGAAACAAAAATAGAAAATAAATGACTCATTCAAAAGCGGATTTTTTAAAACTCAATATCTCTAAAGAAATACCGCCAAACAAATGGGATAATAAGCAAGATAATTACTTTGCCAAAGTGGACACTTGCGATCATTGTGCAATCACGTGTCGGTATCACTTCATCATGCCAGGAAATTCTGAACGCTGACATGGTAATTTTTTTTTTAATAAAAAGGGCAAATAAAAAAAATGAAAAAAAAGATAAAAGCCACAAGTTTAAATTTAAGCAACTTTCTCCGGCAACGGTGTCAAAAACTTGACTCGTTCGAAAATGAGCAGCGCAAAAGGCTATCCCAAGTGCAGGAGCGTGTCGCGTAATAATTAGGAATAAATTCCTAAATCATCTCTACCGAAAAAGTGTTAAAAATAAACTCATGTAAAATAGTGAAAATATTTACAATGAGAAAATAAAAATAAAAATGATAATATGTACAATGAATGGAAGAGTGTAATGAAAATAAAAATTTTATTGGTCGTAAACTAGATTCATTTTGTTGGATTTAAGTGGTGTTGATGTGTAAGACAGTAAATTAAAATTGTTGAAAATTAAATAGCTGAAATTTAAAGGAGCAAGAAAATTAAATGACATAAATTTAAATTACAGAAATTAAAGTTGTAGGAAAATTAAATGACAGTAATTTAAATTACAGAAAATTAAAATTACGAGAAAATTAAATGACGTAAATTTAAATGAGCGAGAATTAAAAATGTAAGGAATAATTCATCATAAACTTTAAACTAAAATAAATTAAAAATAAAATTAAAAATAGAGGCTACCGATAAAGAAGGAAAGCTTGGTAACAACAATTGATTCATTAGACTCTCAACTACATTACCAAACTTCCTCTCTTTACCGAGCTTTATTCAAAAAAACTGCAAAAATAAACAAAGATCTCTCTAATGAGTTCTTCCGTCTGCCTCCACGCCTTTATATAGGCTTCAAATAAATTACTGTTGCTTAAATTCCTTTCGCCCGTGAGTTCGGCATTTTTATTTCCTTTCCAGCTGCGTCTTGTCGGCCACCATGTTACTTTTTATTTCCTTTTGCTTTCCAGCTGCATTTCCTTCATTTGCTCTCGATGTTAATTCCGTATCTTCACGTGTTCATCCACCGCTTCCATTTTTTATATTTTCTTCCGTTCTTTCCGCATGTGCTATGTCTTTTATTATTTCCTCCAACTGAAACCGTAGCATGCGCGACAATTATCTTTTCGGCTGCCAGACTGCCGAATCCACATAAAAAAATTGCTGCCTTGTTCTCCATCTTCCAAGTCTTCCGTGCGTGTTCCATTTGTTTTTTTTTTTTTTTCGGTATTTCCCAGCGTGTGTTCTTCTTCATCTCGCGTTCCAACTTCCGTCTTCTTTCTTTTTCTTTCTTTCATTGGTGTAATGGGAATGAGAGAACCCGAGAGGTGGGGAGAGAGTGCTCGACTTACGGAGGAGTGGTGGTTCGTGTGGATGCAGTGCAGCTTGGAGGTTCACGGGAATGGCTTTCAAACGTGCGGAGAAAAGGTGCTGCCGCTGGAGGCTACGTACGTGAGCGAGGGTTGCGGGCTAGTGATCACGGTGGCATCTCTTAGCAGTGGAGGTGACTTGATGGCTGGGCAGAGGTGCACGGTCGTTGTTTCCTGGATGTGGAGGAGCAGTGCATGGCTTGTGCTGCCGTGTTTGGCAGAGCTGGTAGCTTGCTCTGTTTTTGGGTGTCAAAAACAGGGGATTAGTTTTGGTTGCAGCTGTGCATGAAGAGGCTGTGGGCTGCGGCTGTGCATGCTCCGAACGCATGCATGGAGGCTGGGTGCAGAGAGACGACCGTGGTTGAGCTTGGTGGTGCTAGCTGGACGTGTGCTGGAGGTGGATGGTAGCTTCGGAAGGTGGTGCTGGGCAGCGTGGTTGTGACTGTTGCATGCGTGGTTTTACGTGTGCGTGGGTGCTGCTGGTCTTGCGGATGCAGTGCAGCGTGGAGTTGTGTGGCAGCGGCTGCATGGAGCTGCTGCTGCTAGAGGCCGTGTATGAGCTGCAGTGGTGGCCTGTCCAGGTTGCAGAGTGGCGTTACGGAGGTGCAGTTGGTCTGAGTTGCAGTAGTGTTGTGCTGGAGGTTGAAGACGTGCGACGGTGGTTCCGCAGGAAGGAGGCGCTTGGCTGCGGCTATGGTTGCAACGTGCTGTTGTGCATGCGGCGTGGAAGAGTTGCTGCAGTGCGTGAAGATGAAGATGACCAAAACGACATGTAGTTTTGGTAATGGACAAACTACATGTCGTTTAGAGGGGGCTGTAAAATAAAAACAAATAATAAAAATAAAAAATAAAAAATAAGACTAAAAAAACAACATAAATAATTAATTAAAGAAAAAAATAATAAAACTAGACAAAAAAATAAAATAATTAATTAATTAAAAATAAAAATAAAATTAGACAAAAGATGAAAAATAAAATATTATAAATGTGTTGTGCAAGTGAATAAATATTGTCTAATTAAATCACAAGTTTTAAAATTAAACATAAATTATGTTTTTAATCAATTTAAATCGTAATTTGGATTTATGCCTTTTAATCATTTTTTCATCTAAAATCAATGATAAAATAATAAAATAATTAAAAATATATTAGTTTTAAATGTATAAAAAATGCAATAATGTAATTCAATTAGAACCTCAGTCATGTGTGCAAGAATCCTAAAGTGTATTTATTACAAATGGTGCAAGAATCCTAAAGTGTATTTATTACAAATGGAGTACAGAAGAGAAGGTGAAGCAGAATCTGATGGGAGAGTTGGTATCAAATGTTAAAGCAATTGAGGAAAAGGAATTTGAAGAGCACAAGGCCTCAATTCATGCCATTTTTGGTTGTTCTAATAGTAATGCCATGAAATTACTAGGCAAGATTGGTACACTCTCTGTGGAAATTCTGGTAGATTTATAAGAAGTACTCATAACTTCCTAAATCCATTGGTAGTAGAGGCAGCAAAATTGAAAGGGGTGAAAGATAAGGGACTGCAAGTTACAGTGGCAAATGGTGCTAAGGAACTTAGTCAAAGCAAGTGTGAGGAAGTGATCAGAAACTTTAATACACTTAAAATCACTTCCTTAATCATTAAGTAAAAAATAAATAAATTGCAAGCGGTCAACTGGAAGTGTCAAATAGAGTGGGTATAGTAGTATTTTCCATAGATAAAAAGGATATATGCGGTCTACCCATTGATGATGTAGGCATGATAGCTAGGGTGCAAGTGGTGGGGCCAAGTGATGTGGCAAATGCAAGATGAGGTGGCAAGTTAAGAATGGTCAAAGTAGGTGCATAGTATCTTTATCCTAAGATAATGTGTACAGTATAAATAATGGTGTAGAACCTACTTAAAAACATCCCAACATGTTTTGCTACCGACATTTTTTAAGATGCCACGTGGGTGACACATGGTATGAGTTTTTTTAAATAAACTAGGAATTTAAAAAGTGACTAAGTCATTATTCCTTTTGATCTAAAAATTTTAGGTGAGAGCTTTGAGGCAAGTTCGCATGGATTACGCAGGTTTGCATGGGCTATAATAATAGATCAACTGGCGTGATTAATGTGATTTTAGGAAATAATGATATTAAGATGAATCGTAGGGACGGAGGAATTACGAGGATTTTTGGGTGTTACGAGGATTCAGAGCCATTTAGGTTAAATGATATTTTTGGGTGTTATGTGGATATTATTTTTAAGGACGTAAATTATTACGTGAGTTTGGTGGTTAGTTTGAATGCATGGGCCCAAATGATCGTTACAGATAAATTATCAGTGATTTCGGGTCATGGAGTGAAATTAGGATCTTTACGCATGCATGTTATGAGGAAATGATAACTCTCAAGAAGATGAATTATTTTATGTGTCATGGCGATGATTTTTAATATTATGGATTTGATTAATATGTAACGTTAGATTTGATGGATTTGAGATTAATACATGTTACAGATCAATTTTACGTGCTTAAGATTGAAAGAAAGCTTGTCACCATTATTTTATCAAGGTTTAATGATTTTTTACTACAAGTTGAAGTAGGCCAAGGATTCGACGCGGAGTCACCTGTTGGATAATTCACTATTTATAATGAGGTCAAGTGGATATTATTTGAGGATACAGTATAATACCAAGGTCACAGATAGTCTTATTATGAAATGTAGGTGCCGAGTAACAAGAATGTGATTTGACTACATCAAAGTAATTTTCTGCATAAAAATCAATTTTTGCAGAGGTTCGAGATAAAGTGACTATGTTCGTACCCTTCTTACTGTTTTACGTTAACAAAAAACGTCGTTTTTGCGTTATGTGTACATGATTTAAGGATGTGTAAGAGTGTTTTTTGACAACCCTTTTACATATACCCTTATTATTCATTTGATGCATGAATGGAATTCATTACATGTTTCTGTATATATCTCTCTCAAAATACTAGGATATTTGCGAGTTAATGTTTCATAGAAGATGCCTCCACCCTTGCCTACTAAGAATGTAGAAATGATATTTATAATCTTAGGACGTGCAAGTCCATTTTAAAAAAAATAGATAAATCTAAAATCCAAATGAAAAAAATTATTTTTTTAATAGACTCCACTTTTATTTAAATGGAATAGGGGAAGACTGCATACTCCAAAATTGTATCTAACATTACCTCTTAGAATGTGCACTTGAGAAATTTAAAATAATGCGGTCTGTAAATTGTAATAGACATTCCATTGAGAAAAGGGCATTGTAAGACAAAGGACATTGGTATTGGATAATGAAATGACAACCCACCGAGGTTGATAAGCCACAGCATTCTTTTTATCTGTCATACACAAGTACAATATGTAGCAAGGGACTCACCGAAAAGTTGCGCTACGATTCCCTGTTGCCGGAAAAGCTTGACGTCGCATGCCTTGTGCAAGTTCTCTTGTGCCATCGTCTCTTTGGGTTCGATCTCTAACTGAACCTTTTTTCTTACTCCCAGAACCGAGCCGGCCCTTCAAACCTTTCTCGCTTCCTGATTCCAACTCTTCCACTTTATCTTCTCCAAATCTGACCTGATTCCGGGCTGCTTCATAATCAAATGGCCTTAGCTGCAAGAAACCAGGTTCTTGAGATTTCTCGACTTGTCTGGCTTTCCCATTTTGATTATTTGACTCAAAGCATTTTTGGAAGCTTGATGACAATTCAGAGAGAGACATAGGCTCATCTCCACTATCCAATTCTAAAGCAGATGTCCCGAAATAGTTTTTGTGCCCATTTGTAGCTTCCCTATTTCCACTAATTGATTCCTCTATATTTGATTCATCTACTAAAGTTATAATCTCCTCTAAATTAGAGCTGGCAGCTGGCATGACAATTGATTCTTCAAGATGATGAATTCCCCCAACTGTATCCAGTGTTTCCGTAACTGGTTGCGACTGCTCACTCATGCCCGAAAATGTGTGGAAGGGGAAGGTCACTGAAGACCTGATTTGTTCCAACTTCATCTCTTCCTGCTAAAAGTTTTTTAATATAATTTATTCAGAAGGGGAATATATATATAAATATATATATATATATATAAGAGCCAAGTACCGTTGCATCACTTCTCAGAGGAAACTGCCTCCAAGATGGGAAATTTGAATTCCAGCCATTACATAATTGGACAGAGAGGTGTCTAAAAACAGAACTACCAAAATATTCATAAAACTCTAGTATTACATGAGTAATATGGAAAACAGATACAGGAAGGAAAAGTTCCCTTAGCAAGCAACAAGAATGCAGAGAGAGAGAGAGAGAGACAGCAGTCAGATTAAAAATAGAATGTCAGATTCAAGTATTTACTAGCGTAAAAATGGGTAAAGCAGAAGAATGACTATATACTGCATATTCTAAATGAATCCATAAAACTCACCTTTTTATCAGTATTAAACTTTCTCTTCAGAGCAGAACTCCCGAGCAGTGCCCCAAAAGCACCACTAGGCTTCTTTAACATCTGAACCGTTGCTCCAGTAACCTATAAGGAAGAAATTAACATAAAATGAAACCACTGCCATCAAGAATCTGAAACATCATGAATGTTAAAAAGAATCATGGCTTACAACTTTTTTTGAAGCCAATACCAAGGTGTCATCATTTGCCTTTCGCAAAGCAGCAAGCCTTTCAGTGGGGAGCTCTGCAATATAACCATCAAAACCAGTATCTACCTTCCCATTTTTATCTAAAATTTCAAAAGAAGCCCCTTGTCCATCTCTGCCAAGTTCAGAGGCACTGCACCCAAGTTCCAGAGACTCGTCTTTGAGCTCAGAACAAGCAGGCAAGAGTACAGAAATGCTATTTTTCATATCATCAGCGTTAATGCTTTCTCCTCTGGCATTTGCACCTTGAAAGTGTGCAGGACCATCGTGTAAGAAGGCCTCAGATCCATCAGTAACCACAATATTTTCATCCGATACCTGAATAATGAAATATACCGCTGTTTAGAAAACAATGGCTAACATTTTGTAGTGAAAAATGTTTTTCTAACTCATTAACTCAACTGGAAAAACGGATTAACAACTCAAACATGGGATAAACTCAAACGAATTAACTTGCATAAAAGATAAAATTTCACTTATCTATTTCTAACAAGGAGTTTCCTACTGTATACTTTGTGTACTTAAACTAGGCCTTTTTATACTTTCGTATCAATAAAATTTCTTACTTGTATATTATATATATATAAAATAAATAAAAATAAAATCCATATCCTTTCCACTTCATAAGCTCTCACTAGTTTGCCAATTGAGTGCTAGAGCACGAAAATAGTCTAAGGGATTGTTAGGAAATATATCCCATCCCAAAATTCTCATCTCATCTCATCTCATTTTCAAATATAATTCAAATACAAAATTTACAAACTAATCATTACAACTTTTTCAAACTAATCATTACAATTTTTCCAAACTTTCCAACAAAAAATAAAAAACAATTCAACTTTTTCAAATCCTCAAACAAAAATAATATTATAAAACTATATTCTAACAATATTTTAACTTTATAATATTTTTTATTCAACTTTTTCTCTCTCCTTTCCCAAAATCCAAAAAATACTCAACTCAAACTATCTTACTACTATTCACAAAATTCTCATCTCATCTCACTCCCCAAACGAGCCTAATAGTCTATTGTTGTATGTGTAAATTTTCTCAACCTAAACTTCTGACTTTCTAACAAAGTAAATTATACTTAGCAGCGTTAAATAAAGCAACCAGAAACTTCAGCGTAGTGGAGAACCTTCATAGTAGTGGACCTATATCACTAGTTAGAGAATATGGTGACAATTCAAAATTATCTCCAACTTTATTTTGGTAGGAACAGAAAAGACAAGACTGATTAACTGTAGCTCTGTAATCATGCTTTATTGTTCCAAAGCCCATTCTAATGGACTGAGATTTGTAGTCTTTATGTTTTCATGTTTAAATGCTTTACCAGCCATTTAATCTTTTCCACTTATCAAAACTACATATGATGGATCATCTCAAGATCTCTCCAAGATTTAATTAAAATATATATATTCACAGTTGATGTAACAATTTTGATTTTCACGCGATTATCAAGTCCCATATACAGGCCTTACCATTTCCATGTGGCCAACCTTCAGATGTTCAGCAACAGCTTCAAATGCAGCAGCGTTATGCATAGAATGCCTAACGATGTTAACAACGGAAGCAAGATTGCGCTCCACGTAAGGATGCTTTGATTTTACCATTCGACGTAACTTGCTAGTTGCGTCCGGCTTCTGCTTGGCTTTTCAACAAAATTATAAAACACATCAAAACAAGTCAAAATATCTAATTTCTATGAACACTATTTGAATACTAATGACAACAATAACTACATAAATAAACTGACATAAATTTGCCTAGGTTTCTCAATACCAATTTGAAGAAGAATTTTGTTTGGTAATATATATCCAGTACTCTCATCCTCCGCACGAGCAACAACATCCCGCCACTCATAAAGCCCCTACAACCCAGTTAAGTACGAATGTAAGAGTAAAGAAACAGAAATTTGCTTTTATAAGTAACAATTTTTTTTTTTTTTGATAAGTAAGAAATTTTATTAAATAAAACTAGGCGTAGCCCATGTACATAGGAAGCATACAAAAGAAGCACCTAATTACATTCTAGAAACCTGAAAAGCAAACAAAAACTCATGAGCATTTCCTCCCTTAAGAACAATAGCCAAAAACCACTGCAGCAAAGAAGACAAACAATTTCCAAATATCCTCAACAGTTCGCCCCTTGTTGTTGAAGCACCTCTCATTCCTTTCTATCTATAAACACCACAATACACAAAGGAATCATCCTCCACGCTGCTGCCAACTGAGAGCTTCTATGCCGCCTATTCCAACATACTAGTAGATCCACCACTCTCATTGGCATATCCCAACTCAACCCAGCTCTACTAAGGCTGCGTTTGGTTGCAAAACTCAGCTGAGCTCAGTCTAATTTTAAGTTGATTCTAACATTCAAACACCCAACTCTCAAATTACTAAACTTATCTCAACTCAAAACCTCCTTACACGTGGGACCCACAACCTTTTTCAACTTAACACCTTTATACGTGGGACCCACAAACTTTTTCTATTTTCCATAAAAAGTACTAAACTCATCTTAACATCCAAACACACTTTAAACTCAATTTAGATGGACTCCACATAACTTCCTTCGCTACTCAACTCACTATTCATAAAGAACCGAGTTCAGTTCAACATCCAAACGCAGCCTAAGAACCCCAACCCATAACTCCTTAGCCACCTCACAATGTAAGAGTAAATGATTAATCGATTCACCATTTTGCTTACACATGAAGCACCACTCCATAAGAACCTTGCCGTGTTTTCTCAAATTTTCAACCGTCAAAATCTTCCCAAGTGCGGCTGTCCAAGTAAAAAAGACAACTTTAGACGGCACAAACGCCCTCCAAATACTCTTTTCCACGAAAACGAGAATTGCTGCTGACCAGACAACACTTTATAATAAGATTTAACAGAAAATTTTTGCTCCCCATGTGTTTTCACAGCATTCGATCCCTCTCATTTCCTCCTATATTCAGAGAATACAAGAAACTGAAAATCTGCAATCTCATCAAGTGTTCAATCCTGTACATTTCTAGTGAAAGTAACATTCCAATGCACACTCCCATTAACACGACTCACATCTCCCACTGGTACCAATTTTGACTTGCCCAAATTCACCTTGAGGCCCGAGACAGCTTCAAAGCACAATAATACAGCCTTTAAAGCTTGAATCTGTTCACTATTAGCATCACAAAAAATGAGAGTATCATCCACAAATAATGATTGGGAGATTGAAATAGTACTATTGTTATTATTCCCCACTGAAAAACGAGAGAAAACACCCCCCCCCACAACAGCCTCCAACATACGACTCAATGCCTCCACTATAAATTGGGCTCATCCACATCCCATCCAGAAGACATTTCCCGCTGTAAATCTCCAGAAAACACCAAAACAGAGCTATTGTTCATCTCAAGATGCAGGAAATCAACTGGATGAAGAAGCTTTAATAACAGAGGAACTAAGTCCAACCAATGCACTTCATTGGAGCCAAAGACACGAACGGATTAAAAACTACTTCACTCGCTAGTACCTTTTCGGCGTCGTGAACCACTATTTCACCCTCTTCCACCTCCAGCAACAACAACGTTTCTGACACCACCAGATGAGTCACCAATGACCGGCGAAAATGTCTGTGCAACCTCCAAGACCGTTAGATCAAGTAGTGTCACCGTCATGCTAGACTCACCCAAGACTCCCGATACACCGAAACACCCGATACCTTCGGATTGAGGCTTAGCCTTCCACACCCATTTCGGGCTTTTCACCAAGCCCGGCCCAATCACTATATTTTTACCCTTCAAACTAACATCGCTTGGTTGAAGCCCATCAAACCTTGCCACGTCCCTTGGTTGCATATTACTCCCCACGGGTTGAAGCCCAGCTTTCTTGCCTACACCCATAAGTTTGCTAGGCTCAAGATCATTCCTATAAGCAAAGCCCAAGCCTGTAACCTTATCCTCCTCAACACAACGTATTAGAGCATCCACTTTCTCCTGCAGATCTGTCAGTTGGGATTTGCATGTTCTTTAGTGTACTGCACACACCATTGTCTGCTTGAGCAACAGCGAGCCTACCACCGCCTCCCTTCCAGTGCATCCAGTTTGAACCCGTAGTGTGTCAGCCCATTTATGTTCCCTGCCCTTGAAAGCATCTCACCATGTTTTCCTGGGCCTTCTTGTATGTCCAACTTTGTGTTTGGCTTCCCATCCCTGACAGTTTCTGTGATACTTCTCCCGAGTTACGAAAAACCATCCCCACCCCTAAGATTGCCTCCCTCAAAGTATCTGCCATCCTCTTCCACCCCCTCCCCTCCATATCTTCCAGTACAAAGATGAAATTTCCCCTTCCACCCCCACCATATTCTACTAACGCCATGAAACGACCATTGGCATTTGAGCAACTCTGTGCAATGAAGCTCCTAGCACCCTCCCTTGATGTGGTATAAAAATCCTTCGTCCCCCCCTTCAAGCACTCTAATGCTTTTGCAAACCATTGCACCGAAACCATCCCAAGTCTCACTTTCTTAACTATCTTCCAGCTACTTTCTGTAATGAACAAGGAGCTTCTTTCCTTCCTCAAACCGAATGATTTTGATTCTATAACTATATTTCTTTTGAACCCCATCCTACTCCGCGACCTCTTCAACTCACTATTCAGTTGTGATCTCACCGCTTAATCCCTCCAGGCTTCATCGAATTTTTTGGTTATTCAGAAAATTTTGGTTGTACGGAGAGAAAATTCTCCTTGGACAAAAATTAACAATTATTTCATTAAAAAGAATAAAGCTAAATGGCACATTTTGCGGAGAGAGTAAGCCCACTAAAGTATATCAATACTGTCCAAAGGAGTGTTGAGAAAGACCTAAGCTTCTCCATTTTCTGTTCCTGATCCTAAATAATTTCTGCCATTCTTTTATCTCCAAAACACCATATGAGACATTTAGGAACCATTTTCAATACTATTGAGACTTGTGAACTGCTGCCTAGTCCGAAGAAATCATTAAATTAAGCACTAGCACCTCACAATGTAGTAGACGATGGTCTATGGAGTACTAACTCCCACTCCTCTTACATATATTGCACCATTCAATCATATCAATGTGTCTTTCCCTCTCACGTTTCTATGGTAAGAATATTCCTGAATGGACAGCCCCTTGGGAAAGAGTGGGCAGACTGTTGATTACTTGCTACTTCACTGTGAGGTTTCCATGACACTATGGAATAATTTTATTTTATTTTTTATAATTAATAAGAGATTTTATTACCAAGAATAGGCATAGCCTAAGTACACAGGAAGTATACAACAGAAAATACCCTACATTCACTCAAGAAACTGAAAAAAGACAAACAAATTGAGAAAATCATCTCCATTCAATACAAGAGAGCCTTAGCCCACAAACTCTAAAGTATAAAGAAAAACTCCTTAAGTGTTCTCCCATCGAACATTCTCTATCTTCAAAACACCTCTCGTTCCTCTCCAACTATAAGCATCACATCAAACACAAGGGGATCATCTTTCAAATGGCAGCAGCACGTTGTCTTCCCTCAAAACCTTTCCAACAAGCAAGAAAATCCACCATTTGCTTAGGCATCACCCAAGCAATTCCCATCCTACCAAAAATCTCATTCCACAAAATCTTGGCCACCTCACAATGAAGAAAAAGATGGTTAACAGATTCACGATCTTTTTTACACATAAAGCACCAATCTACTACACAAATTCCAAGCTTTCTTAAGTTATCCGTGATCAGAATTTTTTCAAGATATACCAACCAACAGAAAAATGTCACCTTACTAGGCACCTTAACTTTCCAAATGCATTTCCAAGGGTAATCACAAACACAATGGCAGGTTAGCACCATATAAAATGAACTAACTGAAAATCTGGAATTTCCTGCATGAACCCACAGCAAGCTATTCTCGCTTCCTTGAGCAATTTCTGTTTTTTTTTTTTTTTTTTTTTTTTTATATGTCGAGGAACCTCTCCAAGGTAGGGCCCTTCGAACCCACCCCTGCAGAGTAAACCCCGGTCCATTGCACTGCACCCTCGAAAATTTCCCTACACAGAACTGGTTAAATCGCTGGCTTTTCACCAAGGAGTGTGGCCCCAAATGATTGTTTGCACTCATGAGGTGTTGAACCTTGGACCTTGAAGGGAGTGAGGTGAAGACCAAGGCCTTCACCACTTGGGCTTCCTTCCCTGAACAATCTTTAAATCATATAATCTTCCAAAAAAATGAGACTATATTCACTTCCCAATCATGCACATCTCTCACAAATTCAACATTCCCTTGAGGATTATTATTCAAGAAAGAAAGAGAATCAGCCACTGCAACATCTTGGTCCCTAGCAATCCTTAAAAGGGCAGGAAAAACATTCTTGAGGGCTGAATCACCACACCATATATCATGCCAAAAATGTATCATTGTCCCATCACCACCTTCAATTTAATATGCTTGAGAAACTCCCCCCAACCCATCCTACTGGACTTCCACAAACCCAACCCATACGCTCCTCTAACTTCATTAGAGCACCAACTCCCCCACAATCTCCCATATTCATCAACAACATTCTTCCATAATACATCCCTCTCACAATGATATCTCCATAACCATTTCCCAAGAAGGGCTTTGTTAAAGAGCCTCAAATTACACACCTCCAAACCTCCACACGAAATTGGTTGACACCTTATTCCAACTTACCAAGTGAAACTTTTTTTCCTCCCCTTTACCTCCCCACAAGAAATTCCGATAAATCCTCTCAATTCTATTTGCCACCCCAGCTGGCATGGGGAAAAGATACAGGAAATAAGTGGGGGGATTAGAGAACGTACTCTTTATCAAAGTAATTCATCCCCATTTAGACAAATATAACTTTTTCCACCCAGCCAACCTTCTCTCGATCTTCTCGATCACCCCATCCCGTATCAAAACATATTTTTGAGGAGCACCCAAGGGAAGACCAAGATACTTCAAAGGCAGCAAAGATATCTTGCACTCCAAAATATTAGCCAAATCTGAAATATTGGATATAGAGCCCACTAGAACAATTTCAGACTTGTTTAAGTTAATTCTAAGACCCAAAACTGCTCCAAAACATAACAACAAGGCTCTCAAAGAACGAAGATGTTCTTGATTGGTCTCACTGAAAATTAAAGTATCATCGGCAAAAAGAAGACGCAATACTTTTAAGCTATTCCGAGAATCATCTCCCATCACAAAACCCGACAAGAAACTTCCTTCCACTGCCGCTTCAGTCATTCTACTCAAAGCATCCATGACTAGAACAAAAAGAAAAGAAGATAACAGATCTCCTTGTCTCAAGCCACATGAACTACTAAAAAACCCAACCATGGTGCCATTCACCAAAATGGAGAATCTTAGCGTCGAAATGCAATGCTTGATCCACATACACCCTTCTCACCAAAACCATATCTCCTAAGTACGGATGGAAATCCCAACTAACATAGTCGTATGCCTTTTCCATGTCCAATTTGATCAATATTCGAGATTCATCTAATCTAATTCTTCTATCCAAAGATTCATTAGCAATTAAGACCGAGTCAAGAATTTGTCTCCCCCTCACAAAGGCATTTTGAGATTTCGAGATAATTTTACACAACACCACACTCATGCGATTAGCTAGCACCTTAGAAATGATCTTATACACTCATTTACCAAACTAATAGGCCGCAAATTCCGCATTTCCACAGCCCCCACCGTTTTAGGAATTAGTGCAATAAAAGTAGCATTGAAACTTTTCTCAAATTTCATAAATGAATAAAATTCAAGAAAAACCTTCATAATATCTTCCAGCACTATGTCCCAACAAGCTTGGAAGAAAGCCATCGAAAAACCATCCGGACCCAAAGCCTTATCCCTTGCCATTCCTCTAACCACATCAAGAACTTCATCATCTTCAAAAGCTCTCTCTAACCATTCTGCACTTACCTGGTCAATGGAATCAAAAAACAGCCCATCAAGCTTAGGTCTCCACGAAAATTCTTCTAAACAGCTTCGCATAGAAATAAACAATATGTTCCTTGATGGCCTCTTGATCTGATAGAATGTTATCACCGTCATGAAGTACCTCAATAGCATTATTTCTTCGGTAAAAAAAATTTGTACACTAGTCACCTTCCTTCAACCAAAGGACCCGAGATTTCTGCCTCCAAGAAATTTCCTCCATTAAAGTGATCTCCTCTAAATCAGCCACCACCACTTTTTTTCTCTCCAATTCCTCACCGGATATGTCTCCCAACAGCTCCCTATCCTCCAAGCTCTGCAACTGTTGCAGTAAAAGCTTCCTCTTATTTTCCGTGATCCCAAACTCCTCCACATTCCATTTCTTCAAATCTTGTTTTAAGGCTTCGAGTTCCTAGCAAGTTGGAAAGGCCTACGTAGAAGTACTCAAATTGTTGGAATATGGAAGATGGTCCCAATTTTCCTATGGTGGTGTCTTTGGAGTGAGCGGAATGAAAGAAGCTTCAAGGATCGCAAGTGGTCAATGGACAAGCTTAGATTAATACCTTAGTCCATTTGTTGTTTGTAATAGATTTTAATAGATTGAACATCCATGATTTTCTTGTATCACTGGACACTCATGCTTAGATTTCACTCTTGAATATGTCCCATTTACTTGGCTATGCCTGCTCTATATCATCAACAAACTCGTTTACTGATGGAAAAAAAAAATATATTCCTGAAAGCTGCTGTCCAAGCAAAGAATGCAGCTCTTGGAGGTACCTTCGTCTTCCATATTCTCTTCCAAGGAAAGGGGTTGGTGTTATTGGGGGATAAGGACACTATAAAAGAAACGGACATTAAACTTCCCTTTCTTGGATAGAGCCCAAAGTCGCTTGTCTTCACCTCTTATTCTGAAACTAGTGGAGTAGAATAGATTAAAAAATGGAGTAAAAGCATCAACTTCCCATCATGAGCCACTCTAACGAAACTAACATTCCACAGAGAGTTCACTATTAGACTCCAAAAGATCTGCCACAGAGGCATCATCAAACCGAGCCACCCTATACCCCTCCGAGCAAGCTTTTTTGAGAGTCCTGTAACCACCACTGATCACGTAGCACCATCTCCCACTTCAAAACTAATATGCTTAGAAAACAGATAACTAAAGCTCACTACATTGCATAAACCAACAAACTGCAGATTCTCAATTGATCGCAATGAGTCAAAATACTGTATAAATCCAACATTATCAATACATTATGAGGCTCCTACATGCCAAACAATTGTAACGAATAGCACATAGAAGATCTTCTATAATAAATCGTCCCAACACCCTTTATATAAATAATAAAAGAAATGGCACAGTAAAATGAGCAGCTACTCACTGCAACTACAGAAAGCTCCTGAGCATTGAGACCAGCAGCTTGCAACCTGCATCAAAAGAAAAATAAATAAATATCTACTGAAAAGTTTTCAAGAGGAAAGAGAAATAACTCTGCCAAAAGAGTAAGAACTACTTGTTTTTTTAAATTTCTGCAAGCATGAGAACAAAGGAAGCAAAGAAACAAGCATGACTTTTTTATAGATAAGTTGGGCTTACATCAAGTGGGAAAAAAAAATCTCAGGACATGTCTAGTCAGAAAATGGATAGACGAAATATATTCATTTAGCACAATCGATCTCGTCCATTCATTTACATAACAATTCACATCCAGTTCTTTGGATGTAAGTAAACTCTTTTTCAATTAAATGTATACGAGAGCTCCAAATAGTGCTAAATCCAAGCAGAAGAAAAATACAAATGGGGCCACCCAATTAACAAGATATCTAAAGTTCGAAATGCCTACGAAATCAAATAATGACATTAAAGAGCTAAATGAAGAGTGGAAAAACACCAATTTGAAAAGAAATTCATGAAATTTCTGCTTAATTGCTATACATATATGGAAAATTCATGCACCAAATTGGAACTGTAAACGAGAGCAAGAAACAGACCCAAATATATATAGATATGAGTTTTCTGTCAAAACCTCTTTCTCATACAGCTGCATGCATACATCATAACTGCGCCTGTAGACCTGTCAAAAATAGGACACAGTGAACATGGTCAAGTATATGTTGACAAAAGAAAAATCATAGACACCATTTTCCTCAAGTTCCACTAATCAAATGATTAAAATCACTCATTCTCATCTTCCTTGAAGGGGAAGAAAATTTTGGTCACCAAAATTGCTGCATTAGGAACTAATAGAATCCAAATGTGCATTCATAATTTCCAACGTTCAAGAAATTTGAACAATGCACATAAAAACTTATATTGCCCACATCTCATCACAATATTAGCTGCTGCCATTGCAACGGAAGACCTACTCAAAGGTTCCTAAATAGTCCAAATTCAAGAGAGAAGAAAAGCCATTCTGTGATTCACATTCCTGTCAGAAACTTTAAATATTACAGGGATCTAATGGAAATTAGATTGGTGGATCACAAGCTTGACTGGTAGAGTGACTGAAAACACCAGAAACAAATCAATACAGCATAGCAAGAAGATATAAAGAGATTATAAAGAAATATTTCTACCCATTATCCCAATGCCAGAGCCTAAACTCAACTTTATTACTCCAAATAATTATTCATATTCACCTCAATTACACAACGGTAGCTTCCAAAGACTCACAACTGAATACCTCAACACATAAACATACATATATATACACACACATTTGACAAGTTAAAAACAATTAAAATTGCAATATTATAACCCACACAACTGCTACTTGCAAAATCCAAATGAAAAGATATAGAATAATCTAAAAAAGCAGAAATCTTCAACGCTATTTTAGTGGCAATTTCGTAATTTATGCAATGAATGGCCTCACAGGAACTGCCTGAAATAAATTAAATTCATTAATCCAAGGACACCACCAAATTTGCAACAAATATGAAAGTGTGCTATCCTCAAGAACTGATGGAATAATTGAATATCCACATGAAGCATACCAAGCTCCTGCTGCAGCTCTACAGGATGCATAAGTTTCCAACTTGCAACTTTGTTACTTTGGGGGGTCCACAAGCAACAAAAGATGGGAGGAGCAAGAACCATATGGCTTTGAAGCTAAGTCATAAGTATCTATGGGCTGAAACAGTTTTAAAATTTTCATTAGATTCAGACATGATTTGTGGTGTAAAGGTAGAGCTCTCAAGTAGGATTTCCCAATTTTTTTCAATGTTGCTCATGCTAAGGTTACTTCTATAGTGGACCATTTGGAGATATCTAGTAATTCCAATGTAGAATATAGGCTTTATCAAAGCAACTCATGATTGGAGGACGAATGTAATACAATATTCTTTAATCTGTTGTATTCCACGGGAAGTGAACACAAGCTTATGTGGGCCTTTCCAAGATTTCTTTTATATGTAAAATAAATTTTATTAATATAAAAGGAAATTGACACGGCCAGTACACGCGGCATATACAAGAGTACATAGACCCTTCCAAGATAGGGATGTTCAATATTCGATCTTCTATAATGTCTTTGTTTCTCATGATAAGGACCCCTTTCCCTGTGAGATTATTTGACAGACTAAAGTCACTACGAAAGCCATATTTTTCGCTTGGACATCCTCTGTAGGAAAGATTCTCACCATTGATAATCTAAAGAAAAAACATAACAATTGGATTGGTTGGTGCTACAAGTGTAAGAAGAGTGAGGAATCCGTTCATCATCTTTTACTCCACTACGAGTTGCTAAAACTGTTTTTCAATATTCTCCTCCTTTAGACTTCTAGGGACTTTAACGGGCTTAACTTTCATAATTTTCTAGAATATTTCTCTCCTTTCAGATAGGTGTCTATCTTGTACACTTCTTGAGTACACCTTGCACCTTTTGTGCTTTTTAATTTAGTTTTATTACTTCTCAAAAAAGAAAAAATAGTCATTTTGTTTTTATTCATTCGTGTATGGAAGGACAGATTCAAAATTTCACAAACTCCTGTAAAGAATGTTTTAGAGTTATTTACTGATTTTCCTTAGTTTATGAATGCAGAAAGCACAGATATCGCAAAAATGATGAATACTTCCAAAACAGTAAAAATTACCATCCGGCAGTACCAAAACCAACGAAGAACCTCAAATAGAGTCAAGGATAAAAAAGAAGGCTTCTGCAGTTTATTGATTAATGCACAAATAATGTAAGCATCATCAGGGGCAAATTCATAATTCCACAAAATATGTAGATGATGCTAATGGTCCATGAAGATTGTACCTCTACTAAAGGAGCATCAAAATTTTCATTCTCCTTGGGCATTGAAAACAACTCCATTCTCATTAAATCATATATATGCAATAGATAGTGTGTATCTTCTCTGGCATATCTGTGATCAAGGGAAACTCAATTAGATGATGGGGGAAGTTAAACAACTGTCATCATTAGTAAAAAGTAGCAAACAAGTAACTGTGAGCATGGAATACCTCACATATACATCACAATTGAGACCAATTACCAAATATTAACCACACTAGTAGACAAAGAATGATTTGTAATGTAGGTGGGAGTCAGATTTCCAAATATATAAACACATATACATAATACTTAGTAAAACAGAAAATATACATCCACGTTCTTTGTGTGTGTGTGTCAATTTACATGATTACAGCAATCTCTATGGCAAATCTTCCAAAGGCCGTTTCAGCTGCAATCAATTTAATTACCTCCCAATCTAATCTAAATTAGCACTGTCAAATTTTAAGCAGACATTTTCAAATTGATTATACTGCTGCAAAGTTACCCACCAGTTTACATGCTTTGCTAAACCAACTACCTATGGATGTAATCACATATGCCAAGTGATGGCTGGTGGGTGCAAGAAAAGAAAAATGCCAATTATATGCATGTGATACAGAGCCAAACCCTCCAGAAATACTTCATTTTGGTCAATGAACTACTAAATCTATTTTTCACAGAAGAAAGAAAAATTTAAATAGGATAACAAATGGAATAGGAAAGGAGTAACAAAAGAAACAATGGGAAAATTTGAAAGAAAGACAAATGCATGGCAAGTTCTACTTTCTACTGTACCTGACCATATCCTCAGGAAGAGGGCGTAATCTCCAATCTGCATTCTGGTATCTGCAAGGAGTTGACTGGTCAACCTCACAGTAAAAGTAGGAAGAAATTGTCAAACCAGAAACCATAGCCGATCAAGTGAATAGGGAAATTAATTAAAAATACATACTCTTTATTCGCAATAACTCCACAAAAGTGATTCAAAAGAAACTCCAAACTATTTCTCTGTAGCTTCAACACCTTCGACGCCTGAGCAATAGAAAGAGCAATCTCCATTTACTTTAGTGTATCAGAAAACAACTAAGAACTATTACTAGTACATTAGCGTAAAGAATCTTGCCAAGCAAATAAGAAAACAAAACAGGGGGGTTGGAGAGACAGAGAAAGAGAGTTGAAAAGCAACCCAAAGAAAAGACTCTTGCCAAGCATCTTTACACACTGTATTGTGACAAGACTGACTATAATTATTTTAAGGCTTCGCCCTTTCGGTAGCCTAAGTAACTAATTTTCTTAACGAAGACAAGTCAAATAACCATTGATAAACAAATGAAAGCAACCCAAATATAAGATTTAAATCAAACTCATGGGTATCAAATAATAATAATAAAAGAAAAAAGGAATAGAAATTGTATACCAATGAACTATACTCAGAATGGCACTTTCCAGTCACATACAAATAAAAGGGTGAAGTAATGAGTTCGAGACCCACAAGATCATGCATAAAAATAGAAATTAATAAATTATTATAACCATCCTTGTCACGTTACCTTTTAACCATCCTTGGAAAAACTTTTGGCTGGGTTTTCGGTTGGTGACACCAATCTACTAACATTTCTCATTTGTCGTTGATACTTCCATATTTTGTGAGGCAGAACCAGATTCAGGTGTTAAGGGTATTTCTACTTTGCTTTAAAGTTGTATCTGGTCTGAAAGTGAACTTATCCAAGTCAAAGTTGGTTCCAGCTGGGAACATTCGCAACATCCAGTTGCTGGCTAACACTCTTGGAAGTAAGGTCTCCTCTTTTCCCATGAATTACCTTAGCCTTCCTTTGGGGGGCAGCTTCTAGGGATCAATCTATTTGGGATGCAATAATTGAGAAGATTGAAAGTAAATTGGCAGGTTGGAAGGGACTGTATTTGTCAAAAGGTGGGTAGGATAACCCTAATCTTGCACTCTGTCCAATTTACCAACTTATTTATTATCTTTGTTCCCAATTCCAACGAGTGTGGCAATCCGAATTGAGGAACTCCATCGTGACTTCCTTTGGAGTGGGTTGGGGGATGAATTCAAATATCATCTGGTCAAGTGGGACAAGATATGCTCCCCACTCTCTTACGGTGGGATGGTGGGATGGGAATTAGAAATCTGAGGGTATTCAATCGGGCTCTACTTGGGAAATGAGTGTGGCGAACGAGAAGCTTTATGGAAGTTGGTAATTGAATTCTAGGGAAGTACGTGGGGTTTATGGAGTGGGAGTATGGAAGCACATTAGACGAGGGTGGGGGGTTTTTGCTCGCCCAAACTAGAATTGTGATGGGAGACAATGACAGAAAAAATTCTGGCACGACTTATGGTGTGGAGATAGCGCCCTTAAGGACTCATTCCCTATAGTTTTCAGGATTGCATGTGAGAAACAAGCATCAGTGGCCGACCTGATGGAGATATTTGGAAACTTAGTCCAATGGAATGTGAGGTTAACTAGGGCAGCCCAAGATTGGAAAGTTGGCAACTTATCTATTTTTTCAGACTTTTGTACTCCATGAGACTAAGTACTCAAGGAACTGACAATTTGCGGTGGGTACCCTTTAGAAAAGGTACATTTTTGGTTCGTTCTTTTTAAGTCCTTCACACAATCGCAGAACAATCACTTTCCATGGAGAAGGATTTGGAAAAAATAAGGTGCCTCCCAAGCTGGCATTTTTTGCTTGGATAGCTTCTCTAAATAAGATTTTTTCTTTTTAACAAGCAAAATATTATATATCAATAAGAATAACCAAGTACACTGAACGTATACAAGAAAACACCTAACCCATATTAGAAAGCTCCTAATGACACAAAAAGCCCGTGAAAACTATCCAAAATACACCAAGCCTGAATTGGAATAAAACACACCTCCCCAACCCCAACCTCTTGTTTCCCGAAAGTCTAACTCCACCCAAAACTCCCTCTACAAGAACGTCTTCATAATGCCCTCCCTTTAGTCTTCCCTCGACTTGAGCTACCACCCTCAGCATTGTAGTTGATTGCCCAAAAAAAACGCTTTAACTCCCTACTTTTCTTAAAACTTGATTTGGTTTCAAGCCAGTGGCTCGCCTCAATCGCAATGAGTAGTGCTTTAAATTGATCTTCACATCCTCCATGTGAAAGCCCCATGATATGCTGAATTTCATTGACCTTATGCAAAACCCAATCTCATGGTGAACCCGCTATATTGTTTATCGAATATCAGAGGATGAGAAACCGAGGAAACAACATTATCCCTAGACACAGTACCCAACTGCACTCTGGACCTTAGACATTCCTCCTCACAAGGCACCAACGACAAACCCATAATTTACTTCCCACCATATCCTACATTCAAATCCCGAACCTCCTCAACAGCTATATGGTTGTTGTCCATTGTTGTTCGTCACCATTAAGGCCTAGTTTGGATTGAGAAATCATATCATCGCATCATTACAACTTTCTCAAATTTCTACACAAAATACAATAAACAATCAACTTTTTCAAATTTCAATTCAATTTTTTCAAATTCCAAAACATTAATAATATTAAAAAATAATATTCTAACAATATTTTATTCAACTTTTAATTTTTATATAAAATCATCTCATCTCATCTCATCTCACTATCCAAACGGTGGCTAAAGGTTCCTCCCCTCCATCAAGGACATTGTTTGTATGTGCTCCACCCCCCGACGATCCTTTCTGTGCCACTTTGTCAGACTCTACTGCTCCCTCAGGAGGCATAGAACAAGTAAGGAAAGCGCTACCTTCTGTTACCCATTTTCATCTTCTAAAAGAGGCTCATATGTTTCTTTCAAAGTACTCAAGACCCTGGAAGGACCCCTCATCTTCAACTGAAAGTAAACCCTGGAAAAAAGTACCAACCCCATTTGCAACTAGTGACTGAGGGTAGCTACCGATGTCTTGAGTGACACCGGTGTGAACAGTGATGCTGGCGTCCAACAACCCTATTTGTGATGGCGTCGAAACGCCCTTTGACGGCACACTTGAGGCCTTTATACCCGTGGGATCTATCCCCTGCCCACCCCCCCTCGTCCGTTTTCAACCCACCACCCAAACCCACGACTAGGTCCAGCCCCCAGCCGCTTTAATCATGAGATCTCTCACATACTCCATAACTCTCGCCAATTGAGCTTTGACAACCCACAAGACCCCCTCCACTTCTCCCAATGTCACCTGACAACCTTTGGCTCCTACAAATGCCTTACCCTTTCCTTTCGCCATGAAGCTATTCACGGCCGGACTACCCGCCAATTACCTCAACACCGAAGCGTACGAGGCACTTTTGACTGAGGAAGGCCTTCCCACTGCTTTTCCATCAACCAACTCCCCTCTGTTTGCATGCTTCAGAATAGCAGTTTTGGACCCAGTAACGCTTTGAATGGACTGCAAAAAACCTTTCCATCCAATGCCATTTACGCCTTCCAGAATCACCAACAAACCTTTCCTCATTCCATTCCGGAATTCTGAGAGTTGCAGAAATCTGCCCCTTGCGTTAATATCATATTGAATGATGAGAACTCCATTACCCATCCTTAGCTCCCTAAAGAATCATTCATGATAGTTGAGTTCTAAACAACCCCTATCCCCTTAGCCACCAACGAAGCTGTCATCCCACCTAGACACGAGTTTAGCCATCCTTATTTTTTTGATAGGTTTTTTTCATTTAAAAAAAAAAAAATTGATAGGTGAGCTTAGCCATCCTTATACTACATTCAGAGATGCAAAAACTATTTCCTCCATCTTTCATAAAAACAAAAGTTTTTAATTCCCCCTTCAACCACCTCTCACTTTCCATCTAAGACGAATCCACATCGTGCGTCGTCATTGTCTGATCCCAAATCACAAGATCATCTCCCAGGATCATCTCGCTTCATCATCTCAAGGAAAAAGATATACGAAAATAAAATACAGATCAGAATAGGTACTACACCATATCTGCACCAACGAAAATAAAATGCAGATCAAAATCCTGGTCACTGGAGGGGGACCGACATCAAAGGGCCTTGAATGGAGTCGTCGGAGCCCGTCAGTCTTGTCTATGGCGGTGGCGGTGGCTCAGGTTTGATGGTCGATGTAGCCTCCAAGATCTACAGAGAGAGAATCTTGCGAAAGTCGAGGTCTCCGGAGGGAGGAGCTACGCCGAACGGTCCTCAGCGAAGTCGTTGGGGCTAGTCAACCTTGTCTGTGACGGTGGTTAAGTGTCAATCGCCTGTCTAGGGTGGGTGAAGGGTGGTGGCGGGATGGGTGCTTTAGGGTTTTCTCTCCTCTAATAAGATTTTGACAATGGATAACTTACAGAAACACAGTGATTATAGTGAATTGGTGTTGTATGTGCAAAAAAAATGGTGAGATTGCGGATCATCTTCTTCTGCAATGTGAGGTTGCCAGAGCGTTATGGGAAAATGTATTCAAAAGGGTAGAGCTAGCCTGGGTTATGCTTGCCACTGTGGCTGAGCTTCTAGCCAGTTGGATGAACCTGGGCGATATTCCACAAATCACAGTTGTGTGGAAGATGGTTCTTATTTTTATTCTTTGGTGCCTATCACAGGAACAAAATGATTGGACTTTTGAAGACAAAAGGAGCATTCATTGGAGGAGATTAGATTACTCTTTGTTAGAACTTTATTTCAATGGGCCAAAGCTGTAGATTTCAATGGCCTTAATTTTCATGATTTTCTTGTTTCCATTTCTTCTTCTTAAATAGGTTTTACCTCTTGTATACCCCCTTGTGTACTTGGGATATGCCTATTCGTATGAATACAATCGTTTACATATTAAAAATAAATAAAAATTTGTTTCAACATAGTTGTGACTAACTTTGCTCTCCAGGTAAGTTCTCTCTTTGTAAAGTAGTCTTTAGTTTATTTTCTATTTTTTCTTTGTGAAGAAGAAAACTCAGTTAAAAGCAGTCTTTGCCTCCACACCCCATTCTCCGTCAACTTTGATCTTTTTCTATGGCCTATCAAAACCAGTCAGACAAGACTTTGTAGTTTGCACCAATACCCACTTGTCTCACTACATACTATCAAAACAGTATAAAACAAATCACCCACACATTTGTTACTTTAGGGTTCCAAAACATTGTTTAAAGTAAAAGACAGTAAAATCCAAGTTAAAATATCTAATAAGCAAAATGAGAAAAAAAAAAACAAAACAAAACAAAATACCATTTTGAAGTGGAGGTCTAATAACCACAAGATATGTACAGTTAAGGCGTATTATGGCATCCTGACAACACAACTTGATATTACTCCGTTCCCCTGGAAGAATATTTGGAGGTCTTGGGTGCCTTCTAAAGTAGCTTTTTTTGTTTGGAGTGCTGCTCTTGGGAAGATATTGACCACAGACAATCTGAGGAAGAGAGGATGTGTAGTGTTGGATTAGTGCTACATGTGCAAGAAGAATGGAGAATTTGTGGACCATCTCTTACTTCACTGTGAGGTAACAAGGGTGTTATGGGATGAGATCTTTCTAAGGGTTGATGTTGCTTGGGCTATGCCTATGAGGGTGGTGGATTTCTTGGGTTGTTGGTCAAAGATGCAAGGCTGCCAACAAGTGGCAGCAGTGTAGAAGATGATTCCATTGTGTATTATGTGGTGCATTTGGACGGAAAGGGATGCACACTACTTTTCTTCACACTCTAATGTGTTGGTTCTCCACTATTGTTTTACATGGGGATAATGTTCAGGAATTCTTGTCTTTAATTTATCGTTCGTAGAATGTAATTAGGAGTTCTTATGTATACTTCCTGTATACAAAGGCTATGCCTATTTCATTCATATATATAATATCTATCTTTTATTGATAAAAAAAAATACCATTTTATCAGTATAGAAAAAAATACTAGGACAGAATCATCTACAATTGTCCAAAGTAAAAGGCCAAAAACCCAAGTGGACAAAAGAAAGGGAGAAACAAAATTGTCTTCGCAATGACATGAATTTACCATTCCCAAAGCAACTCTCTCTTTTTATAGAGTATAGATATTTTCAGTGTTGTGTCAAGAAACAAGAGAATCAAAATGTGTCTGACAATCTTCCCACGAGTCACTACATCTCAATAACTGAACAAAAGAAGTTAGATTCAAAACCCTCTATATTTCTTCTTTTTTATGAAAAGTAAATTGTAAGTAGAAGCAAGATAATCCAATGAGGAAATGTGGTAAAAAAAAGGGCTAAGGATGAGGAAAAGCTTCCCCAATATTATGATTCAAGATAGGTTCTTTATAGACTTGGGATGTAAAGTGGATGATTTACCATTGAAGTATCTTGGTCTTCCACTAGGGACGTCTTTCAAGGCGAAGTCTATTTGGGGTAGGGAAGTGGAGAAGATTGAGAAAAGGTTGGCAGGTAGGAAGCAGGGCTTTATTTATCAAAAGGGGGGTAGAATAACTCTCATTAAAAGTACTCTTTCTAATCTTCCAACTTACTATCTTTCTTTATTTCCATTGCCAGTAGAGGTGGGAAAACGGATTGAGAAATTATTTCGTACATTTTTGTGGGGTGGTATGGGTGAGGAGATAAAGATTCATCTTGCTAGTTGGAAAAAAGTTTGCTCTCCTATTTCAAATGGAGGTTTGGGGATTCGGAATTTGAGTAATTTTAACAAGGCTTTGTTAGGAAAATGGTTGTGGAGGTATCAAGTGGAAGGGGTGTCGTTGTGGAGAAAGGTTTTAGGTTGGAAATATGGTTGTGAGTGGGGGGATGGTGTTCTAAGGAGGTTAGGGGGACCTATGAAGTGAGTCTTTGTAAATTTATTAGAAAGGGATGGGAGAACTTTGTAAAACATACAAATTTTGTTGTTGGTGAGGGTACAAGGGTCCGATTTTGGCTTGATACTTGGTGTGGTGATTGGGCTCTTTGTAGTGTCTTCCCTGCTATTTTTCGTATAGCATCTAATCGGCTTGCATCTGTTGCTGATCTGACAGAAAATTCTAATGGAATTTGCAGTGGGATGTTGGTTTTACTAGAGCTGTTCAGGATTGGGAACTTGATGAGGTGTCTGATTTTTTCTGCTTCCTTTATTCCCTGCGGGTTGGGGGTGATGAGAAGGATAAAATGATATGGAAGCATACACGCAGAAAAAAATTCTCGGGACAGTCTTACTATAAGGTATTGACTGTTCAGCAAAGTGATTCTTTTCCTTGGAAGGCATTTGGAGGTCACATGTGCCTCCCAAAGTTGCATTTTTCATTTGGACAGCATCACTTGGAAATATTTTGACGATTGATAATCTAAGAAAGGGGTTTTGTTATTATGGAGTGGTGTTTTATGTGTAAGAAGCATGGGAAATCGGTGGATCATTTACTTTTGCATTGTGAGGTAGCGAAGGCATTATGGGATGGTGTTTTTAGAAGAGTTGGACTGGTTTGGGTGATGCCGAGGACAGTAGTGGATTTGTTTGCATGCTGGATGGAGCTTCATAGTTCTAAACAAGTGGTTGCGGCGTGGAAAATGGTTCCTTTGTGTCTCATGTGTCATCTAACAAGCCACGAATATGCTACATTCATAAAATATTAGAACAATTGGGGTATAAAGAAGCTAAGAAAATCTTTACAGACTAAAAAAAAAATCAAACGATTAAAATACAATAAATTAAAAATAGGAAAATTATAAAATTATAAAAAGAAAACGAAAATTAAAAAAATATATCAAATATATCTTAAAGTTGACCAAAAATATCTTAAAAAATATCTTGAAGAAGAAGAAGTGGTTATAACTTATGGCCACCCTTGAGCCCTCCCTAGCTTGGCCAAGCCATGCCTGCCTAGATCTGTGACTCAAATCGGTAGGTAGGGAAATACCTCCATAGCCAGTTACCTACCTAATAGAAAGGGAATCACTTAGCACACAATAAGTCCTTCCTGCGTACAAGCTCGAGGGAGCCTTACGTGATAGGGGTTTCAGCTCTCCTTGACTTGACTTCTCGATTCAGGCATACTTGCCTTTGGTGACCCTCGAAGAGCCACAACGTGGTGACTTAGGTGGCTCTGCATGTACCAACAGGCAATGCCCCTCGTAACAATCACACTATATGGGCGGTCATGACTTGGCCATGTGTTGGGATGGGGAGAACCCTATCAGCGACCACCCTGGTTTTGGCATGGGGTGGTCAAGTGGCCACTCATACCTCTTTTTGTTTTATTTTGTAAATTTAATTTACGATAAAATTTTTTATGTTTTTTTGTTAACATTAAGTTATATATTCTTAAAATTTAGGCTTTTGTTTAATAGTTGTTTATGTTTTTATTCTCTAATGTTTGTTGTTTTTTATTTATGTTTTTTTCTTGTTTGAAATTTTTTATTTTTGTTTTTTATAGTTTTTATATTTTATTCTTTTCATTTTTACTCTTTTTTTAACAAAAAAATGTGATTTCCAACTTTATTATATTTTTCTATTTTTATACACATGGAGCACGTGACCTATCAAGTGGCACATGTCAAACTGTCATTGGTGCTGATATGACATTTATAACAGTTTATTGACTTAAGTCTAATGGAATGACCAATTTGATTATTATGTAAAAACCACGTGGCGTAAAAACGTTAAATTACAGCCACGAAAACCTATGTGACTTCAAAGCAAACAGCATAGACTAATTTTGTATTTAAGCTTACATATAATATATCTTTAAATATACACACCAATCCCACATAAGGGAAAAAGAATAAGTCACATGGAGTGGGTAAATTATAAAGGTAGCCATGGTTGCTAAAACACACATGAGCAACTTACTAGATGAAACTAGAGTCGATAAGTGATTCTAGGGAAGCTTCAAATTGAAGTCATTTTGGGGTTATAAATCATATGTGGCTAGCACTTTTCTTAAGTATATGACACCCCAGTCCCACATCATTGGAAAAAGGAATTACCCACATAGAATGAGTATGTTATAAAGAAAGTCATGGGTGCTAAGTCTTACATTGGCTACTTATATATAAAATTGGATTTTATAAGTGATTCTAGAAAAGTTTCAAATTGAATAGCCTATTTGATTATAAAGCAAATGTGGCTAAAACTCTTTCTGGATCATTACATAGAATGACCTAGAAACAAAGGAAGAACCCAAGTAAACAAATAGGACTCTCTCTTAATGAATAAAAACACACACTCTAAACCTCCCAAGTCCCACCCCCTCCCCCCAACGACAGCTTGACCAGAAGAGTTAAAATTAATAATCGGAAGTATAAAACGAGTTGCATACTCAATCTGATGAACAGATGAACCAAGAAATACCTATTTCTATGGCCAAACACATCACTTAATTTATTGCTAATTGATTCATCTGGTATCACCAAAGATGGTGCATTGCAAAAATTTGGTTTGATCGAATAGCCCATATTGTACGTGTAGAGCAACATCAACTACTAGAAAATTTAAGTCTCTGCTGGAACAAATGAACTGATAAATATACCAATCATAATAAAGAAACCATTACTTAAACAAATATAGTGTAACTGCAATAAGACTCAGATTAAACCTCAACATTTCACCATTTGAAAGTACAAACCTGGCCAGTATCGAACAAATTGCAAATGTAAATGCCAAAGTCCCGTTGAAGCCACACAATATCCCGATCTGCTCCATGCATAACCTAATTAAGTGCATATATTATTTTTTTTGATAAGTAGTGCATATATTATACACAAAATGTAGAAGATCTGTTACGGAATCCAAACAAAGAGAAAATGCAAGAGATCGACCTTTCTCTTGGTAGGATCCTTGAAAACCTCCCTTAGGTATGGACCAACATGAATTCGAAGCTTTAAAGTATCTACAACAAAATCTTCGGTTCTAGTAGATATTTGCATCAAGCAAGTCAATCCTTGAAAAGATCGGTATTGATTATGTTCCAAATCAACCTAGAGAATCACAAAAGTAAAAAATCATACTACCAAAAACAAAAATGTAATGAAAACAAATGGAGATGTAAGGTCGATGTTTGAAATTTCTGGGCAGTATCAAGTTATTTTCCAAATGACACTCCAGGAGGCAAAAATAGAGAAGTGATTGAGAGAAGATATACCCAATAAATTATGCAGATTAGGTTCAAAGCACTTAAATTAGTACAAAATTTATGGAAAATATAACTGCTTTGCCAATTGATGTAGTACATATGTGCTGAATTCAAGACAAAAAGCAACTGTTCAGGTCTCAACAACTGAAGGATATCAAAGTCTAGTTCACCAGAAGTTTAGAGTGCTGTTCAATACATGAAACTCTTCGGCCTAACTAATCCATCTGTCAAATTTGCCCAACAGAAGTGCCATTATCCAATCCAAATTATTACCCTAATGTTTTCGAATAAATTAAAAAATTAAGCCAAAGGCTCCCACATAGTCTACTATGAGGACTACTAATTGACTTGAGCAAAGACTCATTTTGCACCGAACAATGATAATGATCTTCATTGCACATGAGAAAATTACCAGCCATAACCAAATGTTTAAAATACGGAAACACATAGTTAAGACAACACTAAAAAAACACAATTAAGTATGTATTCTAATGTGCTTTACCGCAAATTCATTTACACCACGCAATTTAGCAGCCAGCTCTTTCAAATATTTCACTTCCTCCACAAGCTTGAAAGGAGTAGACTCTATTGGGGGAGGCTTTACAGGATTGACATTCCCAATATCTTTATCAACAAAATCCAAAACAGAAAGATTTTCCTGTAAAAATGCCAACACAATAATTAGTAGCAAACAGATCTACTAATTTATAGAAGGACCCAATAAAATAAAAGAGTAGGAATCTGAATAACTGAAGTTAAAATAACATGTAAGATAAACATAATCGCTAAACCACTGAAGACAAGTACAGACACAAAAGATGGAAGTTGGATAGAAAATGATGCTATCATGTGATTATATGGGTGCTTACTGACGTAACTATGATTGTTTGGATAAGGCTAAAAGTAAGTAAAAGTGATCATACCCTTCTTGCTATTTATGTAAACAGAAACGCTCATTTACATATATGCAATAGAATGAATTGTATGCTTCTGCTTGCCATGTTTTATATATATATATATATATTGATTAGTCATGCTATATATATCTATATATGTACATATATATATAGTATCACTAGTATTAAATGAACAACAGATAAGAAAGGAAAGTAATAAGATAAAGGAGTGGAAAGAAAGGATAAAATGAGGGATAACAAAGAGCACCGCATGAAGCAAACGTTTTTAAAAAATGGGCCACGAAAACAAAGATTTTTACAATATGAGAGGTAAACAGTGAATTGCATTGTCAAGAATTGCTCACTGGCAGTCTACCCTGTGATGTCAATCCCTAGATACTAGCCTGTCAGTCCTAGAAAGAGCCAATATCACAAGGATCGCTAATCCTTACACACGGGGGCAATAATACATGTTGGCCTTCAATGGATTAAATGAAAATAATATATATATGTAATTTGTAAATGTGAACTAAATGCGACTAAGAATGCACTATCATTATTGAAACTTATATTATTATATTGAATGACATAGTAGCTCACCGAGTATTACACTATTTTTTTGGTATTAACCATAAAGAACAATGTGAGGACGAAGCAGCATTACAGGACATAGCTCAAGGAGATCAGGGCAGAGGCCTAGACTATTTATAGAGATTTTTAAATTTTTTTTTAGTTATTAATAAGTGATTTTTTTAATCAGCACAAGACTTGCAAGAATTTTTAATTGTGTGTTACCTGACTCTCTTACATTTAATAAAATTTTATTCATTTTTTCTTTTATGGGATTTTTTATTCCCGACTAAACGTCAGTACCATTCCTAATCCAAAGAAAACAAAACAAAGGGAGGAGGGTGCACGTTTCATCCATACTAATTTTCTTCCAATCCCAATCAAAATAGCATTTTTAGTGGCTTCCGATACACAATAATTCCCCGAATATACCAAACCTAGTTATTGAGAAACCAAACTAATTCAACTAAAGAACAAATTCACGAAGTTCCATTGAAAATTAACTTAGAAAAGACTAACCAGGGGATGAATAAACCTCTGACCATCCTCACTCCTCTGCAACCAAACGTGCTCAAATGGCTGGTTTGAATTGTTCACCATAATACTAAACTCCTCTTGCGGCTTCCGTATCGATGGTATATGAAAAGGCACCTTAGGTTTCGGCCCCGTTGTCTTCTTATCCTTTGTCGCCACCTTCACCCCCGCTACCACACTCGCCTCCCCACTCACCGAGCCATGACTCGTCCCTTTCTTCTTCTTTCCGTACACCAACTGGAACCCGTTTTCCAAGTCCGATACCGCCTGCCCCGCCTCCTCTTCCTTATTGCGATGCTTATGGAACTCGTCAGCCGACAAGTCGAACCGCTCGAATAGCTCGTCGTTTACGTTCACAAGCCAATCGTACGCATCCTCCATATCATCAGTGGCCGGGAATGCCATTTCCTTGGACCCCCAAACGCGCGCCGTTGACGAACCGATCGCCTCAAGCATGGACTGGGATTTCTTGGAGATTTCTTGCAACGGGACCTTGAAATCTTCAAAGTTGTAGAAAAAGTGGAAGTCCTTGCCGGAAGGTAAGCCGCGCGAGGAGTCGCAGAGCTTGGACACCGACGAGGCCAGCGGGCCGGTGGGCATGCCATGTAGGGTTTGAGGCTGAGCTTGGGCTTGGTCTTGATCTTGGTCTTGGTCGTCGTTCATGGCGTCGTGGTGGTGGAGGCTCATGCTGATCGCAGAAACTTCTTTTTTTTTATCTTGGTTAGCGTTGATGGGGGTTTACAGTTAGCCAGTTAGGGTTTTAGCGCCTCCATGAGACAGCGAGAGGAAACTGGATTTTCACTTTAGGCAAGAGGCTGTGATTGTCAGTTGTACAGTACGGGGTGCGTGTCACGTGACCAGCGTGGGAATGTACCTTTTTATTTTTTTTAAGTAAAAAGAGTGATTTCATTTCCTGAAACATATCTGGTATAAAGCTTGTCTCTTGTGTATTAAGGTTATGTTTGGAAATAAAGATGAGAAATCTCATCTCATCTCTATCTCATCTCATCATTACATCTTTTTCAAATTTCTATATAAAATATAATAAATAATTCAACTTTTTCAAATTCTAATTTAACTTTTTCAAATTCCAAAACAATAATAATATTAAAAAATAATATTTTAAACTTTCATCTTAACACTATTCACAAAATTTTTAAAAATTATCATCTTATCTCATCTTCCAAGCATAACCTAAGTGTAAACATCTCGGATGAACAACCCTCAATCCACACAAACTCCTTTCTATAAGCTATAGCTATCTTTGCCAATTTATGGGGCACTTTATTACTTTCTCCATACGTGTGTGTATTTTTTCACTCTGATCAGCTATTGAAAACTTTCTTTATATCTTTGCCCATACCAAGTCCAATCCTCATCTTTGCTATTTACAACCTGTATCACCATCAAAGCATCCCTTCAAAAACAACTCTGAAAAAATTTAGCTCTATACAAAATCCAATGCCCTCCATAACGCAAAATCTTAGTAATAATGAGCTAAAACTACATTTAGATGTTGAGTTGAGTTGTAAATAGTATTATTTTGTAGGTCTCATTGAGATAGGTTTAACTTTTTAGGTTAAAATAGATTTAACTTTTTAAATTAAAATGGATGATATAGGTTGAGATGAGTTTATCATTTTTATGGAAAGTTTAAAAAGTAGTAGGTGCCATCAATGATTGATTTGAGATGAGTTAAGTTGAGTTTGGTTCAACAACTAAACACAACCTTATTCTCATCTTGCTCATGAATAATGATGTTAGAATCTCTCCCTCCCCATCTCTATTAATAATTCTTGCACCCATTTTGTTGTGTTTTGAGTCATAGAAAGCATCTTAGTTTACCTTAATCTCAATGTCTTCTAGCCTCTTCCATCTTGCTCCACTACGAGATATCCCTTCAACATTGTGGTGTCTCAGTTATTTCTTATATGCCACTTGGTATTCTTCAATATTCTCCGAAGCTGTTCTTACAACCATTCTTGTACTAGTAAATTTTTCCTCAAAAATGACCATGTTCCTTCTCATCCAAATGCTTCTCAAAATAACTGCAGGCTTTTCCAAATCCTCTTGTTTCAATTTATGAACCAACAGTCCCCAAACTATATAGAAATCATTTTCATTACTAATCCATTTTTTAACAAGACAGGTTTTTCCCAAACATCAATAGAAGCAACACAACTCCAAAGTAAGTGACATGCCGACTCTTCCTCTATTTTGCAAACAGGACACGTGGCATTTTCAATGATCTTCCTTATTACCAAATTTCCCCTAATAGGTAAGCAATCATTTATAGCTTTTCATATAAAAATTTTGACCACTTCAGGAACATTCATTTCCCATATTTCTTTCCAAACAACAATGTTATACATTGTGTTAGATGATTCAGTTTTTACCTTCTTCTTTAGGGTCATATCAAGATGATATGCACTTTTTACAGAAAAATTCCCTGACTTTGAAAAGCCCCAAATATGTTTATCTTTGAAGCCTAACTTCCTGAGAGGTATGCTACATACCTTGTCGGCATCTTCCTTGCCCAACACCTCCTTTATGAAGTCTTCCTTCCACACACCCTTCTTTGTATCTATAAACTCTTCCACTTTTGACTGTCTATTTAGAATTTTAACTAGTGCTTGTATACATCAACAAGAGGATGGAGTTGAAACCCATCTATCTTCCCAAATGTTAATATTCTTACCATTCCTTACCCTCTATACTAACCCCTCTCTTAGCAAGTCCAAAGAACCCCCCACAAACTTCTTCACATCATTGAAGGGTTATAGCCTAACTTTGCATGTAACAAATCCTGCATTTTATAGTATTTTTCTTTTAATATCTTTGCAGATAGTGAGCTCAAGTTAGTGAATCACTCTAACATTGTTTTGCAAGTATAACTCTATTGAAACTGTCTAGATCCCTGAACCGCATCCCTATAGCTTCTTTTGAGGCCTCTTTCCCCATCTCTTCCATTGAATTTTCTTCTCATTTTGCTTCTGCCCCTACCAAAACCTGGTCATCAAAGCTTAAATCTTATTACGTAATTTTTTTGGTAGTTTAAATACACTCATATGGCATGTAGGGATTGATGGGATGACAACCTTCAATAGAATTTATCTTCCCAGATTGGGAAAGAAATTTGTTCTTCTAGTTGTTCAATGGATGTAATGGTTCATTGGTAAATATTATATCCAAAAAACCTAATTTAGTCTATAATAATTTTATTTTTGGTACTAAGACAACTAATTCATTTTGCTTAATTATTTGAACAAAAGTATATAAATGTTTCTAGTGTTACTTTATAAATGAAGAGGAAAATAAGATCTCATCTATATAAATTGAAAAATAAGTAAAAAGAGTACATATTCATTCATAATGTTTTGGATTTTCACTATGGGTATTTTTCAGTCTAAAGAGCATAACATTCTATTCATAATGTCCAAATGGGTCTCTAAAAATGATTTATAAAGATATTTTTTTATTAATTTGTATTTGTCAAAATCTACTTGATCATGTTGAATTTGAAAAATATAGTGACATTATATAAGTGGGATAATAAATTTTTTTATTAGGAATCAGATAATTAATCCATTGTTGTGATGCCCTCGATCCCTGTCTAGGATTTAATCAAAATCGAGGCATCTAGATATGTAACAATGGTTACACACCCCTCATTTTCATGATAATTAATATGCATAAATCTAGCATATTGTTAACAATATGCAATATTTCACAATGAAAAAATAAATTTAAAACTTGTATAGGATAAATTACATCCCAAGATAAACATATTTTATTGTTACCAGAAAATGATTTACAATATAAGTCGTACATCCATCGTGACAGAAAACGATAACTTTTATATATAAATATATATTGATTAGCATTGTCTCCAAAATACATTATTTATAAGGTTAGTCATCCCACAAACTTTAGTCCATAAACTCTTGATTATCTTTTTATTCCTCCTCAGTTTGATTTTACTCTGTTTGTTCTGCAACAAGGTATACAGTTCCGAGGGGCGAAACCATAGTGTGACTACTATAGTGATCTCATAGCCCAAAGGTTCAATTACAATTAAACCTGCTTTGAACAGCCTTCCACCCATTTTTATAGAACAACCCAACACTACTTTGATACATTCCACTATAACTCTAGTTGGAGTTGCTACAATTACTTTCTAATGTAGTAAATCATATTGTAAACCACACAATCGGGTAAAAGCAGCAAACACGAATGAATGTGATGCACCCTAATCAAACAATAGGCAAGCAAAAAAACAAATAATTTAATATTGCCTGAAAATTAATATACCGTCTAAAATTAAAACTATTTCTATATTCCAAAGAAACTTCGTGAAACCAAAACATTAGTAATAATTACTCCAAGCCCTTCTATTTCTGGAGCTTCACTATTGATATCATAAGCATCCTGGCCTAAGCTTCTTGTTGTTGTCCAGGTATTGGGTTGCATCTTGTGGTGCAAGGCTCCTGGGTATCAACTTTGGACATTCTCTGACCAAATGACTACTTTGACCATATCTTAAACATACAAGAGAATGAACTTACACGCTCCAAGTTATTTCTTCCACAACATTAACAAAGTGGAAGCTATCCCATTGGTGGTCTGTTAACAACCACATTCTTTCCCTTGTCACTAGTGGTTGCAACAATTTTCCTAGTCAAACCTTGACCCACAAAGCCAAAAGAAATGGCTCTCTTTCGCTGATTGATGACATGAGCCAACAAGTTACTCTACTCTCTGCTCTGCCTCAGCAATAAAAGCAACATTTACTAACTCTTGAAAGTTAGAGATTCTTAAGCACGCTATTTGATTCCTGATCTTGGGCTAAAGTCCCTCTTGAAATTTCAATGCCCTCATCCTTTCTATAGAAATCAAATGTGGAGCAAACCTTTCTAACTCCATGAACTTTGCTGCATACTACTCCACGGTCAATCCTCCTTGCACAAGAGCTACAAACTCTTGTGCCTTATGTTGTTTTATCGATTCTGGAAAGAATCGGCTATCAAATTCCTACTCGAATCTCTCCTAACTTAATTTTATTAAACTGCCCAACTCCATGGCTAAAGGTATTCCACCAAATACTAGCTTCACCATATAATATGTAGCTTGCATACTACACTTTCTAATATGCAATGTAGCCAACTATGCCAAACTTCATTTCCAAATCTATCAGCCATTTATTTTTCCTCATGGACCTTAAAAAAATTTGGTACCAATAAACCATAAACTTTTCATAAGGACAACCACTAGGTTCTACCCTTTGTTAATGCTACTGTTGTTATTGTTGCTCAAGTTGTACTCATTGTTGGTGTAATTGTTGTTGAAAAAGTTCTTGTTACTATCTCATCATTTGTGTCTTTTGAGTAATGGCCTCCACTATCAATTGATTACCATCCTTTGGTGAATCTTCCTCCAGCCATCCTTCATCACGTTGCCTATCTCTAACTTCTCTATTCGTGCCATTGTCTCTACCTCACACATATACATAATCGTATTAATCCACAACTTCCAACACTACTCTACATAGTTCAAGCCTAGACATAGTAATGTATCAAACCTATTATCTAGTACAACTCTTAGATAGTTTGTGGTAAGTCTTCCAGAGTCCTCTGATAGCACCATGTGATGCTCTCAACCCCCCGCTTGAGATTTAACCGAAATCGAGACGTTGAGATATGTAACAGTGGTTACACACTCCTTATGTTCATGAAAATTAATATGCATGAACGTAACATGTTTCTAACTACATTACTTCACAACGGTGAGATTAAAACTTGTACTAGATAAATTATATCCCACGATATATAGATTTCATTGTCACCAAAAAGGGATTTACAATACAAGCTTTACATCCTCACAACAAACATTGTTAAATTTTTCTTACACATACACATATATTCATAAGCATTGTCTCCAAAATACATTGTTTACAAGTTAGCATTTATTGAAACTTTAGTCCACAAACTTTTGATTATTGGTCAATTCCTCCTCAGCTTGGTCCCACCCTATTTATTCTACAACAAGATCTACAATTTCAATGAGTGAAATTGTAGTGTAACTACCACAGTGAGATTAAAAATAATCTTAGTAAGTTAGCCCTAAAACTAAACTTATGATATACGAGTAATGAAATATATTAATAAATGTGTAGATGAATATGTATGTTAATGTACATATTACAAAGACTCATTTGATTTTTTCAGAATCTCTATTAACTCTAAACACCAGATTTTATCTTATATACACCACGACCTTTCATTATAACTGTGTGCATGCTAGCTTTCTTCATTACATTTTTAAGTAATATTTGTTGATATGACTACATTTCAATAATGCACTTAGCATATCTAACCCCAACCAGCAAAAAGGGTTCTCCTACATTCCGAGGTCATTACATATTACATCTACCATGGCATTGATGGTTCTTCATCAATCCAGAAGATACAATTCCATCTTTAATCACTCTAGAGTGGACATATGAGTTCTATTAGGATAATCTCTCATCCTAGCATTAAGGTCATAAGATTTCATAAATAATTACATGCTTTATGTAATGATGTCATGTTATGACAAACATATAGTTACAATAGAATGATGATATATATTTTGTTCATGCTCAACTCCAGTAGTTAATAAATAGTCATTTGTAATGCATCACAGAGTGAAGTTTGAAGGTGACTTACTTTTTACTGCAAACTTGCCTCGATGCTCGTGGTCTAAGTGTGGTTTTTATAATGTAGGAATGGGTTCTTCTAGACACAGCAATTGTTGATCTCTTTCTATCTCTGTTTCATTCTCGGTTAGGGATGCAAATGAATAGAGCAGCTCTGGAGGAGTTAATGGTCCGTATATAGTCTGTTCAAATTCGGTTCATTTAATAAATGAGATATTCGTAAACACTAATATTGGCTTGAATATTAATAAATAAAACTTGTATAAACTCAATTCGACTTGGTTTAGGTTCATGAACAAAACTCGTATAAGCTTGATTTGACTTGTTTGAGCTCGTTTTAAAGCTCGTAATATGTGTTGTATATGTATATCTGTATTTTATATAATTAGTTATTAATGTTTAGTTGTGTATTTTATTAAAATTTATATGATATATCAAACTATTTTATGTTTGTAATACAATTTATTTTATGAATTTAGTTATTTATGTATTATGTAATATAACATTAATGTTATATATTGTTTTCTAATCGCTACATAAATTATAGCCTATTGATATAATAATAAATGAATGTGTATACATATTTACTTGAAACAATTACCAAATTAACTATAATTGATTAACTATAATTTGTATATATAGTGCACATTGTAACATAAGCTAATGGTATTTCTTTTTAATTAAGGAATTATATTATTAACCTTATACACAATATGATTTTCATTATACTAGATAAATGATAACACATATTGCGAGTTATAATTGTTACTTATTATTTGGAGTTGCATATTATTATATTTTTATAGTGTAATATATGTAAATAGACTTATATATTATAATTATAAATTTATATCATAAACTTGTAATACACTAATAAATATAATATTTAATAATGTATGCTATTATAGCTCGAATTCGAACTTTATTTTTTTTAGTCAAACTCAAACCATATTCGAACAACATTAATAGTTAATGAGCCTAGTTTGAATAAGGATATTTGAATCTTATTTGAGTTCGACCCAAGTTCAAGTGAATAAACATACTAATCAAGCTTGAGTACCCTTGTTCGAATTCGGTTCGACACGGCTTGTTGTAGCCCTACTCTCAGTTTATCTATTCTAAATCACTCAAGTTTACTTGTAGGTATGAGAAAAAATAAGAAGAATTGTGTAAGAGTGCTTGGTTAAGACAATCGATCAAGTGAAAAGGGATTATGTGAAACCCCTTCGTCTATATATAACCCTTAATACCAATCATATGTGTGCTATGCATTGCCAATAAAGTCGTAAGATGTCACATTCCTAAATTTTAAGTGTCACGTGCTACATTGTGCAAAGTGGTAGCACATGCAACATCTTAACTACTTGAAAAGTTTCATTGAACATATTAACTTAAAGGCTTGCTCGGATTGTTTAAGTCTTCGAGTCTCCAACACTTTGCTTGCTAAGCTATGCTTTCAGATTGTGTTGCTTGCCAAAGGTATTGCTCACCTTCTTTGCTTACCTATGACCTTTCATCTCTTGATGTATATATATTATTTATGTGTGTGTGTGTGTGTCTATATATATATTGTCCCCTACTTTTCTTTAGTCGCCTTGTTCATTGCTTGCCCAGGCTTTATTTATATGTTATTTGCCTGATCAACGTTACTTACCTCATGCTTTGTTTACCATTTGCTTGCTCGCTATGCCCGTGAAGTACTTTTCTAATTTTATTTCTTCGTTTGTCCATTTTCTTGTTTAGTTATTACCTATTCAATATCTTTCTTCACCCAGTATCTGACAACACCAACTTTTTATCTGCCCACTTTGCTTGGCTAAGTGTGTTGCTTGACTACTTGATGCTCACCTGAGCAAACTGCCTAAGCATTCAGTGCTCGCATAATTTATCAAACTTGCTCATTTGCTCGCAAAATAAATAAATAAATAATAATAATAATAATAATAATAATAATAATAGAATCTATTTTCTCACATTTCTTCTTAAGTAAGGGTTATTTAAGATTGTGGATCTCACAACTATAATACTTTATTTAATGGTTCATAATTAGTTACTAATCAAGCCACCCATCATTCTAATTATGATTATTTTTTACATAGAAGGCAGCATAATTCCATGGTAACTTACTTTCCCTTAGTAATCATTTTGTTAGTAAGTCATTAGTTTCTTTTTTGCAGTATTCTAATAGTTCGTTATTCATTGAAGAGCTCGGTCTAGCTTTCGTAATAATATTTTTCTCTTAAAAGTTTTTATCGTAAGGTAACTTAAGTATATGTTACTTCAGATTTCAAAAGCATTTAATAAACTAGAGCATATTTCTTTTTCTATTATTGTTTTGAAATTATTAATCTTTTGAATTAATAATGGGCCAATTAATTGTTCAATTGTTCTTTTATATTTTAATTTTTGTTTAAGGAAATTTATTTGTTTTTCTTTCATGTTAATTTTATTTTTTTAGATAATTGATTTCTTTATTTAATGAATTGTCTTTTCAATGATTTATTTATTTTGAAAAATGTGGAAATAGAAATTTAAATTGAATTTCTTGTCTAATTTGTTAGTAATGATTCCTCCATCTCTTTTAGAGCAAGAATATAACAAAGTGTAAAATGGATTTCCTAATATAACTTTTGTCTCAATATTTTTAGATTGGAATAAATGTAGTTTAAAACAAGTTCTCTTGTTGCAAATACGTGCATTTGATAATTTATAATTTATATTTAATATTGTGACATTAGTAGTGATAATGCATTTTTTGTCTTTTTAAAATACTTAAAAGATATCAATCTTTTTTTAATACAAATTTGCTCTAGTATCTAGTAATGCAATTGTTGTATAAGAATACTCTTTAATAATAAAAACCGTAACTTCTATATGCTATTTTTAAAAATTTATTTTACTTAGAATGTTAAGGAAGCTTTCCGATTCTTCGTTAAAGATGATTAGCAATGAGGATTCGTCTTTTTCTTGATTAGGTTATCTACTTAATTTGTTTATCTACTTTTAATAATATGATTTTTGTAGTAATTGTTCGTTAGAAACTTCCAATCTAAGGTTACAAGTTTTTAGATGTTTAACTTCTTATTTTATTTAATTAATTTCTTCTTGTAAGTTTTGTAGTGTAATCTGTTTTTTTTTTTTTTATAATCAAAAGTATCATTTTATCAAGTGTTCTTTTCTATTTTTATTTTCTGGATCATTAATTTTTTCTATTAATTGTAGAATAATATCTTCACGTTGTGATAGAACATTAATAGTTTCATTACATATATAATTTTTGTTACTTAAATAGAAGCATACATGAGCTGCTTTGACTTCTTTTGAATTCGTATCGATGGTTGGTCTGGAGTGGTTTAAAGATATTATTTATTTTACATATATAGTTTAATCTCTTCAGAAGAAGTGGTTTCATCATCGCTCAATGGTCATGTTATAAATAAATTCAAAAATCATTTTCAGAAAAATGAAATATCATAGCACCAATCTCCTCTCTCATGTTATTTTCTTTTCTTGTTCCTCTATTACAAGTTTGCATTGAACACCGCTTGAATCTTTCTTTCAATATATTTCAACACAACGCTAGGGCTTCAAGTGAATTGACTTGAGCCAAATTCAAACAACTGTGTTCAAGCTCGATTACTATTATTAAATATAAATCATGAATATATTATAGCATATATTGCTATATACTATATTTATAAGTGCATTACAAGCATATGATATAAGTATATAGTTATAATATACAAGTTATTGTCATATATTACAAGCATATGATATGTTACATATCAATCTTCTATAAATATAAGTTATAAACATCTCATTTATTAAACTAACCGAGTTTAAACTGAGTATATACGAGTCTAAGGCTTGAACTTGAGCTGTTCATGAGCTACGTTATTAATTTGCAGCCCTAACTATAACTTTTAGTCTTCAACATATAAATAATCTCATAGCTTAAAAACCATCAAATTAGAAGTTTCACTCAAACTTTCAGGGGTTAGTTGGTAAATTTCTATACTTCTAGATTTATGAGTGTTATGTGTGATTAATGTTGAAGATTTTAGTATTTTGGTAGGGAATTTCTGTTTTGCAATATAATATTAGGGTTAAATTATTTTTGTGTAATTAATGATCTGTTACTGTTGGGATGATATCTCAAGTGTTTGGAGCCGAATTGATAAAGAACTGAAGTGCAAAATTTAAAGAGAGAGAGTTTAGGGTTTCATTTAGGGCTTGATTTTGAGGTTTTGTGTTTTTACTTATTAAATCATGTAATTAAGTGGTTAATAAAATAAAATTTGAGGTTACCTGTGTAGATAAATTTAATGTGGAGTGAAAATGCAATTACAGAAAATTTAGGGTTTAGTTTAGGGTTTTGAAAGAAATTTAGTAAAATTTAAAAAAATGATGAAACTAATAATCTAGTTTAATGGTATATTAATTTTGATTTAAAATGAATTGGGAAGATTTTTGGAAAATTGAGATGTAACTTTCTAAGTAAAATTTAATATTTAGAGTAAATTAGGGTTTGAGAATGTATGTAGGTGTTGAAATGAGTTTTTAATAAAAATAAGTTTATGAATGAGAGAAATTTATAAATGATTTGGGTGAAAATTTGTTAAATTAGAAGTGATTAAATTGCAATTAATAGAGATTTATGGATAAATTAATTTAACCTAAGTTTAAGGTTAAAGTTGGAATTTAACTCATAATTAAGGTTAAAAAGATATTTGAATGCTTTAAATTGAAATTTGATAAGTTTTTGGGTTAAAAGACAGATAATGAAATTGTAATGGCAAAATTGTAATTAAATGGAATATAAGGACAAAATTGTAATTTCTACAATTTATAGGGTTAGAAGAGAATTCTTACGTTTTAATGATTTACTAATAATTTTTGTAATGTCTACGTAAAAATTGAAGACTGCATGAAAATAAGAATTTAAAAAGATAAGGACATATTGTAAGTAGACATCAATTGATGATTATGTTAGATAATGAACTATCGTCCCCAAACGTGGACAACACTTCGACATGTGGGCGGCATGAGAGGTCATGGCATGTGAAGTTGAAGTATAGGTTGAAAAAAAAATAAAGTTACTGTTTATGAAATGGGTATTTATTGATAAAGTATATGAAGTTAATGTTTTATTGATACACTTTAGAGTTGGAAATTAATTGTGAATTGATGAATGGCTATATCTATTACTTTTAATTTATTGTGAACTGAATGTGCTTCCCAATTTATATTTTGTTTTATTCATTTTAAAACTTATGTACTAAATTAGGATATGCAAAACTTAATGCAATCACAAGTCCAATTTATAGATCTAGAATATTGAGATGTAAATCTCATCATAATAGTCCACCTGAGTTGTTGTAAAAGAAGGATGGATTGAAGCAAAAGAAATTAGTTCAAATCGTCTACAGTAAATAAGAAACAAACAATCCTTTGTTTGTTGTTTTTAGTTTCATTTCCTAGCTAGAAAGCAATCCCTATCTTTCCTCACATCTAGGTTAGTTTTAATTTAATTTGATCGTCCAATTTTACATTGTTAAACCATTGAAAAACCAGAGTACATGAGCCATAGTTCCTTGCATCCAATTGGTTCATATAGTTTTCCAAGCTGCCATACATACCTACTTCTTTACGTAAATTTCAATCTTGTTCTTATCCTTTGCTTTCTTCAATCCTTACTAATTTCCAGCACCTAAGCATCCTCAATTTATGATTGTTGGTGTATATGTATATGTGCTATGTGAGTCTCACATTGCTTGAGTTAGGTCATTGTATAGCCTTTGACCTTCTATATATAGGCCACGTTGTAAAGTATAATTGATATATATAGAATTGATTAATGCAATTCTAACATGTAATAAGAGTCACTACTCTAATCCTTTTAAGTATTAGTAATCTTCATCATTCTCAGAATTCTTTTGTTGCCTTTGTCATCTATGGTTGAGCCATCCAAGCGTTGCTCATTGCCGTCAAATAGTTGCAATTGTTGTAAGGACTATACAAAATTTCTCATTGAAGTCAACCCAACGCCATCAAAATCAGTTAGATCGGAGCCTCCACAAACCGTACAAAGTTTCTACTGAGCCGCCTCGAGCTGTACGCTCCCTGCAGCTACACATCCACACGTGCGTCTCCTCACTGAAGTTAGCCTTAGTCTTGCCAGCAGCCACATCATCCTACAACTTTAGCTGCTTACCATGTCATTACTGTTGACTATTGACTTTGACCACTTCGTTGACGTTTTTTTGTTCCAAGTGTTTTCTACCTATTTTCACTTGTTGATCTCATTTTTGTAGTCTATTTTTGTATACATGGTCTCATAACAGCTCAAAACAATGAGGTTATTCGTCTTATTCATGCTATATTATATGGTAGAAACTATTTGATGTGGTCTCAATCTTTTCGCAACTTTCTTAAAGGCCGTGAACTTTGGTTCTATGGTGATTGGACAAAACCAATGTAGAGAGGAGATGAACAAATAAAAATTTTTTGATAATGGCTTCTCAAATGTGATATCCATAATCCCTAGATCCTTACTTGGATGTGCAACACCTCTATTCCAACTATCTCCAACCTACTTGCTAGCTATGATGATACTCTATCTGCTTGGACCATGCTACTCCTTATGGGTCTACAGAGTACCAACTTATGGTCGAGTTGTATCAGCTCAGATAAGAGCCTGACGAACCCATTAATGACTTCTTTGATCGCCTTCATCACATTTGGAATCTTATTGATCTCTTTTACCTATTATGGAAGGGTCCCACTGATGCTGACATGTATGAAATTTGATTAGCATCATCTTTATTAGTTTCTCATGGCCCTATAGGATGACTTTGAGTTGATCCGTGATCAACTACTTAATTGCACTCTGACTCCTCCCCTAGATATTGTTGTCAATGAGCTGATCCATGAGGATACTCATCTACAGACATTACAGACTCAGAACAAGTTTAGTGTCTTGGCTACCACTCCATCCGTTTCCTCCTCTAACTAACCTCAGCAGTCTGGTTCTGGAAAGTATGGTCCAAGCAACAATTGCCCCAATTGGTTGTTTTGTCATTATTGCAAATGTCCTGGCCATGTCATCAAGACTTGTTACCGTCGTAACAAGAAAGGACCTCCTACTGCTGCTATTAACGTTCATACACTCCTAAAGTCTTTGAAACCAGTAGAGATGCGTCTCAATCTTCTGGATCCACTATCACTCTTTCCACAACTGACTTGGAGAACCTCCTCAATTAGGTCCTAGTTCAGTCTGGTAATGCATCATCCTCATTTTCTTTTTCTTTTCTGCTTGGTAAGTCTCTCTCTTGGCTTTTGGATTTTGCCTGTCACAATCATATGACACCCTCATCGTCCTTGTTCACTAAAATGCATTCTACACATCAACCACTTATGATACACATTGCCAATGGATCCACTATGCTTGCTTTTAGTATAGGCTCTATCTCTGCATCTAACATTTATATTTCTGAAGTACTTCATATTCCTAAATTCTCTTGTAACTTGGTGTTTGTGGGGCAATTGGCTCAACTTGGTTACCGAGTTATTTTTTACTACCCTAGTTGTACTGTGCAGGATCCACGGAAGGGGTAGACCCGAGAGTGTAGAGTAGAGTGTATGTTTCCAATGAACACTTTGCATCTTCCCTCAATTCCTCCTGGTCCACCCACTGGTGTTTCTGCTGTCACATCTATTTCTCCTTCCTTCTCCCTCTGGCACTCTCGACTTGGTCATGCATCTTCTTTCCAGATACAACAGTTAGTTTCTTGAGGTCTTTTAGGTTCTATGTCCAAGATACCTATTATTGTATGTCTTGTTAGTTAAGAAAACTATATGCTTTGCCTTTTCATAATAGTGCATCATTATCTACTAGTATTTCTGATTTGATGCATTCTAATGTTTGAGGACCTGCCCTTATAGCTAATATCAGTGGATCTCGTTACTTTGTTATATTTATTGATGATTTCACCCGTTACATTTGGATTTATCTTATGCACTCTCGTTCTAAACTATTACATATTTACTGTAACTTTGCAAAAATGATTGAAACTCAATTTTCTAAATGTATCAAAAAATTTCGATATGATAATGCACTTGAATATAAACCATTTGCGTTTCAAGGTATCTTGCAAACATATGGTACTATCCATCAAACCTTTCAATCTAGGCACCTCTCAGCAGAATGGACAAGCTGAACGAAAACTTCATCATATCTTTGATATAGTTCAAACTCTTCTCCTCTCTACTAAAGTCTCTACCCCATTCTGGGGTAAAGTTGCCCTTATTGCAAATCATACCATTAACCACCTTCCAAGTCCAGTCGTCTCAAATCAATCTCCATATGAACGTCTATTTGGATCTCCCCTGACAATCAACACGTTCATTCCTTTGGTTTTACTTGCTTTGTTCTTCTTTAGTCTTATGAACATACAAAGTTAGAGCCATGTTCTCGCCTTTGTAGCTTTCTTGGCTACGATGAGACTCAAAATGGCTATCAGTGTTATGATTATATTGCTCATCGTCTCCGCATTTTCAATCATGTTGTGTTTTGGGAATATCGCTTGTTTACTGAGGTATCCACCTTTAGTCTCTCTATTTCTCAATCTTCTGCTTAGAACATCTTCTAGATGAACCCTCCAGTCATTCTCTACCTGGGTCCATTTCCGATAATTCTATTGAGAGATATAAAACTCGATTTGTTGTCAAAGGTTTCATACAGAAATATGACATTGACTATGATGAGACTTTTGCCCCAGTTTCCCATCTCACCTCTATTCGTACTCTCTTGGTTGTTGTGGCTCTTGTCAGTGGACGCTCTTTAAGATGTATATCAAAAATGCATTCTTGAATGGCAATTTGTGTGAAGAGGTATATATGCAACCCCCGCCTAATCTCTCCCATCCATCAACCAAGGTTTGTTGCTTATATTGTGCTCTCTATAACCTTAAGCAAGCCCCTTGCACCTGGTATGGGCTAGTCCCGTAGTTCCTATGACTCGGACCTCTTCATTAATTGTTTAGACAAATGTCTCATTTTACTGCTACTATATGTGGATGACATGATTATTATTGTAGATGATCTTAATGGCATTCAAGAACTTAAAGACTTCCTCAATCAGCATTTTGAGATGAAAGATCTTAGTCATCTTAGTTATTTTCTCAGCTTAGTGATCACTTCCTCATCAGATGGATTCTACCTCACCCAAGCCAAGTACGTCTTTGATCTTTTGTCTTAAGCTGGCTTTATTGATAGCAAGGTTGCTGATACAGCCATCGAGTTTCATGCACATCTGACCCTCTCATGTGGGGAATTATTGTCTGATTTCACACTTTATCAATAGTTGGTTGGCAGCCCGGTTTATGTTATAGTTACTTATCAAGATATTTCTTATATTATGTATCAGGTGACCTAGTTCATGTCTACCCCTTAAACAATCCAATATTCTACTGTCCTATGCGTTCTTTGGTATCTTAAGGGCACTCTCTTCCATGGTATACATTTCTTTGTTCAATCTCCACTTGTTCTTCGAGCAACTAGGAAGGTGATCCCACTTATCGCTATTCAACCATAGGTTACTGCTTCTTTCTCAGTTCCTCATTAATCTCTTGGGCTAGCAAGAAATAGTTTATTGTCTCTCAATTCAGCACCAAGGCCGAGCATCGTGCCTTGGCAAACACCACCATTGAACTCCTTTGGCTCCGATGGTTACTACAGGATTTAGATGTACCTCTCATGTAACACCCCGATTAATTAACCACCAGTTCAACCCTTAAACATTCTAGATTAGGCTTATAATTTTGGGTTATTAGTTACATTAGAGTTGATGGTAAGGTTAGCCTTAATCTTGACACTTAGTACCGTTAAGCTAATGATTAGAAAAAAAAACCCATTAGTGAATTTAGTAAGACTTTTAAGACCTTAGAGCATCCATGAGCCTGGCCCAATATTCCTTAGGCCACGAACCCACGCACTTGGCCCTTTTAAGCCCACAAGGCTCAAAGCCATATTTGAGTTTATTTCACTATTCAATTTGAAAGTCCAATACACTATACCATTAGTTTTCTTAAACCCAAATCATATCCAAAGTGTCCAAATTAAGTTTTGAAAATTGGCTAAGGCCATTAACATCATACTTGAGGTTAGTGCACTTTAAACCATGCTTTAAAGCTTAATTGAGCTTAATCTTTTCTCAATTTTAATTCAAATTAATACTCCCTTAAACCATGATTAGAACATGTTAATACTCTAGCTAAACCATCCCACATGTCATTAAGAAAAATAACATAACAAGCCCAAACCATGTTTTAATCGATTTTGTACATTGCCCTTTGTAATGCTTGGACTATTTTGCCATTAGGCCCAACACTTTTTGATGGGAACCAAGGTGGGCCTAGTCTTAAAGATCATTTGTAAGTTTCAGATGGGCTAATTAGAAGAAGATCAAGGAAGCAAGACAACAAATTAGTCTAAAATAATTGGGCTTGAGGATGCTTGGCCCACACATGTCTTATTTTTATGAATTAGGGTTTTGGGGAAGGTCTTGTATTTTGGCCAAGGGCTTATTTGGAAAGTTATATTTTTGGAATTAGGGTTTTAAAAACTGTAGCGCACTGTTCACGTCCGGATACTGTAGCAAATTACTGTAGCGCCGTACAGTAGCCGCGGGTACTGTTCATCCGAGGGTAGTTTTGGAAGTAGGGTTTATTTTGGGCTAGGGTTTCAATAGGGTTTTGGTTAAAACACTCATTGTAGCCTCATTTGAGAGATTAGACAATTTTGAATGTTATTTGTGAGTGAGTTTGCTCATCTTGTTCTTCATTGAAGTTTTGAACTTATCAAAGGTAAATCACAACCTTTGTGGCGTTCCTCCTTGTAATCTGGGTTCTTGAGACGGGTTATTCATCGGGTCTAGATTTTAATATAATCTAGGTTCTTGAAACGAGTTCTCATCGGGTCTAGATTTTCCCATCCGTTGACTTGATATTGGCTTTCTTGGGTGCATTTTCAAATTGATTGTGGGTTCAAGGGATTCCATTCCCGCGGGTTCATATCACTTTTGTAATTTTTTTTAAGGGTAATATAGTCCTTAAACACCTCTTGAGACCCTCCTAAATCAAGTTTAAGCCTTGGACAAAATTACTTGTGCAAACCAGTCCAAAGAACCAAACCAGGTGCACCTTGGTTTAGTTTGAGTTGTAGCCGTTTGGATTGAATTTGAACCAACCATCTGCCATGGTTTGAATCACCACCCACACCACCTCTTTCACCACCTAATCCCCAAGGATTTCCATGACCATCATGAGAGTTGTAACTCGGTCTTTCCCACCCAAAACTATCCAAAACCAAAACTCAACAAAAATCTGCCAAATTGAAGCCCTGTGAACCCGCTGATTACAAGGGGAGATTTCATGACTCTTTTTGTCAGCCAAACCATGCCCAAGACCTGGCCACCACTGTAGGACCATTGTAGCCATAGTAGGAAATAAATCATGGTGGTTTCAGGCCACTATTCTCCTTGCTCAAAAGGACACAAATTGTATAAGGCAGTTTGGAAATTTTAGTAGGACACCTCCATCTCATCACCTTATTTCGAGCTGCACCTTCTTGATCACTTGGCAGCCAATCCTCCACCCTCTACCACTATAAAAATTCTTCAAGAAGTGACCTTACTCCTGCACAAATAAGTCATGATGATGGTTTAAATGGATTAGTCAAGACAATGATCAAAATCTGCCAAACGAAAACCAGTTGAACATGTCAGCCCCTTGGGCGGTTTTGATGATTTTTCTCCCCTCTCCTTTGCCCCACAACTTGGCCAGCCCCCATAGAAGTAATGTAGCAACCATATAAGTGAAATCATGGTGGTTTAGGGCATTGTTTTGACCTGCACAAGATGACACAAGTGGAGTGCAAATCTAGAAAATTCAAATTCATACACCATCTTCCATCAATCCCCTTAACCAAAGCCAACATCCCTTTCCCTTGGATGCCTATAAAAGGCCCTTTCACCCTCTTATTTCATCGATACCTCAGCTCCAAACTTCATCTTGAGCCTTGAAAAGCACTTCCCCCTCTTAGAGATCAAAAGAGTGAAATCGAGTAAGTTCATGGTGAGTTCTTAAGTGTTCTTGTGTCAGGCTATCTAGAGTGGTTGGAAGGCCACGAAATTTGAAAATTTTCTTGATTTTGATCTTATTTAGCATGTCAAGTTTTGTTTCCATGTGTTGGTACGAAATTTGGGTAAAATTTGGTAAGGTTTTCATGCTTAAATCAAAATCAGGTCAATAAGGGATAGTTTGGATAATTAAATGATTTTAAGTGAAAATTTAGCTATGGCATGTCTTAAGTATGATTTGATATGATTTATTATTATCTTAGCATAATTATGATAGGTTTAAATTGTGGTTAGAAGCATGCCCTGATAGGTTTTGAATCAATCTTGTTTTGATTATCAAGTATGAATTTGTTTTGAATGAAGTAGAGATTAAGGATATCTTAACCATGATTAAGTATTGGGATGAGCAATATTATCCAAGAATTGTCTTTACTATGTCATCAAAGATGTTAGTGATAATTTGTGATTGAAGAAAATCTCATATGCATGCAACCATAGGGACTAATAGTTGAAAATACACTTAGACATCAACTAAAGTACATGCCGCAAGTTGGGATCATTTGAGCAAGTTTCATTTTGAATTTTTAAAATCCAAGGGTATAGATGGTTTTAGAATGCCAAAAATGTGAATTAAATGAATTTTTATCAAATTTGGAATTTTTTTGCAATTAGTAGAAATTTAGGACCTCAACGGTAATTTTTGCAGTCTAGGGGTATTTTTGTAAATATTCTTTTTTGAAACTTTTGATTTTGGACCTCACCCATAAAAGTATTAATCCTAACTTAGTACACACTTGATTTACACCAGCTACGACATTATTTTTGAAATTATTCCGGAAGTTAGTAAGTTGGCCTCTAACTTACACTTTAACAGATTATTTATGATTTATTGATAAATACCTCATTCATGTTTCAATTATCACATTGAGCATAAAATATCATATTATATGATACATTGAGTGTATATTTACATGACATGTGATATTTCTACCATTTTAGCATATTGCATCTACAAATGCCATTTCACATAAAAAACATGTTATTTATGCACATGTCATGGAACACATTTTTTTAACTTAGCATGATGAATTATCTTAGTGGAGCTCCTCTGTCCACTCTGAAATGTTTAAGAATGGAGTGGTAATCCTTAAGTTGACAAAGAATAGTCAACGGATTTCGAATGGATTCTTTTTAAAGCATGCCGGAGCGAAGTTATATGTTATGACACCTAATGCTAGTGGGTATACATGTTATGATGTTATGATATTATGTTATCAATGCATTGAGAACGAGTCTGCAGACAACGTAGTTTCAACGTGAGTTGCACTACGGTTACTGGCAGGTACTCACAGTGCACATGGAGAATTGTGACGATACCACACGTTATGATTAGTTTATGAATTGCTAAAAATGATAAAATGTTATGATAAAAACGTTGTCTTTTGAAAAATTAAAGTAAAAGTGTTCTTTGAATGAAATTATGTCTCCGTTTCTCTAAAGATGTTAAGGAATTTGGATGGCAGACACACGCACATTTTTCTGTATTTCATAAATTTCATATTTATCATTCTTCATGCATAATTTATCTATGTGCAAGTTGGTTGTTAACTTATTGAAATTTCATGTAAATCTCACCTTTTGTAGACCCACTATCATTCCATTTGGAATAATAGAAGTTGTGTTAGGATACAAAAATGATGGATTAGATGGAGCACTGGATCTGACTGATTGACGAGGAGCCTAGTCTCGAGAGGAGACTAGATTTGATCATCATATTTATAGCCCTAGTCATTCATGCCTTAGATCGCATGAAGATAATGATTTAACTTTGCACCTAAGTCTATGCTATGTTGGTATTTTGAACTTGATGATTTCTAATGAAATTAGGATGTTTTAGTTATTCTAGTATAAGTTCTGTTTTCACTCTTCTATTTGCTGCGATTATTGCATACGGCTAGTTGCATACTAGGATGCATTGCATATTTAACTGTCACGAATGGGAGCATGTAACCTTCTATTGTATGTCCTGACGCTTTAAGTCTCAGTTCCATCCCAAGCGGAGGTTGGGAACGTCATAGCTCACATCTGCCATGAGTGGACCAAGAAACTTACAACCAAAACCCCCCCACACCTGGGTGGTGGGGTTTGCCTCTCCAAAATCCGTCCCCTCACATCAAGGGCAGGCCCCCCGTATCGGTGCTGGGGGTGGGGCGGACCACTGGTCCATCTGCACCCTGGACTATGAAAAAAAAAAGGCACAAATTCATGACAAAACTCACAAAATACACAATAAAATAAAAATCTACTTTCCACAACAAAATACACAATTAATTTACAATAAAAAAGTCCTAAACTACTAAAAAACTCTTTGGCAAACAACAAAAAACAAATCGGAGTGCAAGATGAGAGGGAGGGTTGAGAGCGGAAAAGAGTGAGAGATGGGAGGTAGAGTTGAGAGAGGCAAACAACAAATAATAGAAAAGGAGGAGGAGGAGAGAAGGCGAGAGGGAGAGTCGAGAGAGGCTCTACCTCTGAGAGTGAGAGACAAGAGAGGAGAGAGAGAGAAGGGAAAGAGGGAAGAAAAGATTGTGCGAGAAGAAGGGAGTTAGTGTTAACCCCCAAAACAACAACGTTTCAGATTTTATTTTATTTTTTTAAAAAAAAAATTGTTATAAAAAGGACATCGTTTTGGTAACAAATATGTTTGCATGTATATATATATATATGTGTGTGTGTGTACGCGCGTTGAGCTTAAGCCCAGCCCGAGGGGCGGTGTGCAAGGGGTGGCGGGGGCGATGCCCCACCGCCCACCCTTAGGATTTACTGTGGATCAAAACATATATACACCAGTAAGTTTAAGTTTATGTTCAACGATAGTACTCTATAATGTTTATTAGTATGTGTTGGTGAATGTACAATAATATAAGAAAAATTACAATGAAATTAAAAGCAAGCTTAATAAATCGCCCCCACCACCCACCCTTAGGATTTACTGTGGATCAAAACATATATACACCATTAAGTGTAAGTATATGTTCAACGATAGTACTCTATAATGTTTATTAGTATGTGTTGGTGAAATGCACAATAATATAAGAAAAATTACAATGAAATTAAAAGCAAGCTTAATAACGTTCAAGCAATAAATCTCGTAAATTCTAATAATTATTTAAAAAATAAATACCAACAGTATGTTCCAATAATACAATTATTTGATTGCTACGCCATTTGAACACCATCTTTAGTTGATAAGGGGAAATGTTCATCAGACACAAGTGCAATCTCCCTCCAAAACGTTAGATCTTCATTCTCGATAACAGCATTTTCTTTTTATATTTATGTTTTCCGGTCAATCGGGTGCTTATGAGTTGAACACAGCCTTTTCCACCATGAAATCGAAGGATAACACAAACAATGACTGAACACAAAAGCAGCATCATCCATACCCCAAAGTGATAGAAAAATGACGGAAGACGAGTTAATTACACCCAAAAGCAAAGGAAAACTGATGCTAGTGCATAAAGAAGAAATATCTTTTTCAAAGTCGTCTAATCTCACATTTTTACAAAAACTAGAGACGATTAGGGAGGCATTTTAGTCTCTGCGGTATCCATGAACTGATTATTCCTTTTCCCATGATATATTGCATATTCCATGAGTCATGACTCATAACTGCTAATGCAAGCATTGAGAGCCAGCCGACATGAGGGAGAAGGGACTGTACATATCAATAAGCTTAGCTGCAAGTAGGGCTGTCTATAGGCTTGTCTACAACCCGGACAGGGATAACTGGAATCGAGTCCCACCATTCTTTCAGCCGTCTGCTCCCTCGATCTTCTTCATAGCTTCCCGAGCGCTTCCCTAGGTTTGATGTCATTGAGAAGAAACACAACGTGCCCGCCATAAGAAGGAACTTCAATGGAATTACTGCTAGTAAGATAGCTAATCCAATCATTGCTATCATTACCATATCTGCATGCTGCAAGTTGCAACCAAGAAAAATACATGCTTAAATAATTCTCGGAGATGCATGATCATGTAACTGATATTTTTTTTTTTTTTAAGCAACCAAAAAATTATTTCCATTTTACTACATCTTCCAGTAGTTCCCCTCGTCTTTTAGTTGATCAGGAGAATACAAAAGAGTCACAAGTTCATCGTTTTCAGCTGGTTAGTTGTGGCTTGAATTTTGTGGCAAAATCAGGGCAGTCAAATCAGTCGTCCTTCAGGTTTGGGTCATCTCTGTATCAACCCTAAGCTATCTTGATTGACAAAATGGGTCTGTTATTATGAATTGAACACGACACGCTTATTTAACTGATTAACCAGATACAAACCCATTTAACTCTTTATATCAGATGGTTTGACCCGACACGATCTGTTTGACAAAAAATATCATACCAAAATAAAAGACCACAAATATACATGTAATCCGCACAACTAAGATTATTAATCGTGGCTTGATGGCAATTACAACCAGGTGTGGATTTGCAAAACTTTCATATTTGGTACTATAGTTTTTCAATTCAACATGCAAATGAATTGTTAAACGAATCGTGCCGAGTCAATCCACCGAAGATGCTTGACCTTTATTTAAGGAAAATTCTATAGACTACTCAACCATCCCACCTTTATCCAACTATGATTAGGTTGATTGCCTATCAACATTTGAATTATTCTTTTTAAAAAAATTATGAGATGATCCAAAGAGTGATGGAAAGTGCTACATTTATAAAGTGAGATGAAATTAGGATATGAATGTAATATATAACATTACCATGGAAAATCCTATATGCTGCAGCCTCACCCGCTCTTATCCTACCGTGATGATGTCGTATTATTAATCCATTCTTGAATTTTTCATCTTAAAAAACAGGAGTTGATCTAATGGTTGATAGGTAATATCACATCAGCATAACAGGATAAAAGTGGGATGAGAATGCAGTACATAGCATAACTCATCTTGAATAGATGCTGTATCTTCTTGCTAGGAATTCCATATAATAGCTTAATTTCTAGATTCTCCTAGAATGATTGTGAAGAGAAGTTAGGTTCTCCTAATGTGATCGCGCAAAGCTAAACTTCATCAACTTCAAGCAAGATTTGATCAGAATTTATAATTCACAATTATAATTCACAATTTGCCCTCATTTTTTTAATCAGAATTTGATGTATATAGAAATTGAGCCTCCCAAAAAAATTATAAACCTTATGTACTCTTCAAAATTTTTTAAAATCTGTATATACATAGAACTGTCTTTCTAATTTTTTCTTATATGGCCCAAAATTTTATTTAATTTCTGTTTATCATATATTAATCATGATGTGGTCCCTTCAAAATTAATTTCTTTGCCCCAACAATTCTTTCAATTTGATGTGTGAATTCTAAAAAAGCTTAAAACTAAAATTAAATTTATGAGAATAATAAACTTATTAATATGAACCCATATTAAGCTTCTTAATATGAAACCCAAACTGAAATAAACACTTGAATAATCATTTAAGGTTGATATCTTGTATGAAAAAATAGTTAAGAACTTTTATCTATTAAAATTCATTAAGCAAGAAAATTTTTATTTGAGATCTCAATTGTAGCATTATATACTTAATGTGGCACCAAAATAGTCAGATATAACATGATACTTGTATAAACTAGCTTATGTACTAGAATGAAATATGAGTTTATAAAAATTTGCCTAATAGTTTTTATTCAAAAAAAATTTCTAAAAATATCATTACAAAAATTGATAATGGATGAATATTATTCCATAAAAGTCTCTCATAAGAAATCTAAAGAAGATAATAAGTTGTGCTTTTTAAAATTTTATTTTTACATGCATATGACAAATTATGTATTTTTCTTCGAAATGAAAAGTCATTTAAATTAGATAATTTTATCAATATGTAACTTTTATATATAGTTATTATCTTACCATTTACTGTGGAACTAAACATAAGAATTTTATTTTGTATAAACGTTATGCATTAGAAAAATTGACTCCCCACATAAAAATGTCTGGTTCTCTTTTGTAAAGTGCGCAAAAAGTATGCAAAAGTGATTGCACATAGAATTTTTCTCACTCTCTATATATATACATATAAATATACATATATATTAAAAAAATAACAAAAAGACGTTTTATCTTAGATTTTTTCAAATAAAACTATGACATTTTGGGGAGAGGTCTCTAAAATGTCAGTAGTTTTATATTAGGTTTTATTTAAGAGTAATTTTACATACAACCGTGAAGTGCATAAACGCCACGTAATCGTTTTGAAAAAGAGTGAGATCATTAAAAAATTATTTTTTTTTCATGTGGGTCCCATGTTTTATTCTTTTTTTAAAACGATTACGTGACGGTTACATAATTCACAATTGCAAATATCTTTTCTTTTCATTTAAAACCCCCTCCCCCTTGTGTGTGTATCTCTCTCTCTCTCACCACTGGCATCCCAGCCCTAAGTATCTCTCTTTGCCAAAGTTTGGTCTTGGAAATTTTTTTCCTTTTTTGGTTGGTTTTGAGAAGTGGTTCGGGCTTTGGGATTTTGGACAGGGTGGGCAGATTGGCCCCCATCCTAACGGGGGCACCCGCCCAAAGAGGGTAGAGCCGGCGGGCCACATCCGGGAGGTGCAGGTAGCAACCCTACTATTGAGAGGTGCTTGTCGCTAGGTAATAGTCCCTTTTATGTTTTTGTCTCCTAAATAATTGCTGGCTGCCATGGCCTTTATCTATGGGCTATGAGAAACAAAGTGATGACATCCAGAGGATAAAATCAAGCCAACTACAAGCCAGTCTTCATCAAAAGTCAGTGCACATTGCTTCAAAATCAATCCAAGAATTTTTTTTTCAATTTATCGATGATAAAAATTAAAAGACAGGATTACTTCTCTTTATCAAGTAATCAAACAATATGGTTCTTCAATCCTAATGATGGCACAAAAAGATAAGATTGCTTTTACTCACAATTTAGTGACTGCTAATGCAAATTACGTAAATAAATTAGTTTAGTAGAAGAAAGAGATTGCATAGGTTTGTAACATAGTACCTCACGAGCCTTTGAGATGAATATTGACCATAGTTTCAATACTGCTATATTTGCTTTTCGCAGCAACTGGTGAACAGTTTGCAATCCGTGCTGAGCTGAGACTATGCTCTCTATTGTAGTCTGGTCAGAGGCTGTGCAAACCACAATCTCATTGCACCTTTCATTAATCCGTTTTCTTCTTGCCTGAAGCATCTTTGCCACGACCCATAAAAGGAAAGATGCGATTGCCTTTCCAACCCACTCCCTAAAAGGATAAGAGACGATTAAGTACCTCAAATTTTCATCCAATAAAAAATCAGACTATAAATAAGGTGAGAAGCAACTTACTTGTAGATGATTATAAGAGTTGCAGCAAGCACCGTGAGGGTAGTTGCAGGTCTTTCCCATGTAAGAATTTCTTGAAACCAAAGTACTGCACTTCTAAGTGGCGTTAGTAGCTCCTATGTATACAAATTAATTGACACATCCATGAGTCCCCCTTTAACATCTTTGGTTCATTGGAAACAAGCAAGTTTTAGTGTTTATGCCTCAAAAGTAGGATCAAACTAAATAACTAAGCCAACCAGACTCTAGTCTTGGTTGGCCCCGACCAATCATGTCATGCTGAATGATGATGATGATAAGATGTTCAAAATCATTTCTTTTCTAGACTGGGGGTGTGAAAGCTTCTGCCACTCTCCCCTTTGGCTAAATAACTGAGAAAATTAACATGGGACATTGCCACTGTGTACCTGGCAAATGTGAATGAATGTTGAAATTGGAAGATTAATCTCTATAGTTTTGAGTTAGGTCCTCACCTTAAAGATAAAGGCACTTTCAGCGATTCCTTCCTCTTTCAAACCCTCAGTGGTAGCTTTAGCCGTAGCAATATTCTTTTCTTCCTCTCTAGCTTGATTAATAACAGTTTCCAATGTCGTCTGGTTTTCGTCTAAAGCCACTGCACACATACTTTTATCACCGACTGCTTTTGCTTCCACATCTGAGATGATTGGCAGCGACATATTTAGACCCATGAGGATAGAAGACGCACTGCACGGGTGCCTACTATTAACCTTCTTTAGACTCTCCGCAAGTTCTTCCAGTATATAATCTCCCTTTGGGAACTCATCAAACAAAGCGAAAATTAAGAATTTTGTTGGAGCAGGGGCTGATATTCTTAGTAATTCCCGTGCAGCATGAAGCCTTATGATCCCCAATATGGACCTTGCATGCATTTCCCAAGCTTGTGTTCGACATTCCACCTTGTATTTTGATAAGAACCTATGCATGAGCATAATCTCCTTTATGAGTGCAAGCCAATGGTCCCGTCTTGTGGAGCTCACTACCTCAGGGAACTCGAGCACCACTGCTTCCGATCTAAAAAATTGGTAGAAAATGTTTTTTCATAAATCATATTGCAAAAATATGCTAGGTGACAAGCTTGCTCATTTGAGATGATATGCCTATTTGGGGCGCTATTAGCAGGATTACACAACCTTATCTAACATCATAGACCCCTATTAGCATGCGTTTACCAATGGTCTAGCCTTAAAAAAGAATCAAGTGTTTTAGCCTTAAAAGAATCAAGTGTTTTAACTGATAAAAATGATATCAACTTTTAGCGTCAATGTCAAACAATGAAAGATGTCATAACTTGCCTAGAGCATTGGGCCAAACTAGAAGGCATGTAACCCCAAGAGCATCAGTATATGAGCAAGCTCATCCACTTTAAACATGTGTGACTTCCGCTATTCATGTGAAAGCAAGTATCCTTACAATTCAGGGGACTCATATGCTATGGCCTTGTCGAAAAGTGGAGCACCCCATGGTCCCGTAGAAGCTGGTCTCACTATATGTTCAGTGTCCTTTGAAAGATCTATTTTGAATGCATCTTCATATGTTATTACTCCCGAAGCCTCAAAGTAGATAGCATAATTGGTAAGGGTAAGCCTACCTGGAAAGGCTTCATAGTGAGTTCAAGGAATAATCACTTAGATGATTAAGCATTCTCACCTCAATTAGTGATCAATAAAAGAAAATCATAAGACAAACCAGGCCAACTTGTTGCTCCGATGTGCCGTATCACTCTCTGTGAGGTTGCAGTTCCCTCGACATGCAATATAACTTCATCATAAGCCAGCTCCACACCCTTTGGTGTGGCTTGTTTTTGCAAATGTTTTGTGCATCTATAAAATCAAGAATTCCACAAGAAAGGCATAGTTAGTTGGAAATGGGATTTCAATATGTGTATATATCAGCCATCAATGTGTATTTCCTCAAACATATTCGTGTACAATCAGAGATTACTTGTTCCTTTTTTCATTATCTTTAATTTAAACTTTACCTAAACATTAATGTGCATTAAAGCTTGAGAAATCTTTTTCTTAATTCTTTTTTTGCTCAACTT